>CP092868.1:9347616-9393234 GCA_030710605.1 Cordylochernes scorpioides | reverse complement strand
AAAATGCTCCAATGGCGCTCCCTGATTCTTGTAAAAGTCCAACCCCACCAATGATTGTAAACAGGGCTCTGCCACACTTGTAAATGCAGAAGTTGAACTGCTTTCTTCACGTGGAGACATGTGTAAAACCATAAAGAAACAAATGTTTCTTTCAAAGACTTCTGCTGTCTTTACTGCGCTGGAAAATGTTTAGGCTTGATGATTGTTCCCTCTCTGGCTCCAGTACCAGTTGTGTGGCTGAGGCCTATTTCTGTTGACATTGATGGAGGAGGTTGATTGAGTTGAGTGATGGATTGACAGGCTTCAGGGTGCTCCAGGTTTTGTAATCAGAGAGTCTGGTGGTTGCTTGTGGGAGCTTCTATTGTATTCCAATGCTCCATAGCCAGTGTGTGTGCACTCTGGTATGCCATGAAACTATGTTAGGCCTGCTAAACCATATACAAGAGTTAAAATCATATTAATAAATATCTTATAATACATTATAAAGGACTGCGGCGTATGATTATAAAACAACACTTAAAGTTTCACCGCATAAGTTTCACAGAAAAGAAACTTATGCGGTGAAACTTTAAGTGTTGTTTTATAATCATACGCCGCAGTCCTTTATAATGTATTATAAGTTACTTTAAGTATTATTTACGAATGGAAAAATACGTCCAGGGTAGCCTAGTGGACATGGCATCTGCCCGGTAAGCGGAAGGTTGTGGGTTCGATTCCCGCCCCTGGACACTTTTATTTTTCTGTTCGCCATTACTCTTCATATTTTCATTCTTTCATACTTCATCCAAAAAAGTTAGAAATAGTAAATATTTCTCTTTGAAATAAATATTGATTTTTCACAGAAAAGAAACTTATGCGGTGAAACTTTAAGTGTTGTTTTAATAAATATCTTATTAATTTTAAAAATTTGATATATATATAACTCTATAATACAATATAATGCGGCTTATGATTGTAAAACGACATTTGACAAGTTTTACCGCAAATGTTTCTTTTGAACGAAAAACCATAATTTATTTTCAGGAGAAATAATCACTCTTCACAATTCATCTTTTCATACTTCATCCCTAAGGATAGAAATAGTCGTTATTTCTCCTTAAAATAAATTACGATTTTTTGTTCAAAAGAAACATTTGCGGTAAAACTTGTCAAATCTCGTTTTTACATATATAACTTTTATTTTATAGATATTGTACTTCAATACCATTAATGACACCTGTTTATTTTGTATTGTTATTTCCCTACAAGGTTAATAAGACAAAATCCAAATAAATAGTGTGTGTGAAGTTTCTGTAACAAACGCTATCATACACTATTTATTTATTTGGTCTTATTACCTTGTAGTTCTAATCTACAATCTGAATTGTACCTTTATCATTATTGTTATTCCCCTATATTCCAAGTATATGTAGTTTTGTATGGAACTGTGGTTTAAGAGCGTTGCTCTGCTCTATTCATGTCACCATGATAACATAAAGAGAAGGTTTGATGTTGTATACCCTTCCTATTACTGCCGGTAGATATGTAGATATGTATGTAGATGTGTCTACAGGAGGTAGTGTACCATCTTGTGTGTTATGTGACCAACCAAACAGGGGGTTTGTCTCATGTACCTCGTGTACTGCTGTCATAGGGTGCACACACGTGTTAAGGGATCCCTCACCCCCGGGGCTGAAGCACCTTTAGGTACTGACCAGGCCTGTCTGTCTATCTCCACCATGATGATGATGGAGTTATCGAGTCCCTTGCTGATTTAACTTGTCTCCTCCTCCTTGCCTGTCCAGGGGTGTATACCGCCATAGTATGTCCCCCCCCACATAACTGTAATCCAGCCTGGATGTCATTGTTGCCCCCTACACACCCCTGGATTGGTATTTTGTTTCTTTTTGGATTTATATGTTCTTCTTATATGGACCATCCCTTAATCCCAGCCTTATTGTTGTTGTTCTTTCTTCCATTGATGCTTTTTTTTCCCTTTAGGAATGCTCTTCTATTATTTATTTATTTATTATTATTTTTTTTACAGATATATATTTGTAGTACTTATGTGCCCTTTTCTTAATTTATAGTATTGTTTGTTTCTCTGTTTTTTTATTTTTATTTTTCTCTCTCTTTTTTTTATTATTATTATTTTTTAAATCATTAGTTGAATTTTGTTAAATGAGTAATTCTCCTTTCCAAAAATCTCTAAGAAAATTGCCAACTCTTAAGTTTGTTGATGGCTTGCGCCATCTATCAGAATAAATATCAATTATCTTTGATTTTTTTAAAATTATTATTTCAGAATAATGGACAAATACCTTTTCTTGTGGTTAATCAAGGAAAAAAATAGCTGCAAATTAATAAAGGTCTATATGTTTTAAATGGAAAATTTTACAAATATTAAAATAATTTTTTTTAATACTTAACTGTTAATTAGGACTCTGAACTTTTTATTGCATTCATAGTGAGTCCCAATTAAATAGATTAATTAGTACAGTAGAACTACCTCTCTGTAAAGGACAACACCTAATTGAAGAGCCAAAGTGTTCTTTAGGGAGACATGTTCTCATACCTGAGGTGCTGCTAACTAGTGAAAAGGAAATTTTGCAAATTAAAACTATCTTTTGTAGAAAGGTGAACAAGGAGATAAGAAACAACAATAATTATTATTAAAAGTATATATATTGCCACGTGGAAAATTAGGGAAGACAAACTTCGGGATGAGACAACAATTTATTTCAGGCAAGAACAAACTATGAATGGTAAAACAAAAGATAAGCAAAAGAAGGAAGTGTACAGAGTATAGAAAAATATTAACATAAAAAATAATGCTAATAAAATACTTTGCTACAATATATATATCTTTGAAATTATAGAAGCATACACTAGTTAAGGATTGCAACTTCTCAATTGAACTTATTATTTATGCTAAATAGTTAGTAGAGCATTTTGTTCCTGTTGTTATTTCTTATCCCTGTGGCGACCATACTTTGCCTCAGCGAGCGCGTCGTTCGAACAACAAGGCTTGCTTCCAGCGGCCGTTACTTCTTTCCCCTCTATATATTTCGGGGCTTTAAATAAATAAATTTATTTTATAAAAATAAAAAGAAGGGGGAGTAGTGTGGTCACCACATCCCCTTGTGCAAAAATTACACTAAATAGACAGCATCAAGCAACAAGATTTAGAACGGGCCATCTCAAGCCATTGTAGATAGAAAATAACAACAAAATATACCCCACTTGCCCAAAATGTAGCTTGCCACCTGCACAGCTCCAGAACACATTTTGGCTTGCATTAGATGTACTAAACAGGACCTTTGGGAGAGGCTGCTGCTTATCATAAAACAGCTTGAGGAGCATGAACTAATGGAATTTGTGTAATCTTTACACAAGGGGATAAGAAACAACAACAGATCACACAAATTCCATGAGTTCATTCTCCTCAAGCTGTTTGATGATAAGCAGCAGCCTCTCCCAATGTGTTGTTGTACCAAGCCATTCCTCCTATAATCCTACACTCTACCTAAGTTCATGCTCCTCAAGCAATCTCATGGAATGGGATGCAGCTTTCATTGATCCAGACACTCTTGCTCTTTCCACTGACGATCAGTGCTGTGATGCAGTTTTCCTTTTGTTTTACCTTTTTGATCCATCTTTTCAAATTGGTGTGTTACCCGAGTTGTCACAAAACTGTGAACTCTAGTTTGGCAGCACAAGGTAATAAGACAACTTGATACCCTAATATGATTGAGTGGAGATAAGAAGATGAGGTAATAAGACTAAATTTAAATAAACAGTGTGTGATGTTTCGCATGCTGTTACAGGAACTATCGCACACAATTTATTTATTTATTTAGATTTGGTCTTATTACCTTTTGTTTTTAAATCTATAATCCAGATTGGGTGTACCTAATCCTTTAGTTTGGCAGTTGTTGATCAATGGTTTGTCTAATAAATATAGACTAGCTTTGTTTGGTTTGATTCAAATTAGACTTTCTGTCTTTTTATTTATTTATAATTTCTAGTCTTCTTCTTCAATTTTTGTTTGAAAGTTATCTTCCTTCTTTTTTTTTGTCTCTCCAGATTCTATAGCAGTATTGAAGGTGTGGGGCTGGGATAGGGTTGGGCCGAGCTGTGCCCCTCTCACCTCCTGATTGGCTGTGGGTCTAGGTGGGCCGTCCCAGCAACATGCCCCATGCCCAGCCCATAGTGGAGCAGATCATGGAAGAAGCCAAGAACTACAACAGGATCTACATTGCTTCTGTTCATCCTGATCTCACAGAGTCTGATGTTCAGAGGTAGGTGTTCTTGTTCTCTATATAATACCTCCCATAAATGGTGTCCTGATCCTTCTGTAATATCAGACTTAACATTTAAAACAGGGAAACAGGAGATCTCTCGGAATTGATGCTAAAATAAGAAACTTTTTTAAATGTTTTTTTTTTAGATCAATTACTTCACAGGCAAAATTTTCACATTCATATTTTCAGGTTAAAATGAACTAAGCCACTTTGCCAGCTAAACACCTCTTTTGAAAATTCTAAAGATTTCAGGAAGTCCTTGTGGATCACAGCAGTAACCAAATTCATAGTCCATGGTGTGGTCCAGATGGGAGTTTCTGAATTAGCCCTAAGGCTGGTGTTGTGGCTTTGTCACTGACCTGATTCTGCCAGATTGAAGACTGTCAAAAATAGTGCTTACTTTTTGTGTAGAGCCTCTCTAAAGAGCTTCTGAGCCAAAGTGTTCTTTAAAGAGAGGTGTCCTCTTATCAGAGAGTTACTAATTAGTTAAAATTTGGTTATGAAAACTGTGGCCTTTGTAGAGAGGTGTCTTCTAGTGAAGGAGTAAGTTTTATTGTATTTTGATTGGATAAGTGACCTTCTCTTTTTTAAAATCAATTCTCACAGCAAATTTCACATTGGTCCTCATCTAATCCCACCTCTGGCATGGGAATATTCAATAGGGGACAGGGACATGGGTGGCTTCCAATGGGATGGTTCTATTGCCTTGTGGCTAGCAATAACGTAGAACAACCTCCATGAGCGAACACTCCCTCTTGAAGACACCTCATTACAGTTTTCATCACCTAAATGGCCATTTTTACTAATTAGAAACTCTCCAGTAAGAGAATACTTCTCCCTAAAGAATACTTTGATGTCCTATACAGATTGATATTATTGTAGTACATACTTATTAGGTTTCAAATACAGTGGAAAGAAGCAAAGGAAAATTTGTAAAGAGTTTATTATTACCTTGTGTTTATAGTCTATAATCCAATTTGTGCCATATCAGTTTATTATTTAAATGGGCAAAATTTTTTTGCGCTTCATTAGGCTAATGGATCCTCAAAGACATGCACCATATTTGCAGATCTCTTGCACACCTCTGATGAACCATGATTACATGAAATCTTGCCCTCTTTTATATAATACATTTTTTGTGTGTGCAAATCTTTTCATTTGTTCTTAGTTATATTTCATGATAATTATTCTTTTCAGCTACAAACACAGCTGTTAGAATCAGATCTACAGTAAGGGTGTGTGTGGGTGCAGTGTTTTTGAAGCGTTTGGCAAGATCCGCAGTTGTGAGCTGGTGTCCACGGGAGTCCGAGGTAAACACAGGTAGGTCACTGTTGTGATTCCCTAGTTGTGCTGCGGGAGAGTAACCAGCGCCCTCTAGGGGCTATGGCTTTATAGAGTACGAGACCCACAAGGCGGCTCAGGATGCGGTCAACTCCATGAACCTGTTTGACCTAGGAGGGCAGTACCTCCGCGTGGGCAGGGTAATGTTGCGGGTCCCCCCTCCATGGGATTCACCTCCCCATGCTTGTGATTCTAGGCCATCACACCTCCCAATGCCTTCTTCAAGCCCTCCATGACCAGCTCCATGCCTACTGCCGCTGCAGTGGCGGCTGCTGCGGCTACTGCCAAGATTCAGGCCATCAATGCCGTGGTTAACAACGTCCAGGTACCTCTTCTCTCTTGTTGAGCAGTACAGTTGTGTTCTATATACACTCATGGAGAGACAAAACTTGAGGAAGTTTTAGCATGTATATCTGGATTGAGACAATCACTCTGAGAGATATTTGTAAGAGAATCAGAGGCTGCATCTCAAAAGTATTGTTTAATTAACAATAATATTATATTAAGATGACAAGGAACAAAAAGAGTCACAAAAGGCAAGCGCAGTAGCAGGAAGAACACCAAAACTTAAACTACAGGTAGACAGTGTGGCGCCAGGCAACAGCCGATGTGCGTGTTACTCTCCAACAATATTACAGTGACCTTTATTGAAGATACACAAGATAACCAAGTGTGAACAGCCTCTGTCTCCTTCAAAAAAATAGATGACTGGCGAAATCAAAGGCTTTATATGGTTATATGGATATATGGTTATCTACTTGGTAATGAGGCATTCCTTATGTCCCCCATTAATCAAAATCAGTCATTTTTTTTGGAAAATGTCCCAAGACACTGTAGGCTAGACTGTATTAGCCGGGTTGTGCCGGTATATAGGACATGTGTGATTCAGGTCCTTGGACTGGGGTCCAGAAGTCCGGTGCTGGCTCCCCAATCTCCCATGACAATCATACCTCCCCCAAGTAAGTGTGTCTTGTCACGCTGTCCCACAGGTGACTGACCAGTGTCCAGCAGCCCTGGGGCCGGTCATCCAGGGCCCTGGGATGGTGATCCCCCCCGTGGTGCCCCCTCCTGGAGTGGTGACAGTCATACCCCCGCCCTCTGTGACCCCTCTCAAACCTCCAGCCAAGGTGGCTCACAAACCTAAGATTGAGGTGAGTGGGATCTTGGGTTTTGTTCTCTCTCTCTCTGTGCTAAAATGATAATCATGGTGGGGGTAGAAGATTGCTTTTACTGTAAATGCACCACATGTCTACACAATGTAGAAAACACAATTTGACATTTGCACTTATAAGGAAGCCAGAACTTCATTTGGTTACCTGCACGTCTGGTAGATTAGTTGGTGAAACCACTGGGAGGTTTCACCACTGATGAGCCAAGCTCTCCCAATATTTTTTAATCACAGTAAAGATAGTAGAAGTTTATTTTATACTTTGCTTATCCCTAGTACATGTGGTACAGGCCATGATAATCATGGTGGGTAGTTAGCGACTGCTTTTTACTGTAAGCGCACCACATGTCTACACATGTGTAAAGCAGTTCGACTTTGCACTTACAAATGTGCCAGAGCCCCGTTTGGTTTCTTGCACTCGCTGGTGGGATTGGACTTTTGCAAGAATCTGGGGCCATTAGAGCATTTTTTTTTTTTTTTTTTTTAAACAGAAAAAAGTGTCCAATGTGGGGATCGAACCCGAGTCATAGTGGTCGATTTTATACTTGAAAAGAGAGAGAGAGAAATACTTCAATGTTCTGATAATTGACTAATATAAATTGTCATTACATACATTTTAATGAAACCTGGTTCTCTTTATACAATTCTGCTTGTTAATAAGTCAACAGGTATCTTAAAAACACAAGGTATTAAGACCAAATCCAAATAAATGAATAGTGTATGACGTTTCGGTAACAGCGTTGTTACCATTTTCAGACAAAAGTACTGAATGGTAGATGGTAACAACGCTGTTGTTTTCACACACTATTTATTACCTTGTGTTTATAATCTACTAGAAGAATGACCCGGCTTCGCCTGAGAAATCCCCCGAGTGAAGTATCCTTCATACTGAAAGTACATCAATAATAAATAGTAGAAGTGCCATAGAATAGCAATACAGAAGAAACACATAAACTACAGGAAAAAAAGTGTGTAATGGCAAAAATTGTATTATATTAGTGTTTAGGTATTTGATTTAATTATTTTTTGCAATCCATTTAGTTGTTTCAAAATTAATATAGTTTAAATAGACGGCAGCTTTTCCACCAAACCTCCATTAACCTTTGAAATTGCCTGAGTTGAGTGACTGACTGTAAAAAATCCTGACTGCGATGCCCATCTTCTCAGTAAGAATTTAAAAAAATAGGTTTATAAAAAAAAATTAATCCAAAATACTGGCATGTAAATATTTTTCTGTAAAAAAATAAAAGAGCATATGGAAATATTAGGCAAACATATGTGTTCGCTAATGATTGAGGCTGCATTTTAAACGATTTTTAAAAAGAGATTTAAACAAATAAAGGCCAGAACAAAAATTAATAAAAAATATGAAATCCATTATTTACATACATTCACAAAAGAAAACGATGACAGAATTGATGACTCTGATACTTGTATATTTTAATAATAATATAAATGAGTTTTAAAAATTGTAAAAAAAAAAAAAATGTATCGGCCAGTAATCGAATCCGGGCCGCCCGCGTGGCAGGCGAGCATTCTACCATTGAACCACCGATTCTTATAAGAAATGGCCATATTTGGGTATTTATTCCATTCACAAAAGCAAACGGTGACAGAATTGATTGTTGATGACTCTGATACGTATATATTTTAATAATCCAAATTGTGCCTTATCAGATATCTTAAAACTTAATGTCTGCTCCATAAAAGCCTGTGATGTTCTATCCTATTTATGGAATATTTGCATATTTTCTTAATAATTGTTGTGAATGTAGTAACATCAGTGTGTGCAGTCCAAGGTGGTGGTGCTGAAGAACATGGTGGGGGTGGAGGACCTGGATTCAGAGCTGGAGAAGGAGGTGACTGAAGAGTGCGGCCGCTACGGCCAGGTAGACAGGGTGGTCATCTACCAGGAGAAACAATCCGAAGACTCTGTATCTGACGTTGTGGTCAAGATCTTTGTCCAATTCTCCGACTCTCTCAGTAAGTATGGGTGGGACATTTTAACATATATATTCTTCTCCTTTATCAGCAAAGAATGGGGGCAGTCAATTTGACAGGGATAGGTTACTAAGAAACAAAAATAAGTATATTCTCTTCTTCTCTAGATAATATGCTTAAATAATGATTATTTCTAACCTTAGGGATGAAGGATGAATTGTGAAGAGTAATGATAAGTGCCCAGGGATGGGAATCGAACCCACAGTGTTCCGCTTACCGGGTAGATGCCATGTCCACTATTATTGTTCCATTTATCATTACTCTTCACAATTGACCCTTTCATACTTCATCCCTATCATCTCTCCTTAAAATAAATTTCAATTTTTAGTTCAAAAGAAACACATGAGGGATAATTTTCAAATGTCGTTCTACAACCATAAGCCGCATTATATTGTATTATGTTTAAATAAATAACTAAAAAGCTGGTTGTATATATTTAATATCGTATTTATAAACCTGCGAAATTTTATTTTTCTTCCTATATATTCTTTAGGTGAAGTTTTAGGGACAGCGCTGTGTTCCAATTCTCAGATTTTTGGTGGTGAACCACCACTATGGTCTCACTCAAGTTTGTAATTACTTATATTCTGTGAAAAATACTGAAAAGAATTAAGAAAAAGGCATCTCCTTATTGTGCAACTAAAAGTTGCTGATGGTGGCTTGCACCAGAAAGTTGGTTTTAAAAAATGGTCATGTAACCAGGAGGGACACTCCCTCTTTAAAAATCCTGAGTTCAACTGACTCAGTTGATGGACCTCAGCAATGGTCCCACTCCAGGAGCTGTGTCTATACTCATGTTAGAGTTGACAGTAAAGGCTTCCTTGTTAGGAACAGCCTCAAAACTACAGGAAAAGTCAGACTTTCACCAAAGTGTGCTTGGATCATGATCAATGAAAGCTGCACCCCTATACCCCATTCCATAAGATCATGAACTCATGGAAGTCATGTAATCTTTACACTAGGGGATAAGAAACAACAAAAAATGGTCATTTTGTAAATGAAAACTGTCCTTTGTATAGAGGTTTCCTCTAGCACGAATGTCCTTTCATGGAGGTTTTACAGAATAAAATCTTTATATAAAAGAAGCTCTTCTCCCCAACTTGTGTTTTTTATTCTATAGCGAATAGAGAGGAGTCTTAGCTTCTGTTAATGCCATGAGTGTTCCAGCGGCCACCAAGGCAGTGGATGCCATACATGGACGGTACTTCGGTGGCAGAGTGGTCCAGGCCGAGCTGTATAACCAAGCCTTGTACGAGATCAATGACCTTTCCGGCTGAAACACAGCCGCACTGGTGTACATTATGTAATTTAATTTTTTCTTCCTTGTACATAATCTTCCCCTACACATTCACTTCATAGATCTTCTCTCATTTTATAAGTATTATTATTTCTTTTTAAATATCTCTTTTTCTCTCTGTATATAACATTCAGTTTTTTTTTTTTTCATACCTCTGTTGCATATGTGGTGTATCACATATATATATATAGAACTTACTCATTTTAAATGCAAAAAAAAAAGTTGTCCTTCTATAGATTTTGTTATCTATTTTTTTTTGTTGTGTAATCCCACTTGATTTTTTAAGTTCATTCATTGTTCTTTACACTTTTTTTTTTTTTTTTTTAAGATTTTTTTTTGTTTCCATTCATCTTTTTTTTTTTTTTTTCCCATCTCATTCTCCATCCTTATTAATAAAAATATATCATTTCTATTACGACTTATTTATTTCAAAACAGGAAAAAAACTCTGTCATTAGGTCCAAAAATTATGTCAAGTTACAATTTGGATTATAGATAGGATTCACCAGATGAAAAGACCAAAATATAATAATTCAGTGTGTGGTTTGGGCAACAATGTTGTTAAGACAAAAATAATTTTTGAATATACAGTCTTCCAACTTCTTTAAATCAACGCCCCAAGAGATCTTCTTCTTTCTTATCTCCACTCAATCATATTAGGGTATCAAGCTTGTAAAGCTTAAAACTTTTGATGGTGTCTGCTGGGGGGGATGAATAGAGCTCATCAATGGATGAGTCAATAGAGTCAATAATGTGGTTTGGGGTTGCAGGTTGAGAATTACACTTAGTACATAGTGGGAAAACCTTGCAACCATTCTGGAAAGTCATTGTCCGTAGATGACCAGACTTAAGTCTGGAAATCAAAGACTGTTGTTCTCTTGGGAGGACATAACCTGTGCTTGTCCCTCCTGCTCTGTACCAGTCATGTGCAGCGTTAATAAGATTAATAAATATTATTGGTTGAATTGTGTGAAGTCAGTTAAGTTACTCCACCACCATCCCTTTAACCTTTCAACATCCCCTTAAGTATTGGCAACATAATATCAAAGATAAGGCACAATTTGTATTATAAACACAAGGTAATAAACCAAATCCAAATAAATAGTGTGTGACATTTCTGTTACAGCGTTGTTACCATCATCAGACAAAAGTGCTGAATAAGAAATGACTGCCAGGATTTGAACCTGGAATCTCTAATCCGTATAATTTAGCACTTTTGTCTGATGATGGTAACAATTCTGTTACCGAAATATCATACACTTTATTTATTTGGATTTGGTCTTATTGCCTTGAGTTCAATATTTTAAAAAATGGTCTGTTAGCAGTAAGAAGGTTGCAATGGATTGATATCATCTTAACTGACTTTAATTCAACACCAATTTTTTTAATTCAGCTGAGAATTCTTTTTTTGTTTTTCCCTAGTACACGTGGTACAGGCCATGATAATCATGGTGGGTAGAAGGCAACTGCTTTTACTGTAAGTGCATCACATGTCTACACATGTGAAATGCAGTTTGACTTTGCATTTAGCTGAGAATTCTGATCCCTTGGAGTGTTGAATCAAAGAATGTAGAATTCAACACTTACTATAATTTAACTATTTTTTTCCAGACCCTCATCAATTGTCTTTTAAATTACAGTAGAAAACCTCTCTGTAAAAGAAATCTACACTCATTAACAAAACTTAAGAAAGTGGAAAATCTTTGATGTTGACGGTTGTCTATTTTTTTTGAAGGAGATAGAGATAATTTTGGTCACATTTGTTTATCTCATATATCCCTATATATATAAAAGTCAGTGTATGTATGTGTGTATCTATGTCGGCTATACACGTCCACAATACGTAACTAATCTGGCTGAAATTTTAACAGTATATAGAGTAGAATCTGGAAAAACTTATAGTGAAAATTTCAGGTCTCTATCCCGAATATTCTTCGAGTTATTTGCAAATTGCGTTGCAAATTTGCCTTTTCGCTCGCAAGCAGCGCCTCTAGCGGTGAAGATGGGAGGTTATATCAGCTGACCTAATGTACATGTAAAACGTGTTTTGACAGGACATAGAGAAAAATCTGGAAAAGATATTTATCGGATTTTTAGGCAATAAAAAAAAAATTTACAGGTTCTGGGCAAAAATAGTTGTTTTTTTAGTCAGAAAATGATGATGACAATATTGCTGTATCATGTTTGATTATCAGATACAAAATTATATCAGGAAAAATTCCAAAAAGCTGAGACCACGGGTGAAGCCAGTTCATTTTTGGTGAGCAGGAACAAAATTCTAACAGAAAAACATTCATTCGATCAGAAAACAAAAGCCAGATCATCTTTCTATAAAAATATCGCTTCTCAGACACAAAGTTTGGAGCGGGATGTTTCACAAGAGTGACATCCACGGCGCCAATTTATAATTGTAACGAATAGTATTTGAATAAAAACATGGGCGTTGCCCGGGTCATTCAGCTAGTCTTCAATAAAGGTCACTGTAATATCTTTCAGAGTTATTGTCTGAATTCCGATATACATGCTGAAAGGTATAACTTCTTTAAGTTTTATCCATGAGTGTAATTATAGACCCAAAAATCTTTTAAAGAGAATTGACCTCTTATTAGAGAGCAGCTAATTGGTAAAAAATGGTAATGTTGGTGATGAAAGCTGTCCTTTGTAGACAGGTGTCCTTTAACAGGATTGTCCACTCATGGAGGTTCAACTGTGACTCATATTTTATTCATTCTTTGGTTGAAGTAATTTTTTTTTGGCACACTCACAATGTCACCAACTTTCCAAGCTAGCCTTCAGACCCAAGTCTTCTTTATTGTATTCTTATCGTAATTGGAAGTAAAAATCATGAAAAGGAACTTTAACGCATATTTGATTCTGGGAGATTTTCCAGATTTGCATTCACACACATCAAATTTGAAATAGAAATACAAATGGATTACATAATAAATGGAAAAAAAGCAAAGAAAAGGAATTCTTAACAAGCTACCACTAGAAAAAAAAAAAAGCAATTATCAAAGCTTTTCAAAGTGAAACAATGTAATGATAAGGCACAATTTGGACTATAGATTATAAACACAATGTAATAAGACCAAATAAATAAATAGTTTGTGACGTTTCAGTAACAGCATTGTTGCCTTCTTCAGACAAAAGTATTGAATCTGAAGATGGTAACAATGCTGTTCCCGAAACGTCACACACTATATTTATTTGGTTTTATTACATTGTGTTTGAAACAATGTAAGAAAACATTATATATTAAAAATAAGAAAATATAACATTTCTACTATAAAAGATAAAAACAGAACTCTATTAAAAATTTCCACAAAGAGGAACCAACTGCAACTTTTTAATAATAATAATATATACAAATAAACAGGCCCATGATATAACAAAAGTTATTTTTTTTATACTATGAACTATGGTGATTTTGTAGCCAGTAATGGTGGTTTGTGTTTACATATGATACATGCATACTGGGAGATTTGCGGGACAAGAATGGAGCCGGGGCTACATCACCATTTACTCTCATGTATGGGGCTGAAAGACGAACGAGAAGTGCTCCTCAGTGAAATAGGCCTTGAGGGACTCTCTTTGGAGCTCCTGTTGAATGAGGTGGTGAGAAACAGAGCTGGAGCTTTTGCGTTGTTCAAATTTTGGAAGACGGCTGAAGAGGAGGCTATATACATAATCTAATTGATGTAAATAATTATATGCAAATAATCTATGTCAGGATTAGAATGATGAATCCTGTATGGGACTTTGATTCCAGTAAAAGGCTTGTTGTTGCAGTTGTATATAGTCAGAGTGTAGAAAATACTATACTATACCTACTACTTATAGGTTTCTCTCTGTATTCTTAGTTCTCTTCTCTTCACTTACTCTGTAAACTGGCGAATCCTATATAGGACGAGAGGTCCTCAATAAAGGCTTTTGTTGTTGTTGTTGTTGATACATGCATACTGATAAGCCTTTATCAAGATTTTAAAAAAGGCATCACCCCTTCATGTAACTAAAAGTTGCTGATGGCTTACACCATCTATCAGAATAAATATCACAGTTGATTTTTAATTATTTCAGAATACCCATTCTTGATTAATCAATGATTATGTATATAATGTATATATATATATATATATATAACAGCCTCTGTCATAGTCTGAAAGCTTGCACAAATAAAGAAACTAGTCAACTTTGATTCTTTCTTCAAAATGATGTCTGGCGATTCCTTCTCTTGTAATTTGAATCAAAGATGATTTAGTTGATATTTATTCCGACAGATGGCGCAAAATGTCAGCAACTTTGAAGTGCATTATTAAGAGATTAGCTCACTGAGATATGTAAATGATGCAAATTGTGCAGCTTTCCGCTCATGTTAATTCAATTATAAGAGAAGGAACTGGCAAATTGCCCCTATTTGCACCTTTGTGTCTGATAGGGAAAGATATTGAAATTTTGTTTATGGCCTAGAGAGAAAATGTTTAGTAGCAGAGAATGCCAGGCCGCCGCCAGCTGAGGCAGTTTGAGCAGACAGACGATTTCACGAGAGGTATGGTGATTAGACTCAGAAGGGCCAGTTGTGGTCCATATGTTAAATCTCCATGGACAGGCACTTCGATGCGTCCACAGTGAACTGGCTATCGAAATTGTTGGAATAAGAAAATGTGACACGATTATAGTGCGGTCAGAACGCGTGGAACCGCTGGATAGCGTTGGCAGCCCCCCAGTTCACTTCTGTTTCCATTTTTCAGGATGTGCAGGGCACTCTTTATTTCCCCATATCGACCAGAACCATTATAGGTAGATTGGTCGCCGGCGGCCTACACTCGTGGCGCCCATTAAGAAGACTGCCATTGACCCAACAGCACAGAAACCTCCGTTTGTAATTTTGACGGGATAGAACCACATGGAACGGCGAAATGGCACAAGGTATTATTCTCGGATGAATCTCGAATCTGTTTTAGCAATGACAGTCACCGATTAAGAGTTTGGCACTGTCTTGATGACAAGTCCAATCAGTAGGATCTGTAGAATGCCTCACCTCACACAGCACGCCTCAACCAACATGCCCTGTTTGAAACCTCAGTGTTTTCAAGGCCACCAGTCTCACCTGATCTCTCACCTTTAGAACACGTCTGAGACCTAATTGGACGTCGTTTGCGTGCACTGCCACAGCCGCGTTAAGAATATAAAATGTGGCTGATAGTTGACAGGGAATGGGCAGCTATCCCTCAGGACACCATCCGCACGAACATTGAGACAATACCAACACATGCTGCTGCCTGCATATTCGCCCACAGTGGTTCCACAACATATTGAGTGGACAACGATGTCGCTTTTTGTAAAAGTGTATTCTGTTCTCATAAATATCATTTATTCTGTTCGTTGCTGGTACTCTATGCAAATTTTCGCAACTTTTTGTCAACTAATTGCAAATTCAGTGTCAAGTAGTGCATTATAGCTTTTACATATGCTGAACTCTTATTATGAGAGAGATTTCGCTTTTTTATATAATATATTTTAGTAATGGAAAGTCTAAGAGCGCCTACGCATCTGCGTCTACGCCTTTTTAAAAGGTCATCTGAACTAGAACAATATTGTAATTTCTATGACAAGAAGTGGCTTCTCTATGAAAGTAACTTTAGTGCAATAGTTGGATCATAAAAAAAGCCTAAATTGCACCAGGAAAAGGTAATAGTGACTTTGGTGCCTAAGACTGATTTCATCCATTAAATTACTTGAATCCAGGCGAAATATTTACAAGGGAGAGATGTACTGAGATTAAATTGAAAAATGTTCCAAGAACTTCAAGAAATATACCCAAACCTAATTAAAGAAAGTACACATAATGATCTCCACTACAACAACACGACTTCTCAATGATATGCCAAAAAACTGTATGAGTTTGGCTATGAAACTCTTAATTATTCTCTATAATCGCCCAACTGGCTACCACGTCTTTAACTATCTCCACCACCTCTTATGCAATAAATACTTTAAAACCAAGGTGATAGGTGGAAACAACTTTTAATGATTTTTTTTTTCACCTCCCACAGATCTTCTAATTTTATGTAATTGTGGAATAAGCAAAGTTGTTTATAATTTTTTAAAAAATGTTTAGAATCCCACCTCCAATAGTTTCAATATATATAAGATTAAAAAGTTTTGTTTGAAGTCAAATTACTTCACGGTGTTTCTTTTTCTTCATCTTATAAAAATAATAAAAGTTTTAAATGATACAATGAAATAGTATGGCATGCTTCGGGCTTTGGGGCTGCTTGCAATTGAAAATCTCAATGCCGAAAGCCTTCCTTTTAAAGAGAACTTCAATTCCGTGTGAAAAATGTACCATCATAAACTCTGTGATCAGATATTTTTATAAATATTCTATATATTGTCCCTTTGCACGCTTAAATACATCTAATATATTTAGAAAAATGAGATATTTATGTAGTAATTTTATATTTATACAATGAAAAATAAAATTATTTTTCTTTAAAATCCCCGGTCACATTTCTGGCCGTTTCCTTTTCTTAATCTGCATGGCGTATTGGATTCGTTTAATTTGTTGTTCTTTTAATCTAAATTTCGATGCTTAGTAGTTACTTGCCTATCAGACTCTTTTATTTAAACTTTAAGCCAGTTCATTGGAAGGAAAAAAGGCATCGACAAATATTTGATTAGGTTTCCTAATTATCTACGAAATTTTTTCTTTTTATTATTATTTTTTTAATTTTAGGCTTAGCTACACCTGCCAACGTGGTGGTGCAAATTTATACCACCTCAGTAAACCGGCAGATTTAATAAATATTTTTGTTTATTTTTTAAGTTATTAAAAGTATTGTAAACGACTTTTATTTTTTAAAATGTCCCAATATAATTTAGAAGAATCCAATGCTGACAGAAATGTCGAAATTTGGAAAATTAAAAAATTGATAAAAAGTCTAGAAGCTGCACGAGGGTAAGTTTATCGTATTTAAATACAAATGTAAACAAAATAATATCGAAAATATGTATATGAGGCTTTGGTGTGGCTTCCACTTAGGACTAACATATAAGAACAGACGACAATATGGTATATGCACATGTTTCAAAAATAATTCTTTTGATTTATATGTACATTTTAACTTTACAAATGATAAATTGACTAACATCAAAATCATATTCCTCCGGTTGATCATTTTTAACTGATAACATTGTATTATTATAGAAATACCTATAATTAACAAACACCGGCGAAAAAATAAATTTGATCATAATGCAATGTAATATATATCAGACCTAATCAGAAATATATTGTAAAAGGCTATTTTTAGTTTATTAAAGCCAAAAATTCATGCATACATTGGAGATTTGGAGATAATGTACCTCAATAAACTATTATAGTTATAAAAGTAACAATGTAAATTCATTGACAATTTCATTAAAACACCTTATGGTACCATCATAAGACTAGCTTTAAAAATGAAATACCAGGAGGACACACATGCAGCCCACCAACTAATGAATAGAGAAATGAATAAAAGTAATATATAAAGGTTATATTTATTTTTTCCTACCTCCTTTTAACACATTTGATAAAAATAATTTAATCATTGATAAAGAGATAATAGTGTTTTTGAAACAAAATCACAGGTCACTTTTTTTTTTTTAAAGCCAACAGACTTACTATTTAAATATATATATGGAAACATGTTTTTTTTAAGCATGTGTTTAAAGAAATTTAAAACCAACAGTATTTTTATTTACATAACATATTTAAATGAATTTAAGCCTTTTATTGATTTAATTATTTATCACAAAATAATAACTATGAGGAAAATAGTTTTAAAACTAAATCATTGTGCAGTCTCAAAGCCAATCTATAATTTCTACTTACATGTTTAGCCATATTTAATTAGGAAAAAAAATCTATATAGGAATAAAAAACAAGCTTAAAAATAGATTAGGATAATAATAAAAGAGTAGACCCCAGATAATGTAACATTTGCTGATTGAATCTTTTGGAATAAATATTGTTTTCTTTTATATTTCTGAAATTTAACCAATACCCTTTTATTTAAATTAACTGCTAAAATATATGCTTTATTATTTAGAATATATGTAAGCATATATGAAAAGAGAGCATCTCGCTCGATTAAAAATACACCAAAACAATGTAGAACGACATTTGAGAATATCCCGCATGTGTTTCTTTTGAATGGAAAATCAAAATTTTTTTTTTAAGGAGAAATAACGATTATTTCTAACCTTGGCAAATTCAGACAAAATTCTAGTAAAACCTGTAAACCTGCCAAAGGTGTAACACCTTTATCCCCACCTCTTTATTTTTAAATGGGAGAGTTGTATACCCCCTTTGCATATGCATATTTTCCTCTTGCATATGCGACTATATATTTATATTAACATATAGGTAAATCAGGCTTCAGGAGCATTTACATAGATCCCGGATGTATATTTAAACGGATTATGGGTTATTCTCATGCTGATTGGCTGCCCTTTTCAGCTTCCTAGCTTTCTCGTTGGCCTGTGGCACACATTGTGTGAGAGCTCATTGGTTCCACCATGTTTTAAACAACTATTTAATCCAGTCTGAAGTATCGTTAATAAAGTTTCAGTAAAATTAATAACCTTAAAAAGACATTTTGGTTTATTTCACCTTTGCGATAGGTTATTGCAAGACTTTCTCATGAAGAAGCATATAGACTGCTAAGGCTTCTACCACCTTTCATCTTCCCCCCTTATTGATACATTGTAAATAACATTGCTGATTATAAACACAAGGTAATAAGACCAAATCCAAATAAATAAATAGTGTGTGACGTTTCGGTAACAGCGTTGTTACCATCTTCAGACAAAAGTACTGAATGAGAAATTTTACCACAGCATGTTTTAAATAGTTACTGTTATCAAGTGTGTAAACAAGATAGCAGATAAGAAGATTTAAAACATGCTGTGGTAAAATTTCTCATTCAGTACTTTTGTCTGAAGATGGTAACAACGCTGTTACCGAAACGTCACACACTATTTATTTATTTGGATTTGGTCTTATTACCTTGTTTTATTATCTATAATCCAAATTGTGCCTTATCAACATTGCTGATATTGTTACTATTACTCTTGTATATACACCCTCTTCTCTGAGAATCTGTACAAGACTAAAAGGTCTTAATAAAGCTTTGTTGTTATATATATAGACTGCTAGGTGGATTGAAGGGGTAGAGTTTGAACTAGGATAACGAGGGTCAAAATGTGAACATTCATGATTGGATTTTGTTGTTAATTCATTGGATAGCAGCCCAATTCTAAACATACAAAAATCAAGTTGATATTTATTATGATGAATGGTTCATTGTCTACCGATAGTTTTTTTTCCCTTTCCTAAAGAGGCTGTAAAAATGAAGCCCTTCATATCCCAAAAAAACTTTCAGCCAGATGAAACTGTCATCTTTAAAGCTTTTTTTTTTTTTTTTTGCTTATCCCTAGTACACGTGGTACAGGCCATGATAATCATGGTGGGTAGTTAGCGACTGCTTTTTACTGTAAGCGCACCACATGTCTACACATGTGAAAGCAGTTCGACTTTGCACTTACAAATGTGCCAGAGCCCCGTTTGGTTACTTGCACTCGCTGGTGGGGTTGGACTTTTGCAAGAATCGGGGGGCCATTGGAGCATTTTTTTTTTTAACAGAAAAAAGTGTCCAATGTGGGGATCTAACCCGGGTCGTAGTGGTCGTAAACCAAACGGTTTAACCAGCCTTCCACCGACCCCCTCTTTAAAGCTGAATCCCTGGAAGCAGCCTGTTGTTGTTAAGATTATTGCCTGGATTCCAATGTGAATATCTAGTCTCATTGATGGTCACAACTTGACGTAAAACATTCTTTGGATCTTGCTGTTCCTGCTTTGAGGTCACTTGTTGTCCAATCATGGCATCTCTTGGGGTTTTTACATTCTCAACCTTTTATATAAACTGTTAGATACCCTTCTTATTGACCATCTATAGCCACACTTTTCATTTGTTGATCTGAGGGAATCACATTGTGTGCCGGGAGGCAATGGATGAGTGATGTAAACTGCCCATGTTCAATAGCCATGACCCAAAATCAAATCCTGCACTGGGCTATTTCTTTTTTTTTTTTTTTCTAAGGAAAAAAAAATTAGTTCTCTCAATGGCTCTCAATTTTTGCAGAAGTTCAAGCCCATCAGTGATTGCAAGTAACCAAACAGGGCTCTGGCACATTTATAAGTGCAAAATTCAAACCGTTTTCACATCATGTGCAGTTGCTAACTACCCACCATGATTATCCTACATTGTGTACATCTACCTATAGCTTCCCCTCTAACCACAACTGCTGAGTGATCCTCATCAAATGTTTGGCCTCCTTTAAATTGGTTAAGCCATGTAAGTCATACCAAGAGGATTGTCATAAGCTTTGTTTTTATTTCTTAACATGGTTTTACCCATCACAAAGCAAAAAAAGTGATTCGCCAAACGATACAGCACTTTATTTATCCTAGCCTAAACCACATGGGATGACTCACTGAAATAGCTGCCTATGCCATAAATCTGTAAGGAGTTGGTAGAGTTGTGGTATAAACTGTCGATTTTTTGACAGCCATGACCCAGGATCAAATCCCTTATTGGACACTTTTTTTTTCTGAAAAAAAATAATTACTTCAATGTCGCCCATTTCTTTTTTTTTTAATTATCCCTAGTACACGTGGTACAGGCCATGATAATCATGGTGGGTAGTTAGCGACTGCTTTCACTGTAAGCGCACCACATGTCTACACATGTGAAAAGCAGTTCGACTTTGCACTTACAAATGTGCCAGAGCCCCGTTTGGTTACTTGCACTCGCTGGTGGGGTTGGACTTTTGCAAGAATCGAACCCGGGAAATCGAACCCGGGTCGTAGTGGTCGAAAACCAAACGGTTTAACCAGCCTTCCACCGACCCCCCTTGAAAAGCCAAAGCCAACCAGTGAGTACAAGTAACCAAATAGGGCTTTGGCACACTTTGTGTGAAATTCAAGCAGGTTTCTACATATGTAGAGATGTGGTGCACTTATAATAAAAGCACTCTCTTTCTACCTACCTACCATGATGGTGTACTTTGGACAAGTATACCATAATTTAGCTATCCCAACTTGAAATAAAAAGCAGTTTTTACAATTGATTAGGAGAGGAAAGGGATTTAAATATAGACTTCCACAAAAATGTTGCATGCAATTTGCATAACATTGGTTTTAGTGCCTTGTTTCCTTACCACCCGTCCAAATTTTATTCCTTTTTTTTTTCTAGAACCCCAGTTGACTAACTACCCTTAGACACCAATGTCAGTAATACCAGACTGGAAAAAAAAAAATTAGTTCTAAAGAATTTGCGAGGTGGCAAGGCCAAGTCTTTGAATTCATATGACTTTTTTTTAAATGGTAACAAAGTTGTTACCTGAACTACATTTCTCCTCAATATATTTTTATTTTCCATTTAGCGGTTGTGTACATTGTACATGCTTGTTCCGTGATACATATACTAAAATTGGAACGGTACAGAGAAAATTAGCATGGCCCCTTGCAAGGCAAAATTGTGAAGTATTCCATTTATTTTTTAGCGGTTGTGTAGAAATTTTTGCCATAAAAAAAAATATAGAGATAATAATGTGATGGAAAATTCACATTTTCAGAGTTGTTATACCTTCCAAATTATTGAAAATTAGTCTCCCGAGAATGATAACAACTGCTCTTACAATATGTTTGAACTAAAATTTGATATTTGGCCCAGTAACTTGTGATTCTTTTCTAAGGATTCAAATTGTGCTTCATCATATTGTAAATCTCATTGTGTGGTTTGATGACGGCAGCATTGCCACGTAGTTTGTACATTGTGAGGTAGAGTTTGTACCATGTCCCACACATTGTGAGGTAGAGTTTGTACCATGTCCCACATTGTGAGGTAGAGTTTGTACCATGTCCCACATTGTGAGGTAGAGTTTGTACCATGTCCCACATTGTGAAGTAGAGTTTGTACCATGCCCCACATTGTGAGGTAGAGTTTGTACCATGTCCCACATTGTGAGGTAGAGTTTGTACCATGTCCCACATTGTGAAGTAGAGTTTGTACCATGTCCCACATTGTGAGGTAGAGTTTGTACCATGTCCCACATTGTGGGGTAGAGTTTGTACCATGTTCCACATTGTGGGGTAGAGTTTGTACCATGTCCCACACATTGTGAGGTAGAGTTTGTACCATGTCCCACACATTGTGAGGTAGAGTTTGTACCATGTCCCACATTGTGGGGTAGAGTTTGTACCATGTTCCCACATTGTGGGGTAGAGTTTGTACCATGTCCCACATTGTGAGGTAGAGTTTGTACCATGTCCCACACACATTGTGAGGTAGAGTTTGTACCATGTCCCACACATTGTGAGGTAGAGTTTGTACCATGTCCCACACATTGTGGGGTAGAGTTTGTACCATGTCCCACATTGTGGGGTAGAGTTTGTACCATGTCCCACATTGTGAGGTAGAGTTTGTACCATGTCCCACATTGTGAAGTAGAGTTTGTACCATGTCCCACATTGTGAGGTAGAGTTTGTACCATGTCCCACATTGTGAGGTAGAGTTTGTACCATGTCCCACATTGTGAGGTAGGGTTTGTACCATGTCCCACATTGTGAGGTAGAGTTTGTACCATGTCCCACATTGTGAAGTAGTTTGTACCATGTCCCATATTGTGAGGTAGAGTTTGTACCATGTCCCACATTGTGAGGTAGAGTTTGTACCATGTCCCACATTGTGAGGTAGAGTTTGTACCATGTCCCACATTGTGAAGTAGTTTGTACCATGTCCCATATTGTGAGGTAGAGTTTGTACCATGTCCCACATTGTGAGGTAGAGTTTGTACCATGTCCCATATTGTGAGGTAGAGTTTGTACCATGTCCCACATTGTGAAGTAGTTTGTACCATGTCCCATATTGTGAGGTAGAGTTTGTACCATGTCCCACATTGTGAGGTAGAGTTTGTACCATGTCCCACATTGTGAGGTAGAGTTTGTACCATGTCCCACATTGTGAAGTAGTTTGTACCATGTCCCATATTGTGAGGTAGAGTTTGTACCATGTCCCACATTGTGAGGTAGAGTTTGTACCATGTCCCATATTGTGAGGTAGAGTTTGTACCATGTCCCACACATTGTGAGGTAGAGTTTGTACCATGTCCCACATTGTGAGGTAGAGTTTGTACCATGTCCCACATTGTGAGGTAGAGTTTGTACCATGTCCCACATTGTGAAGTAGAGTTTGTACCATGTCCCATATTGTGAGGTAGAGTTTGTACCATGTCCCACATTGTGAGGTAGAGTTTGTACCATGTCCCACATTGTGAGGTAGAGTTTGTACCATGTCCCACATTGTGAGGTAGAGTTTTTGTGAAGGCCCTGCCCTCGCCCCACCCAGCAGCCGTAGTTGGCCCAGGGCCAGTGGGGTTATTGACCCCAACCATTGAACTCCCCTTCATTCCTTAAGGTGGTTTATTTTAAATGTAATCCACCCTCTATTCTCTCAGCCACATCTTGGATTTACTTGTTTATTGGCTATATAATTGGTATTTACATACATGTCTATATATGTAATTAAGACCATTTTCTTTTGTAACAAAGTCAAGGAGTTTGTAGAAAAGAGTTGTATTATTATTAATGGCTAATTTGTCTAATGACCGCATGCTATGGAGGCAGGCATGACTGATCAGTATGTATGTTTTTTTTTTTTAAATCAATTTTAGTTTAAAATATATATTTTTTGTGCATTGTGTATTGGGCTTATTAGAGAATTGAAGAAAGTGCTATATTTCATAGAATTATGTAGGTAACTGAATCTCAAGGGCTATTTCCCTCGCCCGTTGTGTGTTGTAGAGTTGAAATTGTTGTACAGACCTTTGTAACCAACTCCCCTTCTTAACCATTTCTTCATTCCAAAAAAAAAGGGTGTATAATGGGAGGGCCTGGCTCATCAGTGGTGAACCCATCCCTCAAATATCATTGCATTTATAAGATGACAAGACCACATACAAATAAATTTTGCATAATGTTTCGGTAAGGTAACAGCATTGTTACCAAAATATCGCTCACTATTTAGTTGTGGTCTTTGTTATTTTTCTAACCTATAATCCTAATTAATATCAATGTTGCTATACAGTTGGATGGGACTTCACATTGCTATAACCAAGTTGCTGTTAGAAAAGCAGCCTGTTAAAACAAAGTTTCAGTATATTCTGAAGGAGTAAAAACTAGTTTTTAAAATGCAGTATCAAATAGTGCCTTAAATTTCAACAATGATTGGGCACTGAGTTCTCTTCCTTTCTTTACCCCTCACTTTATATTTTGTATAATAACATATCCTCTGGTTCCTCAATAGGCCGCTATACTTTGTAATGTTGTGACAACCTCCTGGATAGGTTGATTACCCAGCTTCAGCTTGGCCGTAATGGCCGCCAACCCCTTTTTTCCATTCACCAAATGCCAAGCTGTCAATATGTTATAATAGACATCTTAATGTACAGCCATTTTATTTGTACCCTAATTGGCTGTCCAATGTCACATGACATCAATTAGCATATTGAGTCCATTAGTCAATCTGCTGCCTGCAGTGTTGATTTCAGCTTCAAGGTATAAAATTTAGGCTGATTGTATGATACCTTATGACTGGAACTGGTTACTTTTTGGTTTCTTGCTTAACTTTGGGAGGAGAGTGTAGAAATCAGGTTTCTATCAAAATATCCGCCTTTTAAATAGGGTGTTAATTTAATTCTTAACCCCTATCATATACAGTAGAACTACCTCTCTGTAATGTACAAAACCTAGTTGCAGAGCCAAATTGTTCTTTAGGGAGATGTCTTCTTACTGGAAAGTTGCTAAATACTAAAAATGGTAATTTTGACAATGAAAACTGTCCTTTGTAGAGAACTATACTCTAGCGTGAGTGTCCTCTCATAGAGGTTCTACTGTGTGAAAAAGGTAATAAATACTTAAAAAAAAAATTGCTCACTTTTATTCTTCTCCTGGGGTGATTGAATCACCAAGATAAGGATCTTCCTATCAACAGACTGCTCAGCCCAAGACTGTCTAGAGGACACTTCGATCCCTCTGACCTTTGTGAAGCATATTTTTGGAGAGAGATAATTTGCTAGATAGCTCGTCATTGGCTGCTGCAGCCTCTTGTGACCATTAACCCATACTTTTTTTACACATCTATTCCCATTGTGTGAATGCACAAAAACAAATTTTTTTTTTGGTCCTTTTTTTTTTCTGGATATTTTCTACTACAGTAAAGACCTCTTTCTAAAGAACACCTAATTGTGAGCCAAACTTATCATTTAGAGAGGTGTTCTGGAGAGTGTTGCTAATTAGTAATAATGGTAATTTGAATGATGAAAACACTCCTTTGTTTAGAAGTGACCACTAGTGAGAGTGTTCGCTCTTACTGTATTGGATATTTGTGAAATGTTTTTTACAAATTCTTTGTTTTTTTGGCAATTAACCTAATTTTCTAAATTGCAGCTCTCTCCATCATTTTTGTTGTTAATGGCGAATCCTCTAAAAGCTATTACTCTTGGCATTTTATGTTGGATTAGACCAAGACTGTGTATGTTAAATTCATTATTTGTCCGTAAATTTGTGTAATACATCTATTTAGCTGAGATTTTGCAGACATGTAATCACAATGATCAAATTTTGAGCCAAAATAAGTAGTTTTTATGGAGAGAGAATATGAAAAATATAGTAATGAATATAAATTGAGCATTATGAAATATATACTGTATAATATATTTTTAATTCAACACTATATATAATTTTTTGAATTCCAATAATCCTGTATAACCTGTTAATGTAGACTACAAAGCAGTGTTTCAATGAATTGATATTATCTTAACAGACTTTAATTCAACCGAAAATTCTGATCTCTAGGGGTGATGAATTTGGGCTGAATGAAAAATTAATTAATAAAAAAACTAGGTATTTTGAAAAAAACAAGTTTTTATTTAAAAAAAACTGGGTGGTGTCATTCGGCAACAATAAGGAAGGATGTTAGCCAGGTGCACTGCAATAGGTCTATCCTGCCTGCCAACATGAGAGGTGGTCTTGGTTTTAAAAATGGACACACTTTCCATGCCCCATTGCTTGGGAAGACAATGGGAACTTGATGATTGATATGTCTGCTCAAAGTACCTACTGTGGTGGTCTGACTTGACGACAAGTTGCTCATAACATACAGGGTTGCTGACAACCCTAACATAGATGCAGATCTTGTTGGTAGTTGTAACTTTTAATTACGGTTTAACATCAGGCTGGCTAGCCTATCCCAATTGATTGATGGCTAAGACTGAATGATATTGGCCACTTTATCTGATGACCATTCTCCTATTCACCAGAATTCAGCTCAGGGTAATCCTAGCCATATCATTAAAAGTTAGAGAACCTATTGTGATCATCCCCTACACTACCCAAGTGTAAAATTGAGGATAGTTTCTACCCCCATTATGCCATCATGTGTGTTCACCTGACCGTGTTGTCCCCTGCAGAAATGGCACCAGCATGATTTCCCTCATCATCCCGCCCAAGGACCAGATCTCCAGAGTGTCCAAGATGTTGGCCGATGAGTTTGGCACGGCCTCCAACATCAAGAGCAGAGTGAACCGGCTCTCTGTCTTGGGAGCTATCACATCAGTACAGCACCGTCTCAAGCTCTACACCAAAGGTGCGTTCCACCTCTTTAAAAAAAAAGCCTTTGGCATTGTAGATGTTATGTGATGTTGGTTAGTCCTCCAGTTTGTGGAACCATCTCAATGGAAGCCTACCAACAAGCCATGGCATTACAAGAATTATTTGATGTGTAGCTTATAGAGATGGTACGATACAATATGCAAATGTGTTTTTCATTCTCAACATTGATGATATCTTGTTAATTTTCAAATGAGAGTAGTTAAAGCCTTCCATGGGAACTTGTGTTGTCATGTTGTGAAAGTGGTGCAGGCTGTTCCTGTGGTGTCTCGCAGCAAGATAACTTATCATTATTGTGCAGGAAATGTTCAGCTCAAGTGTTGTGTCAACAACAAATCTCACAGATAGCTCTCTCTATATAGTCTTCTTTAAATGTTTGGTCCCCCTCCATGACAAGCCTAGTGTATTTTTAACACCAGTATATGTTTTTTTTTTTTTTTTCAAATTAAATTTAAAATATAAGCTAAACACACCCCCAAATAAATAAATAGTGTAATGTTTTGGTAACAGCGTTGTTACCAAAATGTCACACTATTTGGGTTTGGTCTTATTACCTTGGGTTTATAATCTATAATCCAAATTGTGCCTTATCAAATATAGGTTGCTAAATTTAATTTTTAGTTTTGTAACAATTTACTTTCATTTGGATTTGGTCGTCATCACCTTGTGATTCATATCTATAAACCAAATTATACTTAATCAGGAAATTTTTGAGCCATAAGTTATCATTATAATCTGCAATAAGGGTTTTTGCCCCCCACTTGGGCAATAAACTGGACAGAATTTGACATATAGAGGAATGCCAGTTGTACAAAGATTGAAAGCTAGTCAAAAGACTGCCTGATAGGTTATAAACACAGGCTAGTAGGTTACAGACTAGTTCCAGTTAAGTTTATTGCTGCCCAGCCAGGGTAATACTGAGGTTAAAGCCAGAGGAGTTTAGATGCTGTTTGATAAAGTCCTATTTTATTGCTGGTTTGGTTTTTCACCAATCCAGAGAATTCACACTTGGTCAATCACTTTAAAAAAATGCTTCAATGGTTCATTCCTGATTATTGTAAAAGTTAAATTTTTTAATTATGCAAATTTACATAATCCTTACTTTCAGTGTTTGAGAGGCCTTCATTTATTTCAATCATGATTTAAAAAAAAAGATTTTTTTTGCTGAATTTTGGCAGCTAAGTAAAAATTTGCTAATGGAGCTGTGCTTCCTGTACATGAAATGGTTGAATCAAACTTTCAGATTTTTTTTTGCCATTTCCCTTGGGAGGGAACAAATGTGTGGAAGTTGTGCATGGAGATTTTCACGTGAGGTAAGCGTGTAGTTGGGGTGTGCAGTTCCTCCCAATGGCCTGGTGATCTACTGCGGCACCATAGTGACAGAGGAGGGCAAGGAGAAGAAAGTGAACATAGACTTTGAACCGTTTAAGCCCATCAATACCTCCCTCTACCTCTGCGACAACAAATTCCACACAGAGGCGCTGTCTGCGCTGCTGGCCGACGACAACAAGTTTGGCTTCATTGTGATGGACGGAAGTGGGGCCCTGTTTGGAACCCTGCAGGGCAACACCCGGGAGGTGCTGCACAAGTTCACTGTGGACCTGCCCAAGAAACACGGCAGAGGAGGACAGTCAGCCCTTCGGTTTGCCCGTCTGCGTATGGAGAAGCGACACAACTATGTGCGCAAGGTGGCTGAAGTGGCCACTCAGCTCTACATCTCCAACGACAGGCCCAACATCGCTGGGCTCATCCTTGCTGGGTCTGCTGACTTCAAGACTGAGCTCAGCCAATCAGACATGTTCGACCCTGTAAGTTCACCTCTCTTGTCTTCTCTGAAGCCCCAACTACTGTAAAGTGAGATTTTCTACAGCATGATGTGACAGAGAGACCAAATCCAAATTGTACCATGTGTCAGTTAGACTTCCATGTCTGCAACATCCATGCCACCTGCACATTATAATACAATGGAGAGTCACATGTGGTACCTTGTGGTTTTTTAGGATTGAGGGTAGGATTCATGGCACCTTCAGTGAGCCCAATGGCACTTTTGTAAAACAGGAATTATTGGATAGTGTCACCCTACTTGGTTGCTGTCATTGGTGGCTTCTTGAATTTTTCATTTGCCTAACACCAGAACTTGGCATGAGTCAAATCTCTTCAAGTTACATAGCTCCCTTTTGAATGATAGGTGGTTATGTAGGCAGTTTGTGTGTGGTTGGAATTTGAAAGACTGTAAAATTATAGTAGGTTTATTGAATAATATTTTATTGTATGTGAACAAGAGAATTTATACTTTTAGAAACATAAGGTATATAACAAGGCCAAATCCAAATGAAGAAACTGTACATGACGTTTCGGTAACATCAGCCTAGGTTTCAAATCGTACTTTTGTCGTACTACCAAATTGTACTTTATCACATTATACTGTTTAAAATCATTAGCATAGCAGCAGTGGTTATATTCTATCTTGGTGAAAATTAGGAGGTTATCCCCCTGACAACATTTTTATCATAATGGGATGGGGGAAAATTCTCTTTAGAATCCCTCCTCAGCAACTTATATCACCTACACAAGGTTTTACCATGTTTTGAAGATCATTTATTGGTTGGAAGTTTGTTTGGAAAAATATATGGCTGCAACAGCTAATTTGTCATTTTGTTCCAGACATTTCAGGGACTCTCCTCATGGGAATAATAATCATTCCCCTGAGAAGAATTGCAGCGAGTCTCAAACATTTGGAACTAAATGAAAAATCAGTTGATTATCATGGTGATGCACTTCTCAGAAAACTTGTGGAAATCTTAAGGTGCCAAGACCACATCCAATAAAAAAATTATAAGTAACATTTCTGTAACAGCTTTATTACCACCTTCAGACAAAAGTATTGAATGAATTGGATGTGGTCTAGTTATGTTTGAAACCTATGTTTTGATCTACAAACCAAGTTGTACCATATCAGTATGGAGACATGGTGTGACAGAGGCTACAAGTGAAGGTGCTGAAGCTGGTAGATGTCTCCTACGGAGGAGAGAATGGTTTCAACCAGGCCATTGAGCTCTCTGCCGAGGTGCTCTCCAACGTCAAGTTTATCCAAGAGAAGAAGCTGATAGGTAAGCTTACAGTGCCTATCTGTGTAGTGATCACATTTTTATATAACAAACCTATGTGCTAGGTTTAAATAACTTAGTTAGAAAGCTCTGATCTTATTCTCTCATTATATTTTAACTTTTTCATTTGTTTTAAGTGTGCTTGTGCAATGGTCCTAAAAAAATTGGCCTTTACACCAATAAAAAAAAACAAACTCAAATTACCTACCAGTTGGTGGAAGTATAGTAGCAGCCTACACCTAGGTGATTAATTGATTTTTCAAGAGTTTGAGATGTTGGCCTGTTTTGTGCAAGTCAGGTTGTTATTTTACCACATGGGCATGGAGACTTGGAGAACTGAGAGAGATGTGGTGTTTGCAGGTCGGTACTTTGATGAGATTTCCCAGGACACAGGCAAGTACTGCTTTGGAGTGGAGGACACGCTGAAAGCCCTGGAGATGGGGTCTGTGGAGACCCTCATTGCCTGGGAGAACCTGGACATTGTGCGGTACATCCTCAAGAACCACACTTCTGATGGTAGGTGTCCTGCTGTACCATTTCTGTTGATCTTGTTCAACTCTGTTTATATATTAGAGAGGGTCAAATATAGAAGATATCCAGTGGCTCTAAAAGTAATGTCGTGGAACAACATGGTTTAAAGGAGTCACTGCTTGTTTTCAGTTGTTGTTTGTGTCTATCGAGTTGACTTTTGGTGATTATGGACAAATATTCTCCAATTTGATCTGGTCCATATACACTCATGGACAAAACTTTAAGGAAATGGAAAATCTTTGATGTTGCCAGTTGTCATTTTTTTTTTTTGAAGGAGACAGGGGCAATTTTATTTACACTGGTCGTCTTGTGTGTCTTCAAAAAAAGCTTTTATTCATATTAGAGCCTGTTGAAGGGAGTTATTGTCCGAAAGCTTGCCAAGCTCGCACCTCTTCAATAAAGAAACTGTACCTTTGGTCTTCTTATCAATATAACTTAAAACTTTTAAAATTCCATTGTCATCTATCGCTAAAATTTGTAATACTTATTTTTGGCAATGTGTATCTTTTAACATATCAAATATCATCTTGTAATTATATGTATGCACCCCTCTACAGCCCTATAAACTTATGTCCATAGGTTCCCTAAATACCCCTAAGCTGCCTTTAGTAAATGCAGGGTATATAACAAAACCAATCCAATACAATAGTAGAGCATTCTGGAGATTAATTTGGTGAAACTGCCGGGAGGGCTCACCACTGATGAGCCAAGCCCTCTCATTCAATGATTTTTATCATAGCACACATGAAGGTCCGTAGACCTGTGTTGATGTCTGAAAAGAAACATGGCCAAAAATAAGTATTACAAATTTTGTCTTCTTATCTCCACTCAACAATCCTATTTGGGTATAAAGCTTGTAGAGCTTATTGATGGTGTCTTCTGGGGATGAGTGGCCTTAAACTAATTGATTTGAGAGGTAAATTTCCATATGATGTGTGTAGAGGAGAAGGTCCTCCATCTGACCCCGGAGCAGGAGAAGGACAAGACCCACTTTACAGACAAGGAGACAGGAGTGGAGCTGGAGCTGATGGATTCCATGCCCCTGTTGGAATGGCTGGCCAACAACTACAAGAACTTCGGAGCTACCCTCGAGATCATCACTGACAGGTCTCAGGAGGGGTCCCAGTTTGTGAAGGGCTTCGGAGGCATCGGGGGAATCCTGCGGTACCGGGTCGACTTCCAGAGCCTGGAGGCCACGGACGGCATCGATGACTTTGATCTGGACGATCTGTAAACATCATTCCACCACCCACACACTTCCAGAACAAGATTTTTCTTATTTCTTTTATTTTTTAAATACAAACAGCTTCTCCAATAAATGGTGCAATTCTAACCTAGACAAGGTGTTTTTTTTTTTTTTTTTCTAAATAATTTATTTAGTGTTTTTTTTTTTCCAATTGGTCAATTTTTTTCTCTCTTCTTTCTTTAGGACAATTTTCCCTGTAACTTAATATATATTTTTATAGAAGTAAAAATTTGCACCATTCTCTAATATGCAGTATTGTATATATAAAAAAAATAATAAAAAAAAGCTCTTTGAAGTTTCCTATTTTTGCTATATGATAAAATAATGAGGAATTTTAAATTATTTTCTTTTTTTTTTTGTCATTGAGAATAATATAAAGAAATGTTTGGGAGCAATAATATTGTAGTAGTTAGAAAGAAATATGCAGCATTTTTATTATTATTATATTTTTTTTTTGTGAAAAAGTAAGTCATTGAAGGTTTTTTATCTTTCTATGAACTAATTTTTTTTTGTATGCCATGTGGAAATTTTTTTAAAAAATATATTTTTTCTTTTTTGACTGTGGGTGTGATTTGGTCACCTCGGTGAAAACATCTGTTTCCACAGTTGATTTTTTAAAAAAGAATAAAAGCAAAACTGTTTTGAAATGAAGTAGCTTTAGTTTTTGTTTCAATTAATATTTTGACTTTTAAACCACATTTTTTCAAATATATATATATTGTCCTTCTCTGTGATTAGTTACATATTTATTTTACTAATTTAAAAACAATCTTATTGGAAGTGTGTTTTGAGACCAAAAGGGATATAAAGAAATAAATAAATTTGCATACTTTGCATATATATTTACATATTATTTTGAGTGGAAGAGAGGAGAAACAAGATTTTGAATATTTCTAGATTTAGAAATGTGTAAGCAATTTAAAAAAAAAAAGATTTTCTATTTTAGTAAAAAAAATCAACTTAAATAGTCTTAGATCATTTCTCACTTGAGAAAAATTGATGAAAATCTTGTTTCTTAACAACCTACTTGCCCTATGTATATTGGAACCTCCCATGAGAGACCATTACATGGCAACTCTCATTGGAAGTTGGATTAGATTACCCCAAGCCAGTTTTAAATCTACAAAGGTGGTCACTTTAGGGAGGTGTTTGCATATCTGATGAATCTTTCTTAATTGCATTTTCCCCAATACTTCTGATTAATTAGAGCTAGTACTGCCAAATAGAAACAAACTATTTAAAGTTGAGAATGTACTAAAGATCATATATATATGGAAATAAGAGACATATCCTGACTGCTCACATGACCATTTTAGAAGGCAGAGCGCCATCTAGTGGAACAAAAATCAACTAAGCATTGATTTAACGTGTGACGTTTTGGTAACAGCATTGTTACCATCTTCAGACAAAAGTACTGAAAATGTAGATTCAGTACATTGATTTAACCTTTTCCATGATATTTGGCCAACCCATTTTCTTGATAAATCAAGTCAACCCATAGGTGTTTTGGGCTGTGGGCTCTTGTCAGCATGGTGTAGGCTGTACTAGATGGCGCTCTGCCATCTAAAATACTCCTATGAGTTGTCAGAATATGTGTTTTTTGTTTTTAATATCAACACCTGACTTTTTTTTCTTATATTTTTCATATACAGTGGTACCTCGACATACGAGCGCCCCAACATACGAGTGTTTCGAGATACGAGCCGACGAGCAAGTGATTTTTTGCTTTGAGTTACGAGCGAAATTCGAGATACGAGTTCGGTTCGGTAGTGTTGAAGATATTAATCTGTGATTTTAAATGGGAATTTTGTATGGGGAAATTTGCTTCGAGATACGAGTAATTCAAGATACGAGCAAGGTTGCGGAACGAATTAAACTCGTATGTCGAGGTACCACTGTATATATATATATATATATGAAAAAACAATAGAAAAAAAATGGCGCTCTGCCATCTAAAAAGCACATGTGCTTCGTGGTCAGGAGATGCCTTCTTTATTTTTAATATATATATATATATATATATAAAATCTGGGTTGGATGTAGATTAGAGGATCATATTGGATTGCAACTACTCAAATGACTGTTGGTTGAGGACCTGGTTTGTGGATAGTTTTTCTTTTGCGAGACTTAACATATCAACACTCTCTTTAAACATACAATAAGTAGATAATCCCAGTATTGGATTAGGAATGGTGGTGGCTTGTTCTCAATCTATTCATCACAAAGTAAAAAAGGCTGTATTTCAGGCCATTGGCTACATTAGAGCTGCTTGTAAAGACTTTTGAACAATTTAAAAATCTAAAAAAGTGTTTTGAATTATAGTATGTTAAAGTAGGTGGTAAAGAGTTTGGTCAGGATTTGGAAAATGGTTAAAAGTGATATTGTCTTTTGAATTGAAGATTGTAAATTTCTTATCTTCACTCAATCATATTTGGGTATCAAGCGGTTATATTGTAAATTTCTTTAAAGGAATATATATATATAACAAATAGGTTGGCTTTTTGTCTGATTTAGCCAAAATTTATCATCACTAGTAAGGTTTTTTACTGGGGTGATGTACATAATGTTCTGATGTATAGCAGAGATTACATATATCTTTAAACTTATTAATTATAACTTTAAAAAATGCTTAAACAGAAGTAGAACCTCCATAAGAGGACACCTCTCTATTAAAGGATAGGTTTTTTTTTTGCAAAATTACATACTTAACTATTTAGCAACTCACTGGTAAGAGGATACCTCTCTCCCTAAAGGATACTTTGACTCTGTAACTAGGTGTTGTCCTTTAAACAGAGGTGTGTTCTACTGAATTTTCTTTTTTTATAATGCTAAATATACTTATTTTTAAAGATCTAATATATAACCATTTTTTATAAGCATCTAACAATAATATATATAGTAGAATCTCCCTATAATGACCCCTTTTATAACATCATAAACTCTCCAAAAGTCCCACTTGTTTTAACAGTGGTTGTGACAACATGATATTAATGATAAGGCACATTTTGGATTATAGATGAACTACAAGGAAGGTAATAAGACCAAACCCAAATAAATAGTATATGACGTTTCGTTAACAATTTTGTTACCATCCTCAGACAAAACGCTGTTACCGAAATGTCGCACAGATTTTAGTCTTTTGTCTGATGGTGACAATGTTGTTGCAGAAATGTCACAACTATTTATTTATTTGGATTTGGTCTTATTGTAGCAACATAAAATCAAGTGATATTGTCATAGCAAGGTTCAATTGTACTTATTGTTTTCCACATGTCTTTAAGCAGTTAAGCCAATATGCCAATATGTTTCCTATGACTATGCAATTAGAAATATTTGACCTATAAAAAAAGAGCTAGTTGCTATATTTTTTAAACCTCTATGCCTTGTTACATTTTGAAAGTATTTTGTGGAAAATGTGGTCATGATTTTTTCAAAGCTGGAATTCAAAATTTTGATGGAAGATTTTAATGTTGAATGTTTTTGGTGACCTTTTTCTTGCTGTAATGTATGGCTTTGTATCCATCAAATCTGGTACAGCAATTTTTTAAATATAAAAAATATGCAGAAATATAAAAAATGGCTTTTATGTTTTTTTTTTAACCTAAATAAAATAACCAGTTTTTATCCTTTGTTATTCAATGTTCTTTAGGTTTTTGGCATACAGCTATGGTTTTAGGGTATTATAGGACTGTGATAAGGTACAATTTAAGTTATAGACGCAAGATAATAAGAGCCAATCCATATAAATAAATAACGTGTGACATTTTGGTAACAGCGTTGTTACCATCATCATACAAATTACTTAATGTGCTCTGATGATGATAACAATGCTGTAACAGAAATGTCACACATTACCTATTTGGATTTGGTCTTATTACCTTGTATTATTTTAAGACCCTTATAACAAAGTTACTTGGATAAATTGATAAGGCACAATTTGGATTAGAGATTATAGATACAAAAGAAAATAAGACCTAATCCAAATAATTTATTGGTGTGTGACATTTTGGTAACAGTGTTGTTAAACTGTGTTCATAAAACTTCCAATATTTCAATGAGGCAGTTTACCTATCTTCTTTCAGGATTTGAACCTTGTAAACAAATCATCCATTTGATGCACAAGCAGTGAAGTCTTCTATAAAGCAGATTGGTGTTCCCCTTAAACCCTCAGTTTGACCACACCAATCTGTGCTTTATACAAAACCTCTCTACATCACGTGGGTGATTTGTTTACAAGGTCTGAATCCTGGAAGAAGATAGGTGAACTGCCTCATTGAAATATATCAAGTTTTATTACGATGCACTAGAGCGCGCCATCTGTTATCAAATTACAAAACTATTTTAGAGGCGTAACATTCTTTTTAAAATAAAACAATTTCTACTGTCCTTACTGCAATGGAAAAATTAATGATGAGCCAGGCCCTCCCTTTAATTTTTCCATTGCAGTAAGGACAGTAGAAATTGTTTTATTTTAAAAAGAATGTTACGCCTCTAAAATAGTTTTGTAATATCAAGTTTTACTTAAACATTTTTGATCCAAAATAAGCCTTGATTATTTAATATATTCAAAATGGATTATACTTTATTTTCAACATTAGAGTGAATGTAGATTATTTTACCTCCAGAATATTGGCTAACAAGGCCGGGTATAAACCTGCACCATGCTGAAGAAGACCAACATCCTGGAACTACTTATGTGAGAGATTGGTTTTTATTGATTTATCAAGAAGAGGGTTTTATTATGTAATAAAAATATTTTATTTGAAATTTATTTCAATATAAATGGTAATACCATCTTTGCAACATTTATGACGCTTTTGTTGACAAAACAATATGGGAAAATAAGCTAGTACAATCATATATGGCTAAATGAACATAACCTAACCACTCAAATAATCCCCTCAGCAGAGCTGACTGCTACAGGGTGTGTTCCCAGGTGGTGGATAGGTGAACAACCTTCAGATATGAAGGCCAGCTGTGAAACAAGCAGAATAACTGACAAATAGGCAGTCGCGGACCAACAGCAACATTGTTAGAAAGAGGAGAAATATCTCTCTTAAAAAAATCTTGCGTTCAACTGGCTCGGTTAATAGACCTCAGCAAAGGTTCCTCTCCAGGGATACAGAGGAGCTGTGTCTGTACTCATGTTAGAGTCGGCAACAAAGGCTTCCATGTTAGGAACTGCCTCAAATTACAGGCAAAGTCAGACTTACCAAAATGTGCCTGGATCATGGTGCCATGATCAACTAAAGCTGCACTCCATTCCATGAGATTTAACTCGAGGAGCATTTATGATCCACTGGTTACCTCAATATCTACTGAACCTGTGTTATGAGACTACCTCAGCCATTTTGTCTGTCTCCAGAGTAGCTGTCAAGTTCTTTCAGCTTTACCGATGTAATTTTCCAAGATGCCAGGTATTACCAACATCCTTTCTTCAAATATCAAGTCTGGTACTGTTAACATGAAGGTAATGAGTGCCCCTGATGACAAATATCTTCCTATAAAATACACTCGTGGACAAAACTTAAGGAAGTTGTATCTTTTAGCATATATATCGGGACAATAACTCTGAAAGATATTATAATGACCTTTATTGAAGACACATAAGATAACTAAGTGTGAAAAAAATGTCCTCTGTCTCAAAAAATTAATAAATATATGACTGGCGACACAAAGACTTTCCACTTTCTTGAGTTTTGTCCAAGACACTGTAGATAGTTTGAATATTTCTCAATTTGGGTGGGTGGTTCAAATGATTCCACAGCACCTGTTAGTTAGGTTTTATTGTGTAGAGTTGGGTGAGAGGGTAAGACAAATATGGTACAACAGTAGGTATATCACATAGGACACTGGGAGGTCAGACACTTGGTGACTTTCTCGTGGAGGGAGGGTCTGCAGGAGGGGGAGGGCCCCCGTGGGCAGCGGTCCTTCTTTACACTCAGCCTGCGGGACAGTCCTTGCCTGGGCTGTGTCCACAACAGTGTTTGGTGACATACACTCATGGACTTGAGGAAGTTGTACCTCTTAGCATGTATATTGCGATTCAGACATTTAACTCTGACAGATATTACAGTGACCTTTATTGAAGCCACTCGAGATAACCAAGTGTAAACAAAATTGATTCTTTCTAAAAAAAAAAAAAAAAACTGTCGATATCAAAGACTTTCCACTCCCTCAAGTTTTGTCCCTTGAGTGTATGTTTCTTAGGATTTTTATCAAATACAAGTAGACTTGTATTATCTCTACAGACCTTACATACAAAAAAACAAAAATTATATGAGAGGGGTTGGCACATCTAACAATTCCTATATTTAAGACGAATAATCCTTTCAATAATTATATTCCTATATTTGTTTATATATAAGTTGTGTCTGGAGAAGGTAGATTCCCTTCTGTATGTTATATGATATATGGAGCCAACTATGGATACATAGGATCTTGGTATGTTTGGCGAGGTTTAGGGTGTATGGTCAGACATGGAATGTTAGCTGTAGTGTCTGTATCCTATGGAACTCACCAGGATGGGGATGGTGAGGTCGTACGTGCCCAGTTCGTCGAACACCACCACGGCGCGGTGTTCCAGGATGTCCGCAAACACTTGGTTGACAAAGTCCTCGTTGTCGGAACACCGCTTGTTGTAGCGGAGACACACCATGTTGAGGAAGCCGGGGGTGGAGGACTCGTGGACACTGGACCCTGCCGCGACAGTCACCTTTATAGTCCCATATTCTACGCTCGACAGAGTGTGTACTAGCTTGTAGTGGATCTAGAAATGAAAGCATTAAAGCACAAATGTTTCTTTTATACACAAAACAAACTTCTACTGACCTTACCCGCGATGATTAAAATATTAGGAGGGTTTGACTCTGAGGTGAACCCTCCCAGCGGTTTCGTCAATTTAATCTACCAGACCGTTTCTTAAATCTCTAATACTGTATTGGACGATTCCATTTATGTATGCTACACTGAAGGGTGGAATCTTAGATATGGTATTCAAGCATATAGGCTTTTATAACGGTAGAAATTTCACATTCTTCAGTATGTGGTGGACTTACGGAAATTCTCGTCTTTCATCCTCACCACCAGCTTCTGTCTGTCGAGGTCCTGGACCGCCTGATCCATCCGGATTGCTTCTGGTTTCCCCGGCTAGAACATCCACTGGTTGATGACACCATCCTGGCGGGGGGGACTACACTCATGGACAGAACTTAAGGAAGTTGTATCTTTCAGCACATGTATATTGGGACAATAACTCTGAAAGATATTACAGGTGACATTTATTGAAGACACACGAGATAACCAAGTGTGAAAAAAATTGCCTCTGTCTCCTTAAAAAAAAAAAAAAAAAAAATAGACGATTGGGAACATTAAAGACTTTCCACTTCCCTAAGTTTTGCCCAGTATTCTGGGACAAATTGGATCTAAAACTTCCAAGGAGTTAGTTGCAAGAGGAGTGGATGATCAAAGGTGTACGAACCAGGTAGAAGGACAGACGGGCAGTCTCGGTGAAGCCGTCCCTCGCCAGGATGGGCCGCAGCACCAGCCCGCACGAGGCCCGAGGGTCGGCCCGCACAGCTAGTGGCCGGGTGTGGGGCACGTCCACGCGGAACACCACTCGGGGCTCCACCGTCAGCTCTCGGCAGCCCAGCGTCACGATGGCTAGACGCTGGTTCACCTCCTGCACCCCCGCGTCATTCTACCTACACGGCTGGGGAATCATCCTTCACTAGGGACGTATCTCACAGTAAATCCACACCTATTGTAAGACGTGGCGAATAAAAAAAATATTTAGTTTTTTTCTTGTGTGTTGTATTGTCTCATACACAAACTGAATACAAGTTTCAGAATAAAAAAGTAAACTGTCACTAATTTTATCAAACCTGACCCTTTCTACAAATCTTTTCCCAGTTAATATGTTTATTCATGTCAAAACTCTACTCCTTTTACAACCATATGTTTATATATATACATGGATAACCAACATATGAACAGGAGAACATTTCTCATATACCTTCTTTATAAGGGGGGGATATTTAATAAACTACACTAAGCAAAAGGTTTATTTTCCAATTTATTATAATTAGAAAGCTTTAAGAAATCTTTTCTACAGGCATTTCCCCCAAATTTATACATTTAAAATATATATTTGTACACAGCCCGCGACTGGATTCTAGCCCATCAGATTTGCTTTGAATATTGTTTTTATGAAATTTACCACAAATGTTCTCACTGATACTAAACATATTGCTTTTACCATCACTATTGTGTTTGAACATGTGCTAATCGATCATAACCTTGTCTTATAATATGGATAAACTGTGAGGTCAATGTTTATACTATTGTTGTTGTCATGTCCAATGAAGAGCCTCAGATGTCTCCATGCATCTCTATAACAGAAATCGTAATGTCTTGAATGTGTGAAGCTGCTGTTCTGGGTCTATGTCAATTTTCTGCAGGGCTGCGGCCATTGCTGGACATGAGAGAATATGTGGGTAGGTGTTATTTCCACACCAGGACAATTGTCCTGTAGGTTCTTGTGCCATTGTAGTGTTTCATTCTGAGTCTTGTTATTGTTATGTCTTCTTTCAGAGTTTATTTCGCATATTTGAACTTTCCTTGTCTTTTTTATACTATTGCATTGAGATGATATGAAAGTGTTGTACTGTACACTCACCTGGTCGCCGTCAAAGACCTGGAAGGAGCTGTAGCCGAATTTCCGTTTCTCCAGGAAGTGGTGGACAAAGAGGGCGACAGTGTCCTCCGTGCCAGTTTTGACCACGGACCGAGAGCCGTCGGGGAGACGTACCCGGCACAGGTGCTCCTGCTACATACGCCACCTATTTAAACACCCGTTTATTTCTCCTGTGTGATCCAATTTATACTTTATTTGGTAAAGGCTCGAAAGTTTGAATTTAAAAATAAATTCGTGTCGCAATCTTATTGCTGCAATTGAACACTTATACTCTAAATATTTGTCAGATATTTTTAAAATACACTCATGAACAAAACTTGAGGAAGGGGAAATTTTTTATGTCGTGGGTGTCTGCTTTTTTTTTTTTTGAAGGAGACAGAGTCAATTTTGTTCACACTTGGTTATCTCATGTGTCTTCAATAAAGATCACTGTAATATCTTTCAAAGTTATGTACAAACAATCGTGGCTTCTACTCCTTATGAGTGTGTATCATGCTCTAGAAATAAACACACATGGCTTCATTTAAAACTTGATTTAAAAAAAAAAAGAAATTTTCTAAAATGTACACAGTTATACACTCATGGACAAAACTTAAGGAAGTTGTACCTTTTAACATGCATATCGGGACAATAACTCCGAAAGATATTACAGTGACCTTTATTGAAGACATATGAGATAACTAAGTGTAAACAGAATTGCTTTTGTTTCCTTCAAAAAAAAAAAAAAAATCAGATGACCGGAGACATCAAAAACTTTCCAACTCCTTAAGTTTTTTCCATGAGTGCATATATAAAAATATATTTTTAAAATTTTATTTTTAAAGAGATTGATACATAAGAATAATGAAAAAAAGACATATCCTGACCATCTTAGATGGCAGAGAAGCGCCATAATAAGAAATAACATAAGACAAGAAGTTTTTTCCATGAGTGCATATATAAAAATATATTTTTAAAATTTTATTTTTAAAGAGATTGATACATAAGAATAATGAAAAAAAGACATATCCTGACCATCTTAGATGGCAGAGAAGCGCCATAATAAGAAATAACATAAGACAAGAAGAGTTTTCCATGTTCACATACACAGGTCTATACATCAACAATATCTCTAACCTACTGCACTCATCATTCACAATGACAGATACGTTCTCTTATTAATACCGACATGCCATCCCTAAAACGTCTTCTACCAACCATCAAAAAAAAAAAAACTTTACTAAATGACATCACACGAGAAAAACATTCCTTTGTCAGTAAAAAAAGATTAAGAGAGAGAAATAAAAAGATGAAGCAGTTTCCAAAGATGGAATATCAGAAAAAAAGGTAATGTGGATAACTCTCCCTACAGACTTGTGTTTTATGCGGCAGGGTCCTGAAATAACCCTGTGGGGCGGACGTATCTTTCGGTAGGTAGGTCCCTTCGGGGGCTATTTACGTCCTGACGATGGTGGCTTCCAACTTAGCCGAGGGTTTCCGTGATCCAGTGTTTGCCATGATATACAGGCAGCTATTTGGGAACACACAATATAGGTGCCACACTTTTCTGTATGTTATAATAATAGTGTTTTTGTCTGTTGCAGGTAGATATGGCAAAACCTACTCTTACACAAGAAATGAAGAGACATGCAGTTATTGTCTTCTTGGCTGCAAGACACACCGATTCAGAAACTGTTTGCATTCTTGTAAGTCGCCCGATCATTTGTTTTCAAAGTTCGGAAAGAATTGGGAGCTGCAAAGGGTGATGTGACGGAAGTTTCCCAAAGGAAACGACATTGTCGACATTCTGACAGTATCAGGACGTCAGACTTTATAAGCCGTGTCCAAACTGCAATCGATGAGAACCCTGGGAAGTCGATGAGGGCACTCTCCAGAGAGCTGCAGGTTGAGAAGGCTACCATCTGACGTGTGGTTCATTAGGACCTCAGTTACAAATCATACGTGATGCAGAGTGAACAGTTCATGTCCGAAAGAACCAAGGTGAATCACTTGGCCAGAGCCAAGCACCTTCTGAACAAGCTCAAACATCCCGATGATTCAGAAATGATCTGGGTTTTCTCAAATGAAAAGAACTTTGTTCAGGACCAAATGTGAACCGTAAAATAATCGGTAGCTGTGTAAAAGACCTGGTGATGTACCTACAGTCATGCATGCCAAATTTCCTGCATCATTGATAGTTCTTGGTGTTGTTAGCAGTGAAGGTGATGTCTCCACACTCCAGGTGCCAGAGTCAATGTCGTTGCTTACACCGAGGTCTTAGCCACAGTTGACAAGCCTTGGATCGCTACTGTAGCACGTGGGAGGCCGTGTGTTTTAAAGACTCAGAACCATCTCATACAGCCAGAACAACCCAAGAATGGATGGCCGAGAATCTTCACGACCATGTCACACCTAACGATTGGCCTCCCAGCTCACCAGATGTCAATCCACTGGACTATTACGTATGGGACGTAGTTGAGAGGGACTCCAATAGTCATTCCCACAACACAGAGCTGCTATAGTGGAAGCAATGGCAAACATTCCCAAGACCCATCTCATTACTACCTGCAGTCGGTTTCAACAACGTATAGAAGCTGTTATTGCCACTGATGGCAGGTTCATTGAATAATGTTGTCCTTTAGGTGTATGTGTTCATCTATATGAAACGTTAATATGTTATAAATGCTCTTTTTTCTTTATCTATTGATTTTTCCCATGGACATCAGTTTGTTCTCAAATAGCTGCCAAACCCTATAATTACATATAAATAGAGACACAGAGTAGATCTTATCTCAAAATGAAAAGGCATCTCTCCTGTCGAAATACAATCATGGCCAAAACTTAAGGAAGTTGTACCCTTTACCATGTATATCGGGACAATAACTCTGAAAGATATTACAGTGACCTTTATTGAAGACACACGAGATAACAAAGTATGGACAAAATTTGCCTCTGTCTCCATCAAGAAATAGACGACCGGCGATATCAAAGACCCTCCACTTCCTTAAGTTTTGTTCAAGAGTGTATATGAACATAGATTTCCCAAACACCAATACTTTCTCTGCGGTCAACTACTACAGTACAAGGTTGTATTTGTGGTTTTAGGGAAAAAATGTCTTAGCATTTGGGATCTGTGGACTCACCTTTTCATCGCAAGAACTTTCGGAACCTCGGGTGACAGGTTTTTCTGGACTTTTCATGGTCTTCCTCACTGGGGACACAACAGACACACACTTGAGGATATCTTTCCTTCAATACAATATAACCTCTATGAGCGAAAACTTCCGTAAACAGACACCTAGGACATTTTTCATCGCCAAAATTACCATTTCAGACAAATAGTTTCTCTTGTGGAAGTGGACACCTCTCTCTAAAGCTTTGAAAACTTGGTGTAACATTTTAGAGGAGAGTGTTCTCTAATGTATTCTCTATATTTGTAATTTACACTGATTGATAAATCAATAAATTGATAAACCAAGAAAAGCCAATCACGTACGCGTTTCGGGCTGTTGGCTCTCATCAGAGTGGTGTAGGCTGTACCTTAACGATCAAAAATTAGGTTCAAAAGGTTTCCTGAGAAATTAAGAAAGAACTATATGTAGATTTTTTTTATAAATTCTGGAGAAGAGCCCAGTAAGAAAGGCATAACACAAAAGAGCCACCCAGCGTGAAGAAAGATTGACGTTATTCTCCACTTTCTGTGGATACATATCCCATACAGTATACTGTATTCTCCTAGATCAGAACCAACATCCAATTAATTGTTTAGGCAGATACGATAAGTTAACCCCCACCGGTGTTTACCTTACAACCCTGAACACGCGGATTTTCCTGGGAAATCTCTTAAAGATTTCTAAAAAATACATGGCCCACCTGTGCTGTGTGAGAGCTTAAATTGTCTTGTTCCATATGTAAATACCTGTTTTCTTTCCTCTTTTCGCTCTCCACTTCTCCCATCCATATTTCCAAAAATTTTTTTTTTCTTTTTTTGATTTTTTTATTCTTCTTATTTTTTTATTCCTTCTTATAATCTGTATATATTTACCAAATGTATATAATCTTTCCCCATTTTTTATTTCCCACTTTCATAGGTTTCTCCGTTTTGTAACCCCAAGGAGAATCCTCTGTAAGACCTGTGTGTCTTAATAAAGGCTTTTGTGTGTGTGTGTGTATTCTCCTAGATGGGTAACATCTAGGAGAATACTGTATACTGTATGGGACGAATGTCCCTAATAAAGACTGTTGTTGTTGTATATATGAATGTAAACAGCGTATGTAAATTTGTTTACTTGGCTTCAGTAAAGGATTAGTTTCACCAACCAACAGACATTCGGGGGGATGGGGGTAGGAAACAAGGAGATGTAGATACTCCACGGTGGAGTTATCAAGGAAGATCTACCAGTACCTTTCCTCCCCAAAACTGAGCAGGAATGTTTGCCTCTCCAGTTAGAAGTTTGGATTTTTGAAAAAAAAAAAAAAAGAAAGAGTGGGGAGCGAACTAGGAATAGATTGTTGAGGGGGAGCATTCTTTTCAATGTACTAAATAAACGGCTAATTTTAAGTCGCTTATTTTTTATATTCTTTTTGTGAGTAAAATAATTAGGGTCTTAGATAGGAAACTTTTTATTTTTAATTTCTATATAGGCTTTATATACATATACACGTTTCATAATTCACTTTTTAAGTGTTAATTATGAGAACAAATACCACATCTTGCTACGTAACGTTTGGTACTTTACTAGCGAGTTTTTAAATTAGCGTTACATTTAGTATAACATATACTTGTTGATTACATGTGTCAATATTATAATTACCTGTTCTCGACTGTTGGGAAGAAGAGCCAATAATATTGATATACTAGCCGAATGACCCGGGCAACGCCCGTGTTTTACCCGATTGAATGTTTTGATTCAAATACTATTTGTTACAATTATAAATTGGCGCCTTAAATAAATGCATATATTAGTTAATAACTATAGCCTATGTGCTTTATCTGTCTATGTACTGTTGGCTTCCGTAGGCGTCTCATACTGGGAAAAAGAAAGAGAGGATTCCATTTAGTTATTAACTAATATATGCATTTATTTAAGGAGCGACCCGCTCCAACACAATAGTTACATAAACGATAAAGCGAGTGGGGGTGGCATGATGGGGGGAGGGGGGGGGGGGGGGGAAAGGTGGCGTGATCGTAGCCAAC
>CP092868.1:9332726-9347516 GCA_030710605.1 Cordylochernes scorpioides | reverse complement strand
CAATAGGAGGGCGCCATTCCAAAACAAAAAAAAGCAAACGGTGACAGAGATGACTGACGACTGATTAGGAGATGAGGAATGACGCTGGTAACTGTATATAGAATACACTCGTGGAAAAAAAAACTCAAGGAAGTGGAAAGTCTTTGATATCGACGGTCGTATATTTTATTTTAAAGTAAAAAGAGGTAATATTAAGAAAAAGGCATCTCATTATCGTGCAACTGAAAGTTTCTGATGGCTTGTGCCATCTATCGGAATAAATATCAACTATTTGTTGATTTTTAATTATTGTAGAATTGGCCAAATACCCATTCTTGATTAGTTAAGAAAAGCTAACGCGCACGTAACGCGTTTCTGGCTGTTGGCCGTCGTCAGCGTGGTAATATTGTATGTAATTTAGTTCACACTTGTTTATCTCGTGTGTCTTCAATAAAGGTCACTGTAATATCTTTCAGAGTTATAATCCCGATATACATGCTATAAGGTACAACTTCCTTAAATTTTGTCCATGAGTGTAAAAGGGAACATTCTGATATGGCAACTAAGTGAACAAGAAACTCTTGGTCTGTATCAATGATCCAGTGTATCAGTAAAACATGGCTGCCCGCGTTAACTGACAACCTGATTTATTTATCTTCTCGACAACCAATCAAATTGTCGATCGTCTGCGCCCTCAATAACTTTCCTCGTAATATGATTTTTATTGATTTTCGGCCGTATATATTCAGTGAGAGGGCTAACTTCCTCTGGTCACGAGAACTTTCCAGAAAGGGAGATATTAAAAAGACATTTACTGGGAGAATGTAATCTTGGAAACTAGCCATTACACAACTTAGGCGAGTTTTCCATTATTATCATTAGGATACATTAGCTCGCCATCAGTTATGAAAATTCGAAACTATTAGAGATGCGTATGATTAAAAAAAAAAATTAAACAATATCTACATTATCTCATTACACACATAATATTTCACTGCAGTTAAAAAATAATAATTCGTGCTAAGTAGTTTTCTTTCTCGTGTATATATGGCACACGGTATTGCCTTTTAATTGATATGTTCCCAACTGGCATTCTTGTCTTTATTGTTTGCGGAAGAGCATTGCTCGATGCAAATATTTATATGTAATTCTATTGTCCTAAATGCTTATGCTCATAGTTGTTTAAAATACCATAACCAAGATTCCATCCTACAATGTCGGATATATAAGTAGAATCATCCAATACAGTATCAGAGCTCTAAAAAGCAGTCTGCTAGATTAAATTGACGAAATCGCTGGGAGGGTTCACAACTGATGAGTCAAGCCCTCCCACTATTATTCATCGCAGTTTTTTTTGTAAAAGAAACTTTCGTGGTTATTGGTTTTATTTCATGTGTAAAGATGGCGCGCTATTGCCTTTTAATTAGTATAAACTTTGTTTTATTTGAAAACTAGCGGACGTACCCGGGTTTTACCCGAGTAAAGGTTTGTCTAACGAATCTCTCGATAAAGTGAACATTTTTTTCCCGGTCCCTTGAAAAATACTTGATAAGTTGAATAAAATCAATATTAATTGGTTCCCTCGGTAATTGGAAGTTAAAGGAATAGTATCTTGCCTTGGAATTGTATCATTATTCTTGTCTCAAATAAATTGCCGTGTCATCCTGAATTTTGTCTTTCCTAATTTTCTACATTACAAAATCATCGTATCATCATGATAATATTTAGAGCAGATTGTTGAATTATAACAGATAAATTAGAATATTTATCTTGATTATTTCTAGGCGAAAAGTTATTTCAAAAATTTTATTTGCTAGAAACCTTCCCAGTACTATACTAAATAACTTCCCAAAGTTTCATGGCGTTCCAATGAGTGGTTTGGTCAGGCATAAAGGACAGACAGACACACACACACATACATTCATTTTTATATATATAGATTTATCATGCTTTAATGGTTTGATTCCTCTTATATTCAATGAAATTTCAAATCCAGGAATGATCGAACAGATGAGAGAGGATCCAGGCTTTTGGGCTGTCTCTCAATAACGATTCGGTTGATACAACAAGAAAGACTGTTTGTGTGAATGCCTATACGGCGAATTTTCAATTCCTCACATCTCTTTTAGACCATCGTCAAGTTTTCGAAGGACTCACGTTTCTGCCAGGGGAGGAGCGACTTGCGCTTCTTGTCCGGCGGCAGAGCGGGCGGGATGAAGCCGGGCTCCAGACACCGCTGGAAGAGCTGGGAGCGCAGGAACCTCTGGTAGCAGTCGTACTTCATCAGGTTGAAGATCTGCACGCCGTTCTCTGATGGTTACAGCGTCGCTGACACTGATGGATAGTGGCGGTCCTAGTCTGTACTACAGTCACTACACCGATGGGTCTGCCTAGTCTGTAGTACACTCACTACAGATGGTAGTGATACGCTGGTCAGAGAGAGGAAGAAACAAGACTATTCTGCTGAATCACGGCTATTGTTTACTTGTCTACGCTGACTTTACCACCCTCATCTCTTATTCTACCCCCAATGTGTGGAAGTTACTAATGGTAAAACTAACAACGACAACAACAACAACAACAAAAACTTTTGATCGTGCAAATAAACATTGCCGATGGCCTGCGCCTTCTATCCAGAATAAATAACAAATAATCTTTGCTTTTTTTCAATACTAGAGTATTGTGGACATATTTCGATAAATGTCACAAACTATCATCAACATTCAGTTTTCACGTTCTGTAGATGCACTTTTTCCCCCTTTTAGCGGCTTTTGTTAATATAATTAACTTACAAACAAACAATATTTCCCAAGTTTTTAAATTAATAACAAAGACATTTTCTCTCGGATATATATAGGTTAATTTTATAAACCCTAGAGAAACCATTGTGTGTCAACAAATTGATGGAAATGTCGGGAAAATTGCAACTTTGGAATGAAGGAGAGGGGAGGTGGTGCGAGAGTAAATCACCAGCCCTAAGCCTAACTGCTAAGCCTAACCCAGAGGAAGATATTGCCTAATTTATCGCGGGAGGGGGTTCTAAATGAGAGGGGGAGGGAGGGAAGGAAATGAGAAAGACTTGGGGAGAATCCTTGATTTATACCTTAATTATTGTGATGATTGGGTTACGTGTGGTTAAATTAGGTAATAAAACGTGAAGTTAGGCTTGAGACTTGTGTTTGGGAGAGGGGAATAACAATCTAATTAAGATAATGGTTAAACACCAATATGCAAAATAGAAGAAAATATATTTGAAGATTGGTCAATATAGATAAGAATAAACATCCTTTATATTATCTCATATAATTATTTATAAATAGTTAAAATAGGAAAGTTTCCGATTTTTTTTTATACAAATGAACATACGTAAAGCTCTTAGCCAAACCAAACGATATATTTCTCAAAAAAAATAAAATAAATAAATAAAATAAAAGTTTGAAAATAATGAGTTTGAATATACATTATTTGATTTTGGAGGGGGGGAAATGTATTTTTATTTAATTAATAAAAAATGTATAGTATCTCTCTAGAAAAATTACTCTTATAATTTATTATTATACACTCACACACTCTCATGGATAAAACTTAAGGAAGTTTCAGCATGTATATCAGGATTCAGACAATAACTCTGAAATATATTACAGTGACCTTTATTGAAGACACACGAGATAACCAAGTGTAAACAGGCTCTGTCTCCTTCAAAAAAAAAAAACAAAAAAAAAAAAACAGACTCTATGAATGTATAGTAGCCCCACATCCAGTAACTAAGCCACCGTGTGAAGAAGAAGAACAACAGCGGACATTCACGGCGGGCATTAAGGCCATAAGTTGATAAACATGGCGTCAAGGAACAACTTAATGAGGAGACCGTTTGACTACATGTTGTTGTTGATGATGATAACAAAGTGTTCTGTGTCACACTGTGCCACACTGAAAATTAGAAAAAGAAAGATAATCACAGAATGATACTCTGTAGATTACTTGTTTGTTAATTTTTTAACGAAGTGATCATATTATACAAGAAAGCGGTTTTTTATTAGTTTTTTACACGAGAATAGTAAGAATACTATACACAAGAAACTTTTACTCTTGGAAGTTTTATTTATTTAATTAGATTATGGATCAGACATAGAGAGAGAGAGAGAACGCTTCACGATTTTGCGTGTCATCCTTGCGCAGGGGCCATGCTAATCTTCTCTGTATCGTTCCAATTTTAGTATATGTACCGCCGAACAAGCGTGTACAAGAGAGAGAAGACGTTTATTTTAAAATCAAAATTAGTGAGGAGAGTTTAAAATTTGCTAACATACCGAGGTAATGATACTTCTATCAATCAACCTCTGAGTTCTACATTCCTTAGAGAACAGATTGGTTGGTTACAGATTGGCTTCAAGGAGAAAACTGAATTCTAGATAGAGCAAATTAATGCGATAATCTACTGTCCTACCGTAGTGTTCAATCCAAACACTCAAGAGTGAGGAAGAAGAGTTTAGATTGTGGAATGTCACCTGTTTCTGTACGGTGTCGAACATGTCCTGTGTGGGAGCGGCTAGGTAGCGCGACACCTCCTGGACAGAGCTGCTGTCCACGTTGACAGGTTGCGGGGCGTTGGGACCCAGGTGACGCTTGAAGAGTTCCGTGGCTTCGCGCTTCCTCTGATACAACACACAGTCGAGAGGTGGAAGTCGTGGTCAGGACAAACACACACAGCCGTGTCAGAGTAAGAACCTGGCAAAGTATACAAGAGGAAAACAAAGTTCAGGTCAGTTAATATACTGATAAGGATCGGATTTAAGAGATTCATATAGCTACACTCATGGAAAAAGAAAAAAAAAAAAAACTTGAGGGAGTTGAAATTCTTTGAGCCTATCAGTTGTCTGTTTTTTTTTTTTTTTTTAAGACAAAGGACATTTTGTTCAAAACTGTCCTTTGTAGAAAGGTGTCCTCTAGCGGGAGTGTCCTCTCATAGAGTATGTTCTACAGTATATTATGATGTGTCGATTTATGAATCTACAAAGCGAAGATGTGTTAAGGTGAGAGCTGAAAAGTTGGTTTGGTTCCATTCACTCACCTCTTTCTTCTTGGTCAACAGACGGTATTTCTCACAGGCCACCCAGAATGTGATGTTCTCCTCACTGAACTCCTTCTTCAGGAAGTCCTGCCACACCCGGTAAGACAACGTCGCATCCACAACTTTTTTAGTAAACCCAAATAGGATTAGAATGTCGCCTTAAATAGATATGGCAATGGACTTCTTTAATTAATATTCAGCAAGCTTGAATGAAGAAAGTTACCACTCGAAAGCTTTCCGAATAATAAAGAAGCATAATCCAAATAGTCTTTTTTACTTTCATGACGTATATTTTTGCAAGTAGCTTTAAGATTAAAGAGATTGTCACCTGGGTAATTCCCCATTTATGCAGAGAGACATATCCAAATATCAGAACATATAAAAAAAGATGCGGAGCTTTAGAAATAAGGAGTATAGATTTAATAACAATTTTAAGATATAAGTTATCCCATAGACTGTCCTATTTTAATTTGAATCCTACTTCATGAGTGGTTACATGTGACCAAAGACATTGCATGTTGAGCAAGTAAGTGTAAAATATCTATATATACAGTTAAAACTGTCTATAGCGCCCCCTCTTGGGACTTACCAAAATAGGGTGCTATAGAGAGGGGGTTCTATAGACAGGTCACTTTTAATGTAAATCGCATCGTACTACGTATTTAAAATCGGGCGCTATTTAGAGGGGGCGCTATAGAGAGGTTTAACTGTACTATCTTCCACTAAACACCCTGGTACTACATCTAGATATACAAGTGTAGGGATAAATGACAACTCACTGTGAAGACCACCACTCCGACAGGATCCTCCAGGAGTTTCTCAAAGTCCTCCGCCCAGGACTGGACCGACGGTTTGTCCCCGGTGGTGTTGGAGGAACCCTGGGACAGACAGAACTGCCCGGATTGTCCTCTTTGTCATTTATAGGATCTTTTTTAGAGTGGTACTAATCATGGTGGGTAGTTAGCGACTACTTTTACTGCAAGTACACCACGTGTCTACACTTGTAGATACTTGATTATTGTAAAGATAGAGGTTGTCTGGCCGGCATTCATATTTATATGAAAAAATAGATACTTCGGCCAGTTAGAGTTTTTTTATTTTCTTAATGTTTCAACAAAAATCTTTTGTCTTCGTCAGGAGAAGTAAATAAAAATAAAGCATTTGGCAAGGCGTTAAAAATTGTTCTGAGGTTGCAAGGGCGTTCTCCCTTGATTGTTGAAACGTTGAGAAAAAAAAACCTCTAACTGGCCGAAGTGTCTATTTTTCATTGAAATTTTATTAATTTTGAATCAATTTGAAATATAGTACAGAAGTGGAATTGTACTTGGATCAGGTGGATAAATTAAGAAAAAAAAAAGGCATTTCCTGATCGTACAACTGAAAGTTGCTGATGGCTTGCGCCATCTGTAGGAATAAATATCAACTAATCGTTGATTTTTTAAATAATAATTCCAGAATTGGTCGAATATACTTTCTTGATTAAGTGGCAATGGCCCCGCTGAATGTCATCACAGAACATTGGTATCGTGCTGGAGTCCGGATGACAAGATCGGCACCAAGTCAACTGATATATTCTGAGTTCGTACGACGAGAACATGGGATGCCATAAAAGTTGCGTGAATTCACAAAATGGTGGTAATACCAGCGCAGTGTTAGAAAACCCCAACGGGGATCATCTTGTTAGATACACTCATGTGAACAAAACTTAAGGAAGTTATACCTTTTAGCATGTATATCGGGATAATAACTCTGAAAGATATTACAGTGACCTTTATTGCAGACACACGAGAGAACCAAGTGTGAACAACCTCTATCTCTCTCCTAAAAAAAAAATAAACTTTTTAAAGTTTTGTCCATGGTTGTAAACTGTTTAGGATATATACGATATCTACTGAGTGCCAAGGACAGATAAAAAGTCAAATGTTTCAGTCTTAAATGGAATTATTCAACAACAACAACAAAGCCTTTATTTAGGGCCTCTCGCCTTATACAGGATTCGCCAGTTCACAAGGGATGGGGAGAACATTGAGTGGCCTTTTTCCGGGATATAATCCTTGGGAATCCAAATATCGCCACCGCTATATACCTATTCTTTGATATTTCATTAATTAGTGACGGAAATGGAATGGAATTATTCATTTTAGATCCCTATGTTTCCCAAATATGTAAATAAAGATTGACCTTCTCCGGACACATAATGAGAGTAAATGGATTAGAAAAGATGTTGGGTAAAATTGAAGGAAGAGAGGAAGACCTGCAATGAGCTGGCTGGAAGTGGTCAAATAAGCTACCAGAAGGTCACTGGATGAGCTTCTAGTGATTGTCATTAACTGATTAAATTGGAGAATATTTGTCCATAGTGTCACCGAAAGTTGAACTCAACTTAATGGACGTTCTAACAACAAACTAAAATAGATTTTTCCGTTTTTCTTCATCACACCATTTTACAATTATGCATTTAATAATAATATCAGCAAATAGACTAATTTACATAACAATAATTTTTCTTAAATAATAAAATATAATACTTCATAATTAATCCTAGATATGCAAAAATTACCTGTTTTATATATATGTATATACATCTTTTCTTGAAATTGTTTCATTATTTCCTGTGGAAGGGCCGCTTACGCCCGAAAGCTAGAAACGTTTTTCCCAATAAAAGAAACTCATCCTTTTTGATTCTATGCGTATTACAACAAATATATATACGACCTAGATAAAATATAATAACCTATTAAACCTTTAAAGACATTCCAGGAGATTCAATAATTTTTTAATAGATAAAAGTCAAATACAATTAAATTCGCGAAATAAAAACTCACTGAATTTTTAAACGTATTAAACTACGTTTTATAAAGCTCTCGGCTGAATATTTTATCACGAAACAAAGAGAAAAACTCTTTTAATTGAATACATTTTAAAACAGACCCTTCAATTTACTTCATTAGAAGGGGGCGTAATTAAAAAATACATCAAATATTTAAATAAAAAGAGATTTCTTCACAGAGAAAGTATAAATTGCGTTTCTTTGAAGTTCTTTTTTAGTTGGAATAGAAATGTTTCAAAGGTATATGTTTTTTCTCATTTATTATTTAAAAATCTAGGCAAGTGTATTGTAACTTTGATAAAAAAAAAAGACAGATATGGGAGTAGTTTCACATTTAACGCCCCAAGAACAAAAATCAAACTGAAAAAAAAGGACCATTTAAAAATAGCAAACGTCATTGAGAATCCAGCTTTCACAATCCATAAGTGCTAGGCCTAACTCATTATTTTTCTTATCGCAGTATAGGACACACTTAGTGTAGGAAATTACTTTGAATTGTAGGTAGTGATCAAAATAGATTCAATTCTTAATATATTACAAGAGTTTATAGATATATATCATAATTTTTTTTAAATGCAACTTGTCTGATTTATTTTGTTCGGCTTTGATAGATTTGACAAAGTTCTTCAAATTAAAGACACTTCGGCCAGTAAATCTTTTTTATTGTCTGAAAAAAAAAAAAAAAGAGGGACAATAAAAAATATTTACTGGCCGAAGTGTTTTCAATTTGAAGAACTATGAATGCCGGCCAGGCAGCCTCTATCTTGACAGAGTTCAAATTCTAAAAAACTATCGCAATCCATAAATAGTAAACCTTCAAGGAAATTCTTGAATCTCTATCAAAAAATATCGACTAGCAACGCGCTCATTTTCATCACGATTCTACTGTAGCTGTTGGCAATATGTAAATACAGGGACTCTATGATGGTAGAAACTATGTAAATATACATATTGATTTCATATAAAGAGCAATAACCTGCCATCTATATATAGGAAATGAAAGCATCAAAACGCGAATGTTACTTTTACACATAAAACAAACTTCTACTCTCCTTACTGCGATGAAAAAATATCGGGGGGGGGGCTTGGTTCATTGGTGGTGAACCCTCCCAGCGGTTTATATAAGTAGAATCGTTCATACAGTTTTAGAGCTCTAAGAAGCAGTCTGGTAGATTAAATTGACGGAACAGCTGGGAGAGTTTCACCACTGATAAAGCCAACTCTTCCAATATTTTACATCGCAGTAAGGATAGAAGGAGTTTGTCTTATGGGTAAAAGAAACATTCGTATGCTTTAATGCTTTCATTTCCTACATATTGGTTTGTGTGAAAATTAATATCTACAAGAGGAAGAGAGCAAAATTAGCATATGCAAATATATATCAGATTAAAAATAAATTGAACGCGAACGATTAACTCTTAAATAATTTGAAAACAATGTCAAACAAACCTATTATAATGGTCGCTAAGGAAATTTTTCTCTTTATCAGAATGAAAGAAGGATCCATTCAATGATGTAAAGAACAATCTTGATTCAGACGTCACACACATGGTAAAATTACATGGAGTATAGGACAGTAGAAATTTGATTTATGTGAAAGAAACATCCGCGTTTTAATGTTTTCATTTGCTATATTATAGATAGCGTGTTATTGGTTTATATTATGATGCATTAGCGCGCCATCTGTTATCAAAATTCAAAACTATTATAGACGCGTATGATTCTTTTTAAAATTAAACAATTACTACTGCCCTTACTGCAATGGGAAAATTAATGAGAGGGGCAGGCTCATCAGTGGTGAACCCTCCCAGCGGTTTCGCCACTGATGAGCCTGCCCCTCCCATTAATTTTTCAATCGCAGTAAGGGCAGTAGTAATTGTTTATTTTTTAAAAAGAATCATACGCGTCTATAATAGTTTCAAATTTTCACAACTGTGTTTATATTTGATAATACTCCCTTCGGAAAAATAATAAATAAAATACAATTAGCTGAGGGAAGAGTTTCTATCATGGCAATATCATGGCACTTTCGGGTGTATCAGCCCATTCGACAGGTATAACCACGCATATTTGTCAAAAGCATGTTCAATTCGTTTCCCATATTATACTCATTGTTATAATCAACATTTTCCCAGAAATTATATATGACGTATTCAGCCATGTCGGAAAAAAATGTTCAAATTTCCGTTTGTTTCTTTATTAAAAACGAATTTTCTTCGATAAAAAAACGAAGTTTGAATCAGATTTTTTTTACAAAAGTTAATTTATCATATATATATAAAAAGGAGTTAATGAGGGGTAATCGAAGTATCGATGTTGGATTGAAGATGATCTCAAAATGTACTGAGGAAAGGTTCTGTGAAATCAACAAGAAAACAGTTGTCTCGAGAACCATTCACGTGGAAACTGCTCAAAACCATTTGTAATTCTGGCAAAGGTTGTGATGGAATTCTATTTAACTCCGTTTTTACAATTCTATCTCATTACAACAATGACTCCTTTCTCAATGATCGGCAGAAGTCGCATCATATTCTCTTGCTGATCTGGTCAACTTTCCCATATCTTTCCCCGTTCTTTCAGAATGGATTAACTCCCTCAATCACATCAATGGAATACCAAGTTATTGAAGAAGATCACGTGAGTAGATTTAGTTGATAAAACATATGGTCAACAAGGAGGAAATGTTCTCTAGTATTGGAAAAATAGAAAGTATTATGTGCGACCAAAGAAACCACTGACGCTGTCCTTGCGCCGATGCCAATACATTATCAAGTAGGCCAGGACTAAATATCAACTAAACATTGATTTTTATTTATTCCATAAAATTGGCCAAATACCCATTCTTTATTAATCACGAAAAGCTAACTTCGTACGTGTTACGGGCTGTTAGCCCTCATCAGCGCCCTTCCAGTCTAAAATAAGGATATTTCTCCAATTGAGGAATAATTAAAAAATCAGCAATTAGTTGATATATCTATTCCGACAGATAGCGCAAGCCATCAGTAAATTTTAGTTGCACGATCAGGAGGTACATACGTATAAAATTACAAGGGATTACATCGAGCAATGCTCTTCCGTAAAACATAGTTTCTTATCAAAGCAGAATTAGCAAATTATATTTACAAATAGAACATGTCTGGGACTCTTAGGATGGGGTATTGGATATCGTCCCTTCTTCCCCCCCCAAGAGCCCTCTCGAACTAAATTGCTCTTTTGAAGGAATGATTGACCTCTTTATTCCCCTCGACACCTGTTAATCAACAAGAAAGAAATATCGTTATATTAATATTATATTAATATATAATAAACATTAATTGATTTAAATCTCATGGACATTAATTAAACAATTGAAAAAGATTTCCGGAGAGGAGTTTATTTCAAAAACCGTGTCGAGCTTTCGGGTATCTCTGTCCTTCTACTGGAGAACTTATACAAGGAATAAAACGCTCCCTGGTGATAAACCGTTTAGCATCAGGGGGAGTTTTATTCATTGTATATGTTCTCCTGTAAAAAGACAGAGATGTCCGAAGGCTCGAGACGGTTTTCGAAATAAACTCATCTCCGGAAACCTTTGTCCAATTGTTTAATAGAGTCATATAGACGTTATAGGTAACTATTGACTACCTATTTCTTGGATATAATATACACTCATGGACAAAACTTAAGGAGGTAGAAAGTCTTTGATGTCGCCTGTCGTCTTATTATTATTTTTTTGAAGGAGACAGAGGCGATGTTGTGTACACTTTGTTATCTTGTATGTCTCCAATAAAGGTAACTGTAATATCTTTCAGAGTTATTGTTTCAATCCAGATATACATGCTAAAAGGTACAACTTCCTTAAGTTTTGTCTATAAGTGTTCACCACTGGGAGGGTTCACCACTGATGAGCCAAGCCCTCCCAATATTTTTTCATCGTAGTAAGGACAGTAGAAGTTTGATTTATTTGTGAAAAAGAAACATTCGCGTCTTAATGTCTTCATCTATATATATAAAAATTAATGTATGTGCGTGTGTGTGTCTGTCCTTTATGCCTGACCAAACCACTCATTGGAACGCCATGAAACTTTGGGAAGTTATTTAGTATAGTACTGGGAAGGTTTATGAAAAATAATTTCTTGAATATCTTGAATATCCTTAGATTTATTTGCAGATTTGTAGATTTAACTCGCAAGCAGCGCCACCATTGCGACGATGATAACAAGTTTTTTATCTATAAGTTTTATTATCACTAAGTTTATTATCTTAAAGATTATTTATCAAAAGTAAGATTATCTCAGGATGACACGGCAATTTATTTGAGACAAGAATAATGATACAATTCCAAGGCAAAGATACTATTCCTTTAACTTCCAATTACCGAGGGAACCAATTAATATTGAATTTATTCAACTTATCGAGTATTTTTCAAGGGACCGGGAAAAAATGTTCACTAGATAAAACGATGATTTTTGTAATGTAGAAAATTAGGAAAGACAAAATTCAGGATGACACGGCAATTTATTTGAGGCAATAATAATGATACAATTCCAAGGCAAAGATACTATTCCTTTAACTTCCAATTACCGAGGGAACCAATTAATATTGAATTTATTCAACTTATCGAGTATTTTTCAAGGGACCGGGGAAAATGTTCACTAGATAAAACGATGATTTTGTAATGTAGAAAATTAGGAAAGACAAAATTCAGGATGACACGGCACACAGGGACCGGGAAAAAATGTTCACTTCATCGAGAGATTCAAATTTACGAGTTTCAAATTATCAAAATATATCTATTATTTTTTAAATAAGTTTCTAAAGAATTGTTTTAACAAATGTTCGTTAGACAAACCTTTACTCGGGTAAAACCCGGGCGAAGCCGGGTACATCCGCTAGTTCGTTATATACAAATGGAGCGTTATTGATTTGTATTAGTGTATATATTGCTTAATTTTTGTGTGTGCAAAATTTAATATTTTCCCAATTAATTATTTTTCATTAAAAGATACTCATTCGTAAAAATTACTTACATATTCGTCAAAAGAGGCATTGGTTTTTTAAAAAATCTACATTTTGTGTTTGTTTACTTAATTACAGATACTATTGTATATTTTGGTTTAGCTCTTACACGAAATACCGTTGATACATTTGTTTTTCACGCTATGCTATTTGTGCGCACGGGTTGAGGATGGTAAAGAAAAGGACTCGGTGACATGGTCACATTGACAAAGATATCTAAGTTCTGGTTGACGCTGTGTTTTCCAGATGTGCCGGCTGGAATGGGCGACAACCACCTGCCACTGAATCGTGTTAGTAGAGCCTTCTTCTTGTCGAATTACAACGATATAAGAGTGTTGCAGGTCACAATGTAGAAATACTGTAGCACTATCAACTATCAGACTTCCGGGGATACGTTTATTTTAAAACATTTTAATTCATAAATCTCTATCTTTCGGGAACGAAAGCCCTTCTCTCACTCTACAGGAGGAAATACTCTAGAATAGGACACAAGAGTTATGTACAAATACATAGGGTAAATTAACACAAAGCAATAACGCGCCATCTATACATATAAAATAAAAGGACTTAAAAGCGCGAATGTTTCTTTTATACATAAAACGAACTTCTACTGTCCCCACTGCGATGAAAAAAACACACTGGGAGGGCCCGGCTCACCAGTGGTGAACCCTCCCAGCGGCCTCGCCGTGTTTTTTCATCGCAGTGGGGACAGTAGAAGTTCGTTTTATGTATAAAAGAAACATTCGCGCTTTTAAGTCCTTTTATTTTATAAATACAGAGGGTGTTTACAGTTAGTTGAATGCCAATTTAACGCGGGCTTCCACTGCACGGACTTATCGAATTTGCTAATAAGAGGGTATTTCTTTATTTGGAGGTTATGGGGTGGGTTCAGGAAATGGTATATATTTCTGGAATTTCTCTATTCTTCTGTTAATGCTATTGTGCTTTTTCTGGATATGATGGATTCTATGATGAGCTCTCTGTCGTTTATTGGGGATGTTGGAGATAGGGTCTGTGGTTCTTATAGGGAGAAGGAATCATTTGATATTGATTTAAGGGGTTATTGAACAGTAGAACTATGTCATGGGGAGCAATTTGAGGTACAGGATAATACATGAATCAAAGCTATGCTAACGGTCTATGTATGATGGTGTCATGCGGAAGGAACAGAGTATTTGATGTAAAGTGGGAGTTCTGTGACAATGATTAGGTCCATTTACCTAAGCAATAGGATAATCTGAGAGCATACCTGGGTATACATTTGTGCTCTGTGGGACTGTGATTGGATAAACTGTATAGTGAGGACATGCTGGGATGTCAACAGATGGTGAAGTTCTGGAAGCACTATGTCCGAAGAGATTGGATAACGGTGGATGGAGTTTTGTCGACTCAATAGAAGGTTGTACATTCTTATCGTGACAGCAATTATAACTAAACCTTTCAGTTAGGCTATGAGAGGTGAGTCCTTAAATACCGATAGTTTTTTTTTTATAGGAACGACGGCGTAGTAGTAATCAGCACTATTGAGCGCATGCCTAATGAGAGTAAACAGCAAGTGTACTACGTAGGGCAGATTGGATAAACTTCTCCGCCCACCGGAAGCCAGATAGCGTCAGAATTACGACTGTTTCCTGGCCTTGATTATTCCTACGTAAATGGAATGTGATTATTTTCCTATTTATTTCTCAGTCAGGGTCAAAGACGTGAGTTATATCGGCTAGTATGGAAAATGTAAAACTGAGAGTTTGAAATATGATGTTCTATCAAATATATATATATATGGCTGTCGTAATGGACGGAAAGGTCGGGTGATCTGGGTAACATATGGCTGTCGTAGTAGAGTACGGAAGGTCTAGTGATCTGGGGATACATATGGCTGTCGTAGTGACGGAAAGGTCGGGTTTTGTGGGGA
>CP092868.1:9257684-9332626 GCA_030710605.1 Cordylochernes scorpioides | reverse complement strand
GATCTAATATATAACCATTTTTTATAAGCATCTAACAATATAGTAGAATCTCCCTATAATGACCCCTTTTATAACAACATAAACTCTCCAAAAGTCCCACTTGTTTTAACAGTGGTTGTGACAACATGATATTAATGATAAGGCACATTTTGGATTATAGATGAACTACAAGGAAGGTAATATGACCAAACCCAAATAAATAATATGACGTTTCGTTAACAATGTTGTTATCATCCTCAGACAAAACGCTGTTACCGAAACATCACACAGATTTTAGTCTTGTCTGATGGTGACAATGTTGTTACAGAAATGTCACAACTATTTATTTATTTGGATTTGGTCTTATTGTAGCAACATAAAATCAAGTGATATTGTCATAGCAAGGTTCAATTGTACTTATTGTTTTCCACATGTCTTTAAGCAGTTAAGCCAATATGCCAATATGTTTCCTATGACTATGCAATTAGAAATATTTGACCTATAAAAAAAGAGCTAGTTGCTATATTTTTTAAACCTCTATGCCTTGTTACATTTTGAAAGTATTTTGTGGAAAATGGTCATGACTTTTTTCAAAGCTGGAATTCAAAATTTTGATGGAAGATTTTAATGTTGAATGTTTTTGGTGACCTTTTTCCTGCTGTAAATGTATGGCTTTGTATCCATCATATCTGGTACAGCAATTTTTTTAAATATAAAAAATATGCAGAAATATAAAAAATGGCTTTTATGTTTTTTTTTTAACCTAAATAAAATAACCAGTTTTTATCCTTTGTTATTCAATGTTCTTTAGGTTTTTGGCATACAGCTATGGTATTAGTTTTTTAGGACTGTGATAAGGTACAATTTGAATTGTAGATACAAGATAATAAGAGCCAACCCATATAAATAAATAGTATGTGACGTTTTGGTAACAGCGTTGTTACCATCACACAAATTACTTAATGTGCTCTGATGATGTTAACAATGCTGTAACAGAAATGTCACATACTATTTATTTATTTGGATTTGGTCTTATTACCTTGTGTTAATTTAGGACCCTTATAACAAAGTTACTTGGATAAATTGATAAGGCACAATTTGGATTAGAGATTATAGATACAAGAAAATAAGACCTAATCCAAATAATTTATTAGTGTGTGACATTTCGGTAACGAATGTTGTTACATTGCATACTATTTGTGTATTTAAGGTAATAAACCAAATTCAAATAAATAGTGTGACATTTTGGTAATAGTGTTGTTAAACTGTGTTCATAAAACTTCCAATATTTCAATGAGGCAGTTTACCTATCTTCTTTCAGGATTTGAACCTTGTAAATAAATCATCCATTTGATGCACAAGCAGTGAAGTCTTCTATAAAGCAGATTGGTATTCCCCTTAAAACCCACAGTTTGACCACACCAATCTGTGCTTTATACAAAACCTCTCTACATCACGTGGGTGATTTGTTTACAAGGTCTGAATCCTGGAAGAAGATAGGTGAACTGCCTCATTGAAATATTTCAAGTTTTACTTAAACATTTTTGATCCAAAATAAGCCTTGATTATTTGATATATTCAAAATGGATTATACTCTATTTTCAACATTAGAGTAAATGTAGATTATTTTACCTCCAGAATATTGGCTAACAAGGCCGGGTATAAACCTGCACCATGCTGAAGAACACCAGCATCCTGAAACTACTCATGTGAGAGATTGGTTTTTATTGATTTATCAAGAAGAGGGTTTTATTATGTAATAAAAATATTTGATTTGAAATTTATTTCAATATAAATGGTAATAGCATCTTTGCAACATTTATGACGCCTTTGTTGACAAAACAATATGGGAAAATAAGCTAGTACAATCATATATGGCTAAATGAACATAACCTAACCACTCAAATAAGCCCCTCAGCAGAGCTGACTGCTACAGGGTGTGTTCCCAGGTGGTGGATAGGTGAACAACCTTCAGATATGAAGGCCAGCTGTGAAACAAGCAGAATAACTCTGACAAATAGGCAGTCGCGGACCAACAGCAGCATTGTTAGAAAGAGGAGAAATATCTCTCTTAAAAAAATATTGCGTTCAACTGGCTCGGTTAATAGACCTCAGCAAAGGTTCCTCTCCAGGGATACAGAGGAGCTGTGTCTGTACTCATGTTAGAGTCGGCAACAAAGGCTTCCATGTTAGGAACTGCCTCAAATTACAGGCAAAGTCAGACTCACCAAAATGTGCCTGGATCATGGTGCCATGACCAACTAAAGCTGCACTCCATTCCATGAGATTAAACTCGAGGAGCATTTATGATCCACTGGTTACCTCAATATCTACTGAACCTGTGTTTGAGACTACCTCAGCCATTTTGTCTGTCTCCAGAGTAGCTGTCAAGTTCTTTCAGCTTTACCGATGTAATTTTCCAAGATGCCAGGTATTACCAACATCCTTTCTTCAAATATCAAGTCTGGTACTGCTAACATGAAGGTAATGAGTGTCCCTGATGACAAATATCTTCCTATAAAATACACTCGTGGACAAAACTTAAGGAAGTTGTATCTTTTAGCATGTATATCGGGACAATAACTCTGAAAGATATTATAATGACCTTTATTGAAGACACATAAGATAACTAAGTGTGAAAAAAAATTTCCTCTGTCTCAAAAAATTAATAAAAAGATGACTGGCGACATCAAAGACTTTCCACTTTCTTGAGATTTGTCCAAGACACTAGATAGTTTGAATCTTTCTTAATTTGGGTGAGTGGTTCAAATGATTCCACAGCACCTGTTAGTTAGGTTTTATTGTATAGAGTTGGATGAGAGGGTAAGACAAATATGGTACAACAGTAGGTATATCACATAGGACACTGGGAGGTCAGACACTTGGTGACTTTCTCGTGGAGGGAAGGTCTGCAGGAGGGGGAGGGCCCCCGTGGGCAGCGGTCCTTCTTTACACTCAGCCTGCGGGACAGTCCTTGCCTGGGCTGTGTTCACAACAGTGTTTGGTGACATCCACTCATGGACTTGAGGAAGTTGTACCTCTTAGCATGTATATCGGGATTCAGACATTTAACTCTGACAGATATTACAGTGACCTTTATTGAAGACACTCGAGATAACCAAGTGTGAACAAAATTGAATCTTTCTAAAAAAAACGACAACTGTCGATATCAAAGACTTTTTACTTCCTCAAGTTTTGTCCCTTGAGTGTATGTTTCTTATGATTTTTATCAAATACAAGTAGACTTGTATTATCTCTACAGACCTTACATACAAAAAAAAAACAAAAATTATATGAGAGGGGTTGGCACATCTAACAATTCCTATATTTGTTTATATATAAGTTGTGTCTGGAGAAGGTAGATTCCCTTCTGTATGTTATATGATATATGGAGCCAACTATGGATACATAGGATCTTGGTATGTTTGGCGAGGTTTGGGTGTATGGTCAGACATGGAATGTTAGCTGTAGTGTCTGTATCCTATGGAACTCACCAGGATGGGGATGGTGAGGTCGTATGTGCCCAGTTCGTCGAACACCACCACGGCGCGGTGTTCCAGGATGTCCGCAAACACTTGGTTGACAAAGTCCTCGTTGTCGGAACACCGCTTGTTGTAGCGGAGACACACCATGTTGAGAAAGCCGGGGGTGGAGGACTCGTGGACACTGGACCCTGCCGCGACAGTCACCTTTATAGTCCCATCTTCTAAGCTCGACAGAGTGTGTACTAGCTTGTAGTGGATCTAGAAATGAAAGCATTACAGCACGAATGTTTCTTTTATACACAAAACAAACTTCTACTGACCTTACCCGCGATGATTAAAATATTAGGAGGGTTTGACTCAGAGGTGAACCCTCCCAGCGATTTCGATAATTTAATCTACCAGACCAGTTTTTAGAGCTCTAATACTGTATTGGACAATTCCATTTATATATGCTACACTGAAGGGTGGAATCTTAGATATGGTATTCAAGCATATAAGCTTTTATAACAGTAGAAATTTCACATTCTTCAGTATGTGGTGGACTTACGGAAATTCTCGTCTTTCATTCTCACCACCAGCTTCTGTCTGTCGAGGTCCTGGACCGCCTGATCCATCCGGATTGCTTCTGGTTTTCCTGGCTGGAACATCCACTGGTTTGTGACACCATCCTGGCGGGGGAACTACACTCATGGACAACACTTAAGGAAGTTGTATCTCTTAGCACATGTATATCGGGACAATAACTGAAAGATATTACAGGTGACATTTATTGAAGACACACAATATAACCATGTGTGAACAAAATTGCCTCTATCTCCTTAAAAATATAATAAATAGACGACTGGGAACATTAAAGACTTTCCACTTCCCTAAGCTTTGTCGATGAGTACTCTGAGACAAATTGGATTTAAAACTTCCAAGGAGTTAGTTGTAAGAGGAGTGGAGGGCGATGATGTACGGACCAGGTAGAAGGACAGACGGGCAGTCTCGGTGAAGCCGTCCCTCGCCAGAATGGGCCGCAGCACCAGCCCGCACGAGGCCCGAGGGTCGGCCCGCACAGCTAGCGGCCTGGTGTGGGGCACGTCCACACGGAACACCACCCGGGGCTCCACCGTCAGCTCTCGGCAGCCCAGCGTCACGATGGCTAGACGCTGGTTCACCTCCTGCACCCCGCGTCATTCTACCTACTACTCCACACGGCTGGGGAATCATCCTTCACTAGGGACGTATCTCACGGTAAATCCATACCTATTGTAAGACGTGGCGAAAAAAAAAGTTTTTTTTTTGTGTTGTCTTATACATAGACTGAATACAAGTTTCAGAATAAAAAAGTAAACTGTCACTAATTTTGTCAAACCTGGCCCTTTCTACAAATCTTTTCACAGTTAATATGTTTATCCGTGTAAAATCTCTAATATTTTTACAACCATATGCTTATATGGTTATATACACAAACAAGTATATATGGTTACCACAACATATGGACAGGAGAACATTTCACATATACCTTCTTTATAAGGGGGGGGATATTTAATAAACTACACTAAGCAAAAGGTTTATTTTCCAATTTATTATAATTAGAAAGATTTCGAGTTTAAGAACTCTTCTATGGGAATTTATCCCAAATATATACATTTAAAATATATATATTTGTACACACACAGCCATTACGCGCGACTGGATTCTAGCCCATCAGATTTGCTTTGAATATTGATTTGATGAAATTTACCACAAATGTTCTCACTGATACTAACCATATTGATTTTACCATCACTATTGTGTTTGAACATGTGCTAATCGATCATAACCTTGTCTTATAATATGGATAAACTGTGAAGGGAGGTCATTGTTTATACTATTGTTGTTGTGTCCAATGAAGAGCCTCAAATGTCTCCATACATCTCTAACACAGCAGTCGCCATGTTCACTATCTTGGGTGTGTAAAGTTCTGGGTCCATGTCAATTTTCTGCAAGGCTACGGTGGCCATTGCTGGACATGAGAATATGTGGGTAGGTGTTAGTTCTACACCAGGACAATTGTCCTGTAGGTTCTTGTGCCATCTGGATGTATTGTCATTCCTTTATAATGTTTAATTCTGAGTCTTGTTATTGTTTTTGTATGTCTTCTTTCAGAGTTTATTTCGCATATTTGAACTTTCCTTGTCTTTTTAATACTATTGTATTGAGATGATATGAAAGTGTTGTACTGTACACTCACCTGGTCGCCGTCAAAGACTTGGAAGGAGCTGTAGCCGAATTTCCGTTTCTCCAGGAAGTGGTGGACAAAGAGGGCGACAGTGTCCTCCGTGCCAGTTTTGACCACGGACCGAGAGCCGTCGGGGAGACGTACCCGGCACAGGTGCTCCTGCTACATACGCCACCTATTTAAACACCCGTTTATATCTCCTGTGTGATCCACTTTATACTTTATTTGATAAAGGGAATCCATCGAAAGCTTGTTATTTAAAAATAAATTCGTGTCGCAATCTTATTGCTGCAATTGAACACTTATACTCTAAATATTTGTCAGATATTTTAAAAATACACTCATGAACAAAACTTGAGGAAGGGGAAATTTTTTATGTCGTGGGTGTCTGCTTTTTTTTTTTTGAAGGAGACAGATTCAATTTTGTTCACACTTGGTTATCTCGTGTGTCTTCAATAAAGATCACTGTAATATCTTTCAAAGTTATGTACAAACAATATCGTGACTTCTACTCCTTATGTGTGTGTATCATGCTCTAGAAATAAACACACATCACTTCATTTAAAACTTGATTAAAAAAAATTAATGAAATTTTCTAAAATGTACACAGTTATACACTCATGGACAAAACTTAAGGAAGTTGTACCTTTTAACATGCATATCGGGACAATAACTCCGAAAGATATTACAGTGACCTTTATTGAAGACACACGAGATAACTAAGTGTGAACAAAATTGCTTCTGTGTCCTTAAAAAAAAAAAAAAACAGTTGACCGGAGATATCAAAAACTTTCTATAAGTTTTTTCCATGAATGAATATATAAAAATATACTTTATAAATTTTATTTTTAAAGAGATTGATACATAAGAATAATGAAAAAAAGACATATCCTGACCATCTTAGATGGCAGAAAAGCGCCATAATAAGAAATAACATAAGACAAGAAGTGTTTTTCTATGTCCACATACACAGGTCTATACATCAACATCTCTAACCTACTGCACTCATCATTCACAATGACTTATTAATATCGACATGCCATCCCTAAAACGTCTTCCACCAACCATCAAAAAAAAAACTTTACTAAATGACATCACACGAGAAAAACATTCTTTGTCAGTAAAAAAGATCAAGAGAGATAGAAATAAAAAGATGAAGCAGTTTCCAAAGATGGAATATCAGAAAAAAAAGGTAACGTGGATAACTCTCCCTACAGACTTGTGTTTTATGTGGCAGGGTCCTGAAATAACCCTGTGGGGCGGACGGTAGGTAGGTCCCTTCGGGGGCTATTTACGTCCTGACGATGGTGGCTTCCAACTTAGCCGAGGGTTTCCGTGATCCACTGTTTGACATGATATACAGGCAGCTATTTGGGAACACACAATATAGGTGCCACACTTTTCTGTATGTTATAATAATAGTGTTTTTGTCTGTTGCAGGTAGACATGGCAAAACCTACTCTTACACAAGAAATGAAGAGACATGCAGTTATTGTCTTCTTGGCTGCAAGACACACCGATTCAGAAACTGTTTGCATTCTTGAAAGTTGCCCGATTATTTGTTTTCAAAGTTCGGAAAGAATTGGGAGCGCTGCAAAGGGTGATGCGACGGAAGTTTCCCCAAAGGAAACGACATTGGCGACGTTCTGACAGTATCAGGACGCCAGACTTTATAAGCCGTGTCCAGGCTGCCATCCATGAGAACCCTGGAAAGTCGATGAGGGAACTCTCCAGAGAGCTGCAAGTTGATGAGGCTACCATCCGACGTGTGGTTCATTAGGACCTCAGTTACAAATCATACGTGATGCGGAGAGAACAGTTCATGTCCGAAAGAACCAAGGTGAACCACTTGACCAGCGAAAAGCACCTTCTGAACAAGCTCAAACATCCAGATGAGTCAGGAATGATCTGGTTTTTCTAAAATGAGAAGAACTTTGTTCAGGATCAGAAGGTGAACCGCAAAAATGATCGGTAGCTGTGTAAAATCCCTGATGAGGTACCTACAGTCATGCATACCAAATTTCCAGCATAGTTGATAGTTCTTGGTGTTGTTAGTAGTGAAGCTGTGATGCCTCCACATTCTTTTACATCAGGTGCCAGAGTCAATGTCATTGCTTACACCGAGGTCTTAGCCACAGTTGCCAAGCCTTGGATCGCTACTGTAGCACGTGGGGGGCTGTGTGTTTTAAAGACTAAGAACCATCTCATACAGCTAGAAAACCCAAGAATGGATGGTTGAGAATCTTCACGACCATGTCACACCTAACGTTTGGCCCCCAGCTCACCAGATGTCAATCCGCTGGACTATTACATGTGGGACGTAGTTGAGAGGGACTCCAATAGTCATTCCCACAACACAGAGTTGCTATAGTGGATACAATGGCAAGCATTGCCAAGGTCCATCTCATTACTACCTGCAGTCGGTTTCAACAACGTATAGAAGCTGTTATTGCCGCTGATGGCAGGTTCATTGAATAATGTTGTCCTTTAGATGTATGTGTTCATCTATATAAAACGTTAATATGTTATAAATGCTCTTTTTCCTTTGCCTATTGATTTTTTCCCATGGACATCATTTTTTCTCAAATATCTGCCAAACCCTATAATTACATATAAATAGAGACACAGAGAAGATCTTATCTCAAAATGAAAAGGCATCTCTCCTGTCGAAATACAATCATGGCCAAAACTTAAGGAAGTTGTACCCTTTACCATGTATATCGGGACAATAACTCTGAAAGATATTACAGTGACCTTTATTGAAGACACACGAGATAACCAAGTATGGACAAAATTTGCCTCTGTCTCCATCAAGAAATAGACGACAGGCGATATCAAAGACCCTCCACTTCCTTAAGTTTTGTTCAAGAGTGTATATGAACATAGACTTCCCAAACACCAATACTTTCTCGGCGGTCAACTACTACAGTACGAGGTTGTATTTGTGGTTTTGGGGGAAAAAATGCCTTAGCATTTGGGATCTGTGGACTCACCTTTTCATCGCAAGAACTTTCGGAACCTCGGGTGACAGGTTTTTCTGGACTTTTCATGGTCTTCCTCACTGGGGACACAACAGACACACTTGAGGATATCTTTCCCTCAATACAATATAACCTCTATGAGCGGAAACCTCCGTAAACAGACACCTAGGACATTTTTCATCGCCAAAATTACCATTTCAGACAATTAGTTGTTCTTGTGGAAGAGGACACCTCTCTCTAAAGGACACTTTGGCTCTGAAAACTTGGTGTAGCATTTTAGAGAAGAGTTTTTATATAATGTATATTCTCTATATTTGTAATTTACACTAATTGAAAGTATACTTTTACATCACTATATAAGAAAATAAATCATTAAAGTTTATTTTATACATAAAACAAACTTCTACTGTCCTTACTGCGATCAAAATTATTGGAAGGGTTTGGCTCATCAGTTGGTGAACCTTCCCAGCGGTTTCGCCATTTTAATCCCCAGACTGCTTCAATATTGTATAAGCCAGAATTTCTTAAATACTCTGCATTTTCTATTGTGAGTACATTAAATTGGTGTTTCGAAGGAACATTTGCTTCTAGGACTGTAGAAATGTATATTTAAATTGAAGATTTTTATCATTGCAGTTAGGATATATAGCGGGAAATTATTTTATTTAAAAAAAAATAACAGCGCTAAATTGTTCCCCTTCTTACAAAGGTATATATCCAAAAACAAGAAGTCATATCCTGACCGCTTACACAAACATTTTTAGATGGCAGGGGGCGTCATCTAGTGGAATAAGAATCAACTAAACGTTGATTTAGGTTTGTTACATGATATTTGACACACAACCCAATTTCTTGATAAAACAAGAAAAGCCAATCACGTACGCATTTCGGGCTGTTGGCTCTCATCAGAGTGGTGTAGGCTGTACCTTAACGATCAAAAATTAGGTTCAAGAGGTTTCCTGAGAAATCAAGAACTATATGTAGTCTTTTTATATATATATTTTTCTAGAGAACGGCACAGTCAGAAAGGCATAACACAAAAGAGCCACCCAGCGTGAAGAAAGATTGACGTTATTCTCCACTTTCTGTCGATACATATCCCATACAGTATACAGTATTCTCCTAGATGGGTAACATCTATACAGTATACAGTATTCTCCTAGATGGGTAACATCTATACAGTATACAGTATTCTCCTAGATGGGTAACATCTATACAGTATACAGTATTCTCCTAGATGGGTAACATCTATACAGTATACAGTATTCTCCTAGATGGGTAACATCTATACAGTATACAGTATTCTCCTAGATGGGTAACATCTATACAGTATACAGTATTCTCCTAGATGGGTAACATCTATACAGTATACAGTATTCTCCTAGATGGGTAACATCTATACAGTATACAGTATTCTCCTAGATGGGTAACATCTATACAGTATACAGTATTCTCCTAGATGGGTAACATCTATACAGTATACAGTATTCTCCTAGATGGGTAACATCTATACAGTATACAGTATTCTCCTAGATGGGTAACATCTATACAGTATACAGTATTCTCCTAGATGGGTAACATCTATACAGTATACAGTATTCTCCTAGATGGGTAACATCTATACAGTATACAGTATTCTCCTAGATGGGTAACATCTATACAGTATACAGTATTCTCCTAGATGGGTAACATCTATACAGTATACAGTATTCTCCTAGATGGGTAACATCTATACAGTATACAGTATTCTCCTAGATGGGTAACATCTATACAGTATACAGTATTCTCCTAGATGGGTAACATCTATACAGTATACAGTATTCTCCTAGATGGGTAACATCTATACAGTATACAGTATTCTCCTAGATGGGTAACATCTATACAGTATACAGTATTCTCCTAGATGGGTAACATCTATACAGTATACAGTATTCTCCTAGATGGGTAACATCTATACAGTATACAGTATTCTCCTAGATGGGTAACATCTATACAGTATACAGTATTCTCCTAGATGGGTAACATCTATACAGTATACAGTATTCTCCTAGATGGGTAACATCTATACAGTATACAGTATTCTCCTAGATGGGTAACATCTATACAGTATACAGTATTCTCCTAGATGGGTAACATCTATACAGTATACAGTATTCTCCTAGATGGGTAACATCTATACAGTATACAGTATTCTCCTAGATGGGTAACATCTATACAGTATACAGTATTCTCCTAGATGGGTAACATCTATACAGTATACAGTATTCTCCTAGATGGGTAACATCTATACAGTATACAGTATTCTCCTAGATGGGTAACATCTATACAGTATACAGTATTCTCCTAGATGGGTAACATCTATACAGTATACAGTATTCTCCTAGATGGGTAACATCTATACAGTATACAGTATTCTCCTAGATGGGTAACATCTATACAGTATACAGTATTCTCCTAGATGGGTAACATCTATACAGTTTACAGTATTCTCCTAGATGGGGTAACATCTATACAGTATACAGTATTCTCCTAGATGGGTAACATCTATACAGTATACAGTATTCTCCTAGATGGGTAACATCTATACAGTATACAGTATTCTCCTAGATGGGTAACATCTATACAGTATACAGTATTCTCCTAGATGGGTAACATCTATACAGTATACAGTATTCTCCTAGATGGGTAACATCTATACAGTATACAGTATTCTCCTAGATGGGTAACATCTATACAGTATACAGTATTCTCCTAGATGGGTAACATCTATACAGTATACAGTATTCTCCTAGATGGGTAACATCTATACAGTATACAGTATTCTCCTAGATGGGTAACATCTATACAGTATACAGTATTCTCCTAGATGGGTAACATCTATACAGTATACAGTATTCTCCTAGATGGGTAACATCTATACAGTATACAGTATTCTCCTAGATGGGTAACATCTATACAGTATACAGTATTCTCCTAGATGGGTAACATCTATACAGTATACAGTATTCTCCTAGATGGGTAACATCTATACAGTATACAGTATTCTCCTAGATGGGTAACATCTATACAGTATACAGTATTCTCCTAGATGGGTAACATCTATACAGTATACAGTATTCTCCTAGATGGGTAACATCTATACAGTATACAGTATTCTCCTAGATGGGTAACATCTATACAGTATACAGTATTCTCCTAGATGGGTAACATCTATACAGTATACAGTATTCTCCTAGATGGGTAACATCTATACAGTATTCTCCTAGATGGGTAACATCTATACAGTATACAGTATTCTCCTAGATGGGTAACATCTATACAGTATACAGTATTCTCCTAGATGGGTAACATCTATACAGTATACAGTATTCTCCTAGATGGGTAACATCTATACAGTATACAGTATTCTCCTAGATGGGTAACATCTATACAGTATACAGTATTCTCCTAGATGGGTAACATCTATACAGTATACAGTATTCTCCTAGATGGGTAACATCTATACAGTATACAGTATTCTCCTAGATGGGTAACATCTATACAGTATACAGTATTCTCCTAGATGGGTAACATCTATACAGTATACAGTATTCTCCTAGATGGGTAACATCTATACAGTATACAGTATTCTCCTAGATGGGTAACATCTATACAGTATACAGTATTCTCCTAGATGGGTAACATCTATACAGTTTACAGTATTCTCCTAGATGGGTAACATCTATACAGTATACAGTATTCTCCTAGATGGGTAACATCTATACAGTATACAGTATTCTCCTAGATGGGTAACATCTATACAGTATACAGTATTCTCCTAGATGGGTAACATCTATACAGTATACAGTATTCTCCTAGATGGGTAACATCTATACAGTATACAGTATTCTCCTAGATGGGTAACATCTATACAGTATACAGTATTCTCCTAGATGGGTAACATCTATACAGTATACAGTATTCTCCTAGATGGGTAACATCTATACAGTATACAGTATTCTCCTAGATGGGTAACATCTATACAGTATACAGTATTCTCCTAGATGGGGTAACATCTATACAGTATACAGTATTCTCCTAGATGGGTAACATCTATACAGTATACAGTATTCTCCTAGATGGGTAACATCTATACAGTATACAGTATTCTCCTAGATGGGTAACATCTATACAGTATACAGTATTCTCCTAGATGGGTAACATCTATACAGTATACAGTATTCTCCTAGATGGGTAACATCTATACAGTATACAGTATTCTCCTAGATGGGTAACATCTATACAGTATACAGTATTCTCCTAGATGGGTAACATCTATACAGTATACAGTATTCTCCTAGATGGGTAACATCTATACAGTATACAGTATTCTCCTAGATGGGTAACATCTATACAGTATACAGTATTCTCCTAGATGGGTAACATCTATACAGTATACAGTATTCTCCTAGATGGGTAACATCTATACAGTATACAGTATTCTCCTAGATGGGTAACATCTATACAGTATACAGTATTCTCCTAGATGGGTAACATCTATACAGTATACAGTATTCTCCTAGATGGGTAACATCTATACAGTATACAGTATTCTCCTAGATGGGTAACATCTATACAGTATACAGTATTCTCCTAGATGGGTAACATCTATACAGTATACAGTATTCTCCTAGATGGGTAACATCTATACAGTATACAGTATTCTCCTAGATGGGTAACATCTATACAGTATACAGTATTCTCCTAGATGGGTAACATCTATACAGTATACAGTATTCTCCTAGATGGGTAACATCTATACAGTATACAGTATTCTCCTAGATGGGTAACATCTATACAGTATACAGTATTCTCCTAGATGGGTAACATCTATACAGTATACAGTATTCTCCTAGATGGGTAACATCTATACAGTATACAGTATTCTCCTAGATGGGTAACATCTATACAGTATACAGTATTCTCCTAGATGGGTAACATCTATACAGTATACAGTATTCTCCTAGATGGGTAACATCTATACAGTATACAGTATTCTCCTAGATGGGTAACATCTATACAGTATACAGTATTCTCCTAGATGGGTAACATCTATACAGTATACAGTATTCTCCTAGATGGGTAACATCTATACAGTATACAGTATTCTCCTAGATGGGTAACATCTATACAGTATACAGTATTCTCCTAGATGGGTAACATCTATACAGTATACAGTATTCTCCTAGATGGGTAACATCTATACAGTATACAGTATTCTCCTAGATGGGTAACATCTATACAGTATACAGTATTCTCCTAGATGGGTAACATCTATACAGTATACAGTATTCTCCTAGATGGGGTAACATCTATACAGTATACAGTATTCTCCTAGATGGGTAACATCTATACAGTATACAGTATTCTCCTAGATGGGTAACATCTATACAGTATACAGTATTCTCCTAGATGGGTAACATCTATACAGTATACAGTATTCTCCTAGATGGGTAACATCTATACAGTATACAGTATTCTCCTAGATGGGTAACATCTATACAGTATACAGTATTCTCCTAGATGGGTAACATCTATACAGTATACAGTATTCTCCTAGATGGGTAACATCTATACAGTATACAGTATTCTCCTAGATGGGTAACATCTAGGAGAATACTGTATACTGTATGGGACGAATGTCCCTAATAAAGGCTTTGTTGTTGTTGTTGTATATATGAATGTAAAAAGCCTATGCAAATTTGTTTACTTGGCTTCAGTAAAGGATTAGTTTCACCAACCAACAGACATTCGGGGGGGGGGATGGGGGTAGGAAACAAGGAGATGTAGACACCCCACGGTGGAGTTATCAAGGAAGATCTGCCAGTACCTTTCCTCCCCAAAACTGAGTAGGAATGTTTGCCTCTTCAGTTAGAAGTTTGGATTTTTGAAAAAAAAAAAAAAGAAAGAGTGGGGAGCGAACTAGGAATAGATTGTTGAGGGGGAGCATTCTTTTCAATGTACTAAATAAACGGCTAATTTTAAGTCGCGCATTTTTTATATTCTTTTTGTGAGTAAAATAATTAGGGTCTTAGATAGGGAAACTTTTTATTTTTAATTTCTATATAGGCTTTATATACATATACACGTTTCATAATTCACTTTTTAAGTGTTAATTATGAGAACAAATACCATATCTTGCTACGTAACGTTTGGTACTTTACTAGCGAGTTTTTAAATTAGCGTTACACTTAATATAACATACTTGTTGATTACATGTGTTAATATTATAATTACCAGTTCTCTACTGTTGGGAAGAAGAGCTAATAATATTGATATATGCACTCATGGAAAAAAAAAACTCAAGGAAGTGGAAAGTCTTTGATATCGACGGTCGTATATTTTGTTTTAAAGTAAACAGAGGTAATATTAAGAAAAAGGCATCTCTTTATCGTGCAACTAAAAGTTTCTGATGGCTTGCGCCATCTATCGGAATAAATATAAACTATTTATTGATTTTTTAATTATTGTAGAATTGGTCAAATACCCATTCTTGATTAGTTAAGAAAAGCTAACGCGCACGTAACGCGTTTCTGGCTGTTGGCCGTCGTCAGCGTGGTAATATTGTATGTAATTTAGTTCACACTTGGTTATCTCGTGTGTCTTCAATAAAGGTCATTGTAATATCTTTCAGAGTTATTGTCTGAATCCCGATATACATGCTATAAGGTACAACTTCCTTAAATTTTGTCCATGAGTGTAAAAGGGAACCTTCTGATATGGCAACTAAGTGAACAAGAAACTCTTGGTCTATATCAATGATCCAGTGTATCAGTAAAACATGGCGTCAGCTGACAACCTGATTTTTTTATCTTCTCGACAACCTATCAAATTGTCGATCGTCTGCGCCCTCAATAACTTTCCTCGTAATATGATTTTTATTGATTTTCGGCCGTATATATTCAGTGAGAGGGCTAACTTCCTCTGGTCACGAGAACTTTCCAGAAAGGGAGATATTAAAAAGACATTTACTGGGAGAATGTAATCTTGGAAACTAGCCATTACACAACTTAGGCAAGTTTTCCATTATTATCATTATGATACATTAACTCGCCATCTGTTATGAAAATTCGAAACTATTATAGACGCGTTTGATTAAAAAATTAAACAATATCTACATTATCATTACACACATAGTATTTCACTGCAGTTTAAAAAAATCGTGCTAAGTAGTTTTACTTATCGTGTATAGATGGTACGGTATTGCCTTTTAATTAAATAAATAAATAAAAAAAAACGTCAGTGGACGAGTAGGTAACACCCTCGATTCCCGACAGCCATGAACCGGGATCCCGCGTTAACATTTTGTTTAATATGTGAATAAGCCTCACATATTACAACAACAAAAAACCTTTATTAAGACACTATTGTCTTACAAGGGGATTCCCCTAAAAGGTTATATATGTACATGAGTGAGGAGGAAAAGCAACTTAGAGGGGAGGGGGAGCAATCAGCCGTTGTCTGTGGAGTTGAGCACCTCTTCTCTCATTTTATCAATCGCCTTGAAAAATTTAAAATATTTATAAACAAATGTTTTATCCAGCAGGAGAGCATTAAATATTTTATATACATGTTGTTCATTGTAGTGAGCTAGCTCCGAAATTTCGCGAATTTCCAGTCTCTTTTCATGTAGGAATGGGCAATGGAATAGATAGTGGACCAAATTGTCTTTGATGCCAACATTGCAGAAGTAGCAATTTAAAGGGTCGCTGTTCCAAAATCCCGTGATATCCTCGCGGAAAAGTAGCCATAGAATCCTTTGACGGGCTATAAATCGTTTAATTTTCAAAGGGAGGTTTGATAAGCCTCACATATTATTCATTGTTGCAAATATCATAAACTAGGTTTCTCTTTTTGAGCGGAACCTAATAAAGTGATTTTGGAACCGAAACTTTAAATTAATACATGCCTAACTGGCCTTCTTGTCTTTATTATTTGCGGAAGAGCATTGCTCGATGCAAATATTTATATGTAATTCTACTGTCCTAAAAGATTATGTCCATAGTTGTTTAAAATACCAAAACCAAGATTCCACCCTTCAGTGTAATATATATAAGCAGAATCGTCCAATACAGTATTAGAGCTCTAAAATGCAGTCTGGTAGATTAAATTGGCGAAACCGCTGGGAGGGTTCACCACTGATGAGCCAAGCCCTCCCATTATTATTGTCGTGTCCAATGAAGAGCTTCAGATGTATCCATGCATCTCTATCACAGCAGAAGCAGCAATGTCCACTATCTTGGGTGTGTAAAGCTGCTGCTCTGGGTCTATGTCAATTTTCTGCAAGGCTGCGGCCATTGCTGGGCATGAGAATATGTGGGTAGGTGTTAGTTCCACACCAGGACAGTTGTTGCATGTCCTATAGGTTCTTGTGCCATCTGGATGTATTGTCATTCCTTTATAGTGTTTCGTTCTAAGTCTTGTTATAGTTTTTGTCATTTTTATCTCAGAGTTTATTTCGCATATTTGATCTTTTCTTATTTTTTGTTTAATTATCCCACTATTATTCATCGCAGTTTTATTTGTAAAAGAAACTTTCGTGCTTAGAATGGTTTTATATCTTGTGGATAGATGGCGCTTTTTAATTACCTTTTTTTATTTGAAAATTTATCATGCTTTAATGGTTTGATTCCTCTTATATTCAATGAAATTCCTAATCCAGGAATGATAGAACAGATGAGAGAGGATCCAGGCTTTTGGGCTGTCTCTCAATAACGATTCGATTGATAAAACAAGAAAGACTGTTTGTGTGAATGCCTATACGGCGAATTTTCAATTCCTCACATCTCTTTTAGACCATCGTCAAGGTTTCGAAGGACTCACGTTTCTGCCAGGGGAGCAGCGACTTGCGCTTCTTGTCCGGCGGCAGAGCGGGCGGGATGAAGCCGGGCTCCAGACACCGCTGGAAGAGCTGGGAGCGCAGGAACCTCTGGTAGCAGTCGTACTTCATCAGGTTGAAGATCTGCACGCCGTTCTCTGCTGGTTACAGCGTCGCTGACACTGATGGATAGTGGCGGGCCTAGTCTGTACTACAGTCACTACACCGATGGGTCTGCCTAGTCTGTACTACACTCACTACAGATGGTAGTGACACTCTAGTCAGAGAGAGGAAGAAACAATACTATTCTGCTGAATTACGGCTATTGTTTACTTGTCTACGCTGACTCTACCACCCTCATCTCTTATTCTACCCCCAATGTGTGGAAGTTACTAATGGTAAAACTAACAACGACAACAACAACAACAACAAAAAACTTTTGATCGTGCAAATAAACATTGCCGATGGCTTGCGCCTTCTATCCAGAATAAATAACAAAAATTCTTTACTTTTTTTTTTTCAATACTAGAGTATTGTTGACATATTTCGATAAATGTCACAAACTATCATCAACATCCAGTTTGCACGTTCTGTAGATGCCCCTTTCCCCCCTTTTAGCGGCTTTTGTTAATATAATCAACTTATAAACAAACAATAGTTCCCAAGTTTTTAAATTAATAACAAATACATTTTCTCTCGGATATATATATAGGTTAATTTTATAAACCTTAGAGAAACCATTGTGGGTCAACAAATTGATGGAAATGTCGGGAAAATTGCATCTTTGGAATGAAGGAGAGGGGAGGTGGTGCGAGAGTAAATCACCAGCCCTAAGCCTAACTGCTAAGCCTAACCCAGAGGAAGATATTGCCTAATTTATCGCGGGAGGGGGTTCTAAATGAGAGGGGGAGGGAGGGAAGGAAATGAGAAAGACTTGGGGAGAATCCTTGATTTATACCTTAATTATTGTGATGATTGGGTTACGTGTGGTTAAATTAGGTAATAAAACGTGAAGTTAGGCTTGAGACTTGTGTTTGGGAGAGGGAAATAACAATCTATTTAAGATAATGGTGAAACACCAATATGCAAAATAGAAGAAAATATATTCGAGGATTGGTCAATATTGATAAGGATAAACATCCTTTATGTTCTCTGATATATAATTATTTATAAATAGTTAAAATAGGAAAGTTCCGATTTTTTTTTGATACAAATGAACATACGTAAAGCTCTTAGCCAAACCAAACGATATTTCTCAAAAAAAAAAAAATAAAATAAAATAAAAGTTTGAAAATAATGAGTTTGAATATACATTATTTGATTTTAGAGGGGGGAATGTATTTTTATTTAATTAATAAAAAATGTATAATATCTCTAGAAAAATTACTCTTATAATTTATTATTATACACTCACACACTCTCATGGATAAAACTTAAGGAAGTTTCAGCATGTATATCAGGATTCAGACAATAACTCTGAAAGATATTACAGTGAACTTTATTGAAGACACACGAGATAACCAAGTGTAAACAGGCTCTGTTGAGTTTTCTGTGATATTGTTTATTAATATTTAATTCAATTTTTCTGTGATTATGTAAATATTGACCAATGACTGTTTTGTATATATTTGAGTTTTTAAAATAAAGTATGTGTGTGAATATTATTTTGGTCGTGCCTTTTTCTCTCTTTGGCTGAGGCGTTGGAATCACCATTGGGGTGTCGTCTTGGGTAGTTAAAATTTATACAGTCCTCTGAAGAACGGCCTTTTTCTGTTAAGGAAAAAGAAACCTTAACATTTGGTCCCTCGAACCGGATTCTAGAAGAGAATAGGCGAATCACTAAAGAAAAGGCCAAGGAATTTAAGGCCAAAGAAGTTAAGGCCAAAGAAGTTAAAGATAGAGAAGTTGGAGCCAAAGAGGTTGAAGCTAAACAAGATAAATCCAAAGAAGATAAAGCTTCAGAAGGCAAAGTTTAAGATTATCAAGATTAAACAAAGTAGATTGTCGAAGTTTAGCGAATATATGTAAATTAGCCTTAATTTAAATTTGTTAATTGAGAAATTCGAGATGGATAGAAGTAAGAAATTAAGAACGCTGCTGCGATCATCGGTGACAAAAAACATAAAAGAAATTGAGACTGAATTTCATAAAGAATATCCTTCTCGGGACTCTATCTTGGTCGTTTTTAAATTGCTGGAGATTAATGAAAGCCAGCTAAGGAATGCGAATTCCCAAATTAGGGAGTTAATGCTGGACGATGAGAACACTACTATGCAGGAATTGGAGAAAGAACAGGATTTGGTCGAGCAGTATGAAAGAAACTTTCTGCTAATAGAGAAGAAAGTAGCCGAATATCTCAATCCTAAGGGAAATGACCAACCAGGCCAAGGGGATGTGGCTTCAATTAGGAGTAGCCCAGAGAGGAGTACCTCCTGCAAACTGCCAAAGATCGCGTTAAAAGTTTTCGATGGCACCAGTCTCGAGTGGCTGGGATGGTGGTCGCAGTTTGAGGCCATACATGAGAATCCAAGCCTGTCTGAAGTGGATAAATTCCATTATTTGATACAGGCTATGAAAGTTGGAACAAGAGCAGAAAGACTGGTAAAGAGCTACCCTTTGACGGAGGCTAACTACCCCAAGGTAATAGAGGCGCTCAAGGATCGCTTCGGCGACAAGGTGATCTTGACCGAAGTTTATGTGCGACAATTGTTTAAACTGGTCATTAATAACGTAAGAAAGCAGAATATATCATTGGAAAGTTTATATGACCAGGTTGAGTCACACATAAGGTCTTTGGATTCCCTGGGTGTGAATGTGCAGCAGAACTCTTCCTTTTTGTATCCACTCGTGGAGTCCAGTTTGCCCGAGGAGTTGATTAGAGTCTGGCAGAGGAGTGACATGGCTGGCTATGCTAAGGATGAAAAGGAATTAATCCCATCGGTGGACCAGAGACTGACATCTCTGCTGACTTTTGTGCGAAGAGAAGTTAAGGGTGAACAAAGAATTGCCTATATTAAGGATGGATTTGGGGATCCATCACGTAAAAGAGACACCGGGCATTATGTGACGGGGTCGCATATGGCAAAAATAAGAGAAAATGCCGTGAAGAAGGTTCCCTGGTGTATAATCTGCCAGGGGAACCATTGGATACAATCTTGCCCAAGATGGCGTTCAATGTCGGTCCCAGCGCGAGTAGAGGCATTAAGGAAGGCGCACGCCTGTTTTAAATGCTTACGCGTGGGACATATGGGAAAACATGCAGGAGAGCTATAAGATGTGCACAATGTCAAGGCGGCCATAACAGATTCCTGCATCGAACGAATGCGGTGTTTCAAGAAAAGCAGGATCCAAATAAACTGAGGATGACTAGCCCCAAGGATCCGCCTGCATCGATTGATAAACAAGAGGTGGAATATACCGGAATGCATGCACGGACGGCTATTCCTGGGGCACTTTTGGCCACCGCATTGATTCGGATTGTAAATCCCCATGGAAACGGGGTAATAGTACGAGCATTGCTGGATCAGGGATCTCAGTCATCATTTATACAACGAGATCTTCTGCAGCATTTGAGTGTTCCAACATGCGGAGTGAATGCCCAAGTTTATGGAATGAACAATACTAAAGGAGAGCTTGTTAACCCTTTAGGTGCCGGCCGTTTTCAAGGTCATTCCTGATTATTGTTAGCCTTCAAAAGACATCAAACTATTCTTCAAATTATTATTTTTTTAAATAAACGCTTTTATAATTTATACAAACATATGAAACACAATGCAACAGAATATACGCTTTAAAATACAATTTATTAATTTTCATTAGATTATTTTAAGGAGAAAAGGTTACAATCAACACGATCACATCAAAACGATACATCGTCTTGCCTGGTGCTTAAAGGGTTAAGGAACTTGCTTCGTTTGCGTTGGAATCTTTGACAGAACCAGGATGGACCTTACCGATGACGGCATTAGTGGTGGGAAGTATGACAGGGTTGTTGCCGACTAAAGACCTATGTCTGGCTATACCGTCCAGTTGGAAGGTCCTACCTCTAGCCGATCCCCAATTTGAGAAAAGTGGAAAGGTGGATGTCATCCTGGGTGCGGATGTCTATGGAAGATTACTCCTCCCCGACCTTAAGCTTTGTGACAGAACCCATATATGTGCCCAGAACACCAGGTTGGGATGGGTGATTTCTGGGGAATTGCCGAAAAAAGATCAGACGAGTCCTCATTTGGTGTATAATACTCGTGTCAAATATGAGGACCACCTTGATGGGTTGCCACAGCGATTTTGGGAAATTAAAGAAATCCCCTCAGGGCCGACAGAATCAGAAGAGGATGAGTTCTGTGGGAATCTATATAAAAAGGGAAGATTCGTTTTAAAGAAGTGCATCTAATGACCCTGTAATTTTGGACCAAATCCCCGAGGAATCACGTTTGCAGGATTATATGATCCTATGGGCTGGTTGGCACCTGTTGTTATAATCCAAAGGCAATGGATTGCGGGTACAAAGTGGGATGAATCCTTGGATGGTTCTATAGGGGATTTATGGAGGTCCATCGGGGCAACGATGGATTGGTACGAGTGGTATCAATCCGCACCAGGACCGGCATACTCAGAAGACCCCTGGTAAGCTGGCGTTGCTACCTGTTTCCCCCAGTTTGTCTTGATGGTTCCCATCAACTCGGGGAGAATGTTGAGTTTTCTGTGATATTGTTTATTAATATTTAATTCAATTTTTCTGTGATTATGTAAATATTGACCAATGACTGTTTTGTATATATTTGAGTTTTTTGAATAAAGTATGTGTGTGAATATTATTTTGGTCGTGCCTTTTTCTCTCTTTGGCTGAGGCGTTGGAATCACCATTGGGGTGTCGTCTTGGGTAGTTAAAATTTATACAGTTCTCTGAAGAACGGCCTTTTTCTGTTAAGGAAAAAGAAACCTTAACAGGCTCTGTCTCCTTAAAAAAAAAAACAGACTCTATGAATGTATAGTAGCCCCTCATCCAGTAACTAGGCCATCGTGTGAAGAAGAACAACAGCGGACATTCACGGCGGGCATTAAGGCCACAAGTTGATAAACATGGCGTCAAGGAACAACTTAATGACCGTTTGACTACACGTTGTTGATGATGATAACAAAGTGTTCTGTGTCACACTGTGCCACACTGACAATTAGAAAAAGAAAGAAAATCACAGAATGATACTCTGTAGATTACTTGTTTGTTAACTTTTTATCTTTGTGATCTAAATAACGCGGTTAGCATTTTTTTTAACGAAGTGATCATATTATACAAGAAAGCGGTTTTAGTTTTTTAACACTAGAATAGTAAGAATATTATACACAAGAAACTTTTAGCCTTGGAAGTATTATTTATTTAATTAGATTATGGATCAGACAGAGAGAGAGGGAAGAGAGAAGACGTTTATTTTAAAATCAAAATTAGTAAAGAGAGGGGAGAGTTTAAAATTTGCTAACATACCGAGGTAATGGTACTTCAATCAATCAACCTCTGAGTTCTACATTCCTTAGAGAACAGATTGATTGGTTACAGATTGGCTTCAAGGAGAAAACTGAATTCTAGATAGACCAAATTAATGCGATAATCTACTGTCCTATCGTAGTGTTCAATTCAAACATTCAACAGTAAAGAGTTTAGATTGTGGAATGTCACCTGTTTCTGTACGGTGTCGAACATGTCCTGTGTGGGAGCGGCTAGGTAGCGCGACACCTCCTGGACAGAGCTGCTGTCCACGTTGACAGGTTGCGGGGCGTTGGGACCCAGGTGACGCTTGAAGAGTTCCGTGGCCTCACGCTTCCTCTGATACAACACACAAGTGGTGGTGCAGTCGAGAGGTGGAAGTGAAGGTCAGGACAAACACACACAGCCGTGTCAGAGTAAGAACCTGGCAAAGTATACACGGGGGAAATAAAGTTCAGGTCAGTTAATATGCTGTTAAGGATCGGATTTAAGAGATTCATATAGCTACACTCATGAAAAAAGAAAGAAAAAAAAAAAACCTTGAGGAAGTTGAAATTCTTTGAGACTGTCAATTGTATTTTTTTTTTAAGGAGACAGAGGACATTTTGTTCAAAACTGTCCTTTGTAGAGAGGTGTCCTCTCATGGAATATGTTCTACTGTATATTATGATGTGTTGATTTATAAATCTACAAAGCGAAGATGTGTTAAGGTGAGAGCTGAGAAGTTGGTTCCATTCACTCACCTCTTTCTTCTTGGTCAACAGCCGGTATTTCTCACAGGCCACCCAGAATGTGATATTCTCCTCACTGAACTCCTTCTTTAGGAAGTCCTGCCACACCCGGTAAGACAACGTCGCACCCACAACTTTTCTAGTAAACCCAAATAGGATTAGAATGTCGCCTTAAATAGATATTGCAATGGGCTTCTTTAATTAATATTCGGCAAGCCTAAAAGAAGAAAGTTACCACTCGAAAGCTTGACGAATAATAAAGAAGCATAATCTAATTCGTCTTTTTAACTTTTATGACGTATATTTTTGCAAGTAGCTTTAAGATTAAAGAGATTGTCACCTGGGTATTTCCCCATTTATGTAGAGAGACATATCCAAATATCAGAACATATAAAAAGAAGATGCGGAACTTTAGAAATATAAGGAGTATAGATTTAATAACAATTTTAAGATACAATTTCCTCCATAGACTGTCCTATTTTAATTTGAATCCTACTTCATGAGTGGTTATATGTGACCAAAGACTTTGCATTTTGAGCAAGTAGGTGTAAAATATCTATATATGCAGTTAAAACTGTCTATAGCGCCCCCTCTTGGGACTCACCAAAATAAGGTGCTATAAAGAGGGGGTGCTATAGACAGGTCACTTTTAATCGTACTACGTATTTAAAATCGGGCGCTATAGACAGGTTTAACTGTACTCTCTTCCACTAAACACACTGGTACTACACGTGCCATCTAGATATCCAAAAAATTTTGATTTTCAAACAGAAATAATGTAGAATATTTTCCTCTCATTATATAGTAGGTATTTAAACTATGTATATAATAATTTAATTTTTCCATCGCAGTAAGGACAGTAGAAATTGTTTAATTTTAAAAAGAATATTACGCCTCTAAAATAGTTTTATAATTTGATAACAGATGGCGCTCTAGTACATCATAATAACGTGTATATAAAAAAATATATTTAATATTATATTGTTAAAGTGATAAAATCCTGTTGAAGGACTGACAAGTCCGAAAGCTTGAAAATAAAAGTTGTACAAGAAACTTAACCCTGGAAGCTTCATTTATTTTATAAGATATACAAGTGTAGGGATAAATGACAACTCACTGTGAAGACCACCACTCCGACAGGATCCTCCAGGAGTTTCTCAAAGTCCTCCGCCCAGGACTGGACCGACGGTTTGTCCCCGGTGGTGTTGGAGGAACCCTGGGACAGACAGAACTGCCCGGATTATCCTCTTTGTCATTTAGAGGATATTTTTTTAGAGTGGTACTAATCATGGTGGAGAGTTAGCGACTACTTTTACTGCAGGTACACCACATGTCTACACTTGTAGATACTTGATTATCGTAAAGATAGAGGCTGACTGGCCGGCATTCATAGTTCTATGAAAAATGGACACTTCGGCCAGTTAGAGTTAAAAAAAAATTCTCTCAACGTTTCGACAAAAATCTTTTGTCTTCGTCAGGAGAAGTAAATAAAAATAAAGCATTTGGCAAGGTGTTAAAAATTGTTCTGAGGTTGCAAGGGCGTTCTCCCTTGATTGTCGAAACGTTGAGAAAAAAAAAAACTCTAACTGGCCGAAGTGTCTATTTTTCATTGAAATTTTATTGATTTCTAATCAATTTGAAAAATAGTTCAGAGGTGAAATTGTAATTGGATCAGATGGATAAATTAAGAAAAAAAAAAAAGGAATTTCCTGATCGTACAACTAAAAGTTGCTGATGGCTTGCGCCATCTGTAGGAATAAATATCAACTAATCATTGATTTTTTTTAAATTATTACAGAATTGGTCGAATATCCTTTCTTGATTAAGTGACGATGGTCCCCGCTGAATGTCATCACACCACATCGTGCTGGAGTCCGGATGACAAGATCGGCACCAAGTCAACTGGTATATTCTGAGGTCACACGTCGCGAACACGGGACGCCATAAAAGTTGTGTGAATGCACAAAATGGTGGTAATACCAGCGCAGTGTTAGAAAACCCCAACGTGGACCATCTTGTTAGATACACCCATGGACAAAACTGTACACGCTTGTTCTACGGTACATATTCTAAAATTGGAACTCATGGACAAAACTTAAGGAAGTTGTACCTTTTAGCATGTATATTGGGATTCAGACAATAACTCTGAAGGATATTACAGTGACTTTTATTGAAGACACGAGATAACTAAGTGTGAACAAAATTGCCACTGTCTCTCTCCTAAAAAAAAAAGCAACTTTTTAAAGTTTTGTCCATGAGTGTAAACTGTTAGGATACATATATATATACGATATCTACTGAGTGCCAAGGACAGATAAAAAGTCAAATGTTTCAATTTTAAATGGAATTATTCAACAACAAAGCCTTTATTTAGGGCCTCTCGCCCTATACAGGATTCGCCAATTCACAAGGGATGGGGAGAACACTGTGTTCCGGGATATAATCCCGTGGAATCCAAATATCGCCACCGCTATATACCTATTCTTTGATATTTCATTAATTAGTGCCGGAAATGGAATGGAATTATTCATTTTAGATCCCTATGTTTCCCAAATAGGTAAAGAAAGATTGACACATAATGAGAGTAAATGGATTAGAAAAGACTTTGGGAAAAATTGAAGAAAGAGAGGAAGACCTGCAATGAGTTGGCTGGAAGGGTCAAATAAGCTACCAGAAGATCACCTGATGAGCTTCTAGTGATTGTCATTAACAGATCAAATTGGAGAATAATTGTCCATAGTGTCACCGAAAGTTGAACTCAACTTAATGGACGTTCTAACAACAAATATATACACGACCTAGATAAAATATAATAACCTATTAAACCTTTAAAGACATTCCAGGAGAGATTCAATAATTTTTTTAATAGATAAAAGTCAAATACAATTAAATTCGCGAAATAAAAACTCACTGAATTTTTAAACGTATTAAACTACGTTTTATAAAACTCTCGGCTGAATATTTTATCACGAAACAAAGAGAAAAACTCTTTTAATTGAATACATTTTAAAACAGACCCTTCAATTTACTTCATTAGAAGGGGGCGTAATTAAAAAATACATCAAATATTTAAATAAAAAGAAATTTCTTCACAGAGAAAGTATAAAAATTGCGTTTCTTTGAAGTTCTTTTTTAGTTGGAATAGAAATATTTCAAAGGTGTATGTTTTTTTTTTTCCATTTATTATTTTAAAATCTAGGCAAGTGTATTGTAACTTTGATAAAAAAGACAGATATGGGAGTAGTTTCACATTTAACGCCCCAAGAACAAAATCAAACTGAACAAAAAACAGACGAGTTAAAAATAGCAAACGTCATTGAGATTCCAGCTTTAACAATCCATAAGTGCTAGGCCTAACTAATTATTTTTCTTATAAGGACACACTTGGTGTAGGAAATTGCTTTGAATTGTAGGTAGTGATAAAAAAGATTCAATTCTTAATATATTACAAGACTTTATAGATATATATAATAATTTTTAAAAAGGCAACTTGTGTGATTTATTTTGTTCGGCTTTGGTAGATTTGACAGAGTTCTTCAAATGAAAGACACTTCGGCCAGTAAATCTTTTTTATTGTCTGAAAAAAAAAAGATAGATAATAAAAAAATTTACTGGCTGAAGTGTTTTTAATTTGAAGAACTATGAATGCCGGCCAGGCAGCCTCTATCTTGACAGAGTTCAAATTCTAAAAAACTATCGCAATCCATAGATAGTAAACGTTCAAGGAAAGAGGCCTTTCTTGAATCTCTATCAAAATATTTCGACGAGCAACGTGCTCATCTTCATCACGATTCTACTGTGGCTGTTGCCAGTATGTAAATACAGAGACTCTATGTGAGGAGAGAAACTATGTAAATATACATATTGATTTCATATAAAGAGCAATAACCCGCCATCTATACATATGAAATGAAAACATTTAAGAATCAATGTTCATTTTACACATAAAACAAACTTCTACTCTCCTTACTGCGATGAAAAAAATATTGAGAGGGCTTGGCTCATCGGTAGTGAACCCTCCCAGCGGTTTATATAAGCAGAATCGTTCAATACAGTTTTAGAGCTCTAAGAAGCAGTCTGGTAGATTAAATTGACGGAACCGTTGGGGGTTCACCACTGATAAAGCCAACCTCCCAATATTTTACATCGCAGTAAGGACAGTAAAGGTTTGTCTTATGGGGGTAAAAGAAACATTCGTATGCTTTAATACTTTCATTTCCTATATATTGGTTTGTGTGAAAATTAATATCTACATGAGAGGATGAGAGTAAAATTAGCATATGCAAATATATATCAGATTAAAAATAAATTGAGCGCGAACGATTAACTCTTAAAGAATTTGAAAACAACTTAATGTCAAACAAACCTATTAGAATGGTCGCTAAGGAGATTTTTCTCTTTATCAGGATGAAAGAAGGATCCATTTAAATGTTGATGTAAAGAACAATCTTGATTCAGACGTCACACACATGGTGAAATTACATGGGGTATAGGATAGTAGAAATTTGATTTATGTGTTAAAGAAACGTTTTAATGTTTTCATTTGCTGTATATAGATATCGTGTTATTGGTTTATATTATAGGTATATAGAGGAAGAGTAAATATGTACAGCTGTGTTTATATTATGATGCATTAGCGCGCCATCTGTTATCAAAATTCTAAACTATTTTAGACGCGTATGATTCTTTTTGAAAATAAACAATTTCTACTGCCCTTACTGCAATGGAAAAATTTAATGGGAGGGCCTGGTTCATCAGTGGTGAACCCTCCCAGCGGTTTCACCACTGATGAGCCTGCCCCTCTCATTAAATTTTTCAATTGCAGTAAGGGCAGTAAAATTGTTTATTTTCAAAAAGAATCATACGCGTCTATAATAGTTTCGAATTTCCACAACTGTGTTTATATTTGCTAATAATCCCTTCGGTAAAATAATAAATAAAATACAATTAGCTGAGGGAAGAGTTTCTATCATGGCAATACCATGGCACTTTCGGGTGTTACAGCCCTTCGACAGGTATAACCCCGCATATTTGTCAAAGGCATGTTCAATTCGTTTCTATATTATACTCATTGTTAAAATCGAAATTTTCCCAGAAATTGTATATGACGTATTCAGCCATGTCGGAAAAATTTGTTATATTCCTGTTTGTTTCTTTATTAAAAACAAATTTTCCTCGATAAAAAAAAAAACGAAGTTTGAATTAACTTTTTTACATATGTTAATTAATTTATCATAAAAAGGAGTTAATGAGTGGAAATATCGAAGTATCGATGTTGGATAGAAGATGATCTCAAAATCTACTGAGGAAAGGTTCTGTGAAATCAACAAGAAAACAGTTGTCTCGAGAACCATTCGCGTGGAAACTGCTCAAAACCATTTGTAATTCTGGCAAAGGTTGTGATGGAACTCTATTCGTCTTTACAATTCTATCTCATTACAACAATGACACCTTTCTCAATGATCGGCAGAAGTCGCATCATATTCTCTTGCTGATCTGGTCAACTTTCCCAAATATTTCCCCGTTCTTCCAGAATGGATTATCTCCCTCAATCACATCAATGGGATACCAAGTTATTGAAGAAGAATAATCTATGATAGAAGAATATCTGTGTTTGATCCTTGAAGAATCTTCTTTCATTCCGGGAAGATCACGTGAGTAGATTTAGTTGATAAAACATATGGTCAACAAGGAGGAAATGTTCTCTAGTATTGGAAAAATGGAAAGTATTATGTGCGACCAAAGAAACCACTGACGCTGTCCTTGCGTTTTGATGCCAATACATTATCAAGTAGGCCAGGATTAAATATCAGCTAAATCTTGATTTTTATTTATTCCAGAGAATTGGCCAAATACCCCTTCTTTATTAATCAAGAAAAGCTTACTACGTACATGTTACGGGCTGTTAGCCCTCATCAGCGTCCTTCCAGTCTAAATAAGGATATTTCGCCTATTCAGGAGTAATTAAAAAATCAACAACTAGTTGATATTTATCCCGATAGATAGCGCAAGCCATCAGTAAATTTTAGTTACATGATCAGAAGGTACACACGTATAAAATATTACAAGGAATTACATCGAGCAATGCTCTTCCGTAAAACATAGTTTCTCATCAAAGCAGAATTAGAAAATTATATTTACAAATAGAACATGTTACGATGTACTAGAGCGCCATCTGTTATCAAATTATAAAACTATTTTTGAGGCGTATTATTCTTTTTAAAATAAAACAATTTCTACTGTCCTTACTGCGATGAAAAAATTAAAGGGAGGGCCTGGCTCATCAGTGGTGAACCCTCCCAGCGGTTTCGCCAGTTTAATCTACCATACCGCTGTTATATTGCATTTTTGGAACTTCCTTTTATAGGTGACCGTTGTAAGAATCTTGGAATGGGTATTTTAGAAGAACTATGGACATAAGCTTTTAGGACAGCAGAATTAAATATAATTATAAATATATAATATGCTTCGAGCAATCGCTCTTCCGCAAATATCAAATTGTGTCTTTTATTAGAACTATAATGTTACGATGTACTAGAGCGCCATCTGTTATCAAATTATAAAACTATTTTTGAGGCGTATTATTCTTATCGTCCCTTCTTCCCCTCAAAGACCCTCTCAAACTAAATTGCTCTTTTGAAGGAGTGATTGACCTCTTTATTCCCCTCGATACCTGTTAATCAACAAGAAAGAAATATCGTCATGAGAGTAACATGAATTGATTTAAATCTCATTGACATTAATTAAACAATTAAAAAAGGTTTCCGGAGATGAGTTTCTTTCAAAATTATATATTTATAATTATATTTAATTCTGCTGTCCTAAAAGCTTATGTCCATAGTTCTTCTAAAATACCCATTCCAAGATTCTTACAACGGTCACCTATAAAAGGAAGTTCCAAAAATGCAATATAACAGCGGTATGGTAGATTAAACTGGCGAAACCGCTGGGAGGGTTCACCACTGATGAGCCAGGCCCTCCCTTTAATTTTTTCATCGCAGTAAGGACAGTAGAAATTGTTTTATTTTAAAAAGAATAATACGCCTCAAAAATAGCTTTATAATTTGATAACAGATGGCGCTCTAGTACATCGTAACATTATAGTTCTAATAAAAGACACAATTTGATATTTGCGGAAGAGCGATTGCTCGAAGCATATTATATATTTATAATTATATTTAATTCTGCTGTCCTAAAAGCTTATGTCCATAGTTCTTCTAAAATACCCATTCCAAGATTCTTACAACGGTCACCTATAAAAGGAAGTTCCAAAAATGCAATATAACAGCGGTATGGTAGATTAAACTGGCGAAACCGCTGGGAGGGTTCACCACTGATGAGCCAGGCCCTCCCTTTAATTTTTTCATCGCAGTAAGGACAGTAGAAATTGTTTTATTTTAAAAAGAATAATACGCCTCAAAAATAGTTTTATAATTTGATAACAGATGGCGCTCTAGTACATCGTAACATTATAGTTCTAATAAAAGACACAATTTGATATTTGCGGAAGAGCGATTGCTCGAAGCATATTATATATTTATAATTATATTTAATTCTGCTGTCCTAAAAGCTTATGTCCATAGTTCTTCTAAAATACCCATTCCAAGATTCTTACAACGGTCACCTATAAAAGGAAGTTCCAAAAATGCAATATAACAGCGGTATGGTAGATTAAACTGGCGAAACCGCTGGGAGGGTTCACCACTGATGAGCCAGGCCCTCCCTTTAATTTTTTCATCGCAGTAAGGACAGTAGAAATTGTTTTATTTTAAAAAGAATAATACGCCTCAAAAATAGTTTTATAATTTGATAACAGATGGCGCTCTAGTACATCGTAACATTATAGTTCTAATAAAAGACACAATTTGATATTTGCGGAAGAGCGATTGCTCGAAGCATATTATATATTTATAATTATATTTAATTCTGCTGTCCTAAAAGCTTATGTCCATAGTTCTTCTAAAATACCCATTCCACGATTCTTACAACTTTCACCTATAAAAGGAAGTTCCAAAAATGCAATATAACAGCGGTATGGTAGATTAAACTGGCGAAACCGCTGGGAGGGTTCACCACTGATGAGCCAGGCCCTCCCTTTAATTTTTTCATCGCAGTAAGGACAGTAGAAATTGTTTTATTTTAAAAAGAATAATACGCCTCAAAAATAGTTTTATAAATTAAATAGAACATGTCTTGAACGTCTTAGGGAGGTGTATTGGATATCGTCCCTTCTTCCCCTCAAAGACCCTCTCAAACTAAATTGCTCTTTTGAAGGAGTGATTGACCTCTTTATTCCCCTCGATACCTGTTAATCAACAAGAAAGAAATATCGTCATGAGAGTAACATTAATTGATTTAAATCTCATTGACATTAATTAAACAATTAAAAAAGGTTTCCGGAGATGAGTTTCTTTCAAAAACCGTCTCAAGCTACGGGCATCTTTGCCCTTTTACAGGAGAACTTATACAAGGAATCAAACGCTCCCTGGTGATAAACCGTTTAGCATCAGGGGGAGTTTTATTCATTGTATATATTCTCCTGTAAAAAGACAGAGATGTCCGAAGGCTCGAGACGGTTTTTGAAATAAACTCATCTCCGGAAACCTTTTTTCAATTGTTTAATAGAGTAATATAGACGTTATAGGTAACTATTGACTACCTATTTCTTGGATATAATATACACTCATGGACAAAACTTAAGGAGGTAGAAAGTCTTTGATGTCGCCTGTCGTCTTATTATTATTTTTTTGAAGGAGACAGAGGCAATTTTGTTTACACTTTGTTATCTCGTGTCTTCAATAAAGATCACTGTAATATCTTTCAGAGTTATTGTTTCAATCCCGATATACATACTAAAAGGTACAACTTCCTTAAGTTTTGTCTAGGAGTGTTCACCACTGGGAGGGTTCACCACTGAAGAGCCAAGCCCTCCCAATATTTTTTTCATCGCAGTAAGGACAGTAGAAGTTTGATTTATTTGTGAAAATAAACAATCGCGTCTTAATGTCTTCATTCGTTATATATAGATGACGCGTAATTGATTTGTATTAATGTATATATTGCTTCATTTTTGTGTGTACAAAATTTAATATTTTCCCAATTAATTATTTTTATTAAAAAAACACACTTTCATTAAAATTATTTACATATCGAATTTGGTCATAAGAAGCATTAGTTTTTAAAAAATCTACATTTTGTGTGTTTGTTAACTTAATGACAGATTCTAGTGTATATTTTGGCTTAGCTCTCTTGCAGTAAATACCGTTAACACATTTGTTTTTCACGTGATGGTATTTGTGCACGCGGGTTGAGGATGGTAAAGAAAAGGACTCGGTGACATGGTCACATTGACAAAGATGTCTAAGTTCTGGTTGACGCTGTGTTTTCCAGATGTGCCGGCTGGAATGGGAGACAACCACGTGCCACTGAGTCGTGTTAGTAGAACCTTCTTCTTGTCGAATTACAACGATATAAGAGTGTTGTAGTTCACAATGTAGAAATACTGTAGAACTATCAGACTTCAGAGGATACGTTTATTTAAAACATTTTAATTCACAAATCTCTATCTTCCTGGAACGAAAGCCCTTCTCTCACTCTACAGGAGGAAATACTCTAGAATAGGACACAAGAGTTATGTACAAATACAGAGGGTGTTTACAGTTAGTTGAATGTTGATTTAACGCGGGCTTCCACTGCACAGACTTATCGGATTTGCTAATAAGAGGGGATTTCTTTATTTGGAGGTTATGAGGTGGGTTCAGGGAATGGTATATATTTCTGTAATTTCACTCTCTCTATTATTCTGTTAATGCTATTGTGCTTTTTCTGGATATGATAGATTCTATTATGAGTCTCTGTTGTTTATTGGGGATGTTGGAGATATGGATCTTTGGTTATGATAGGAAGAAGGAATCTATTGATATTGATCTAAGGGGTCATTGAACTGTAGAAACATGTCATGGGAAGCAATGTGAGCTACAGGATGCTACATAAATCAAAGCTATGCTAACGGTTTGAGAATGATGGTGTCACGCGGAAGAATCAGAATATTGGATTGAGATTGAGAGATCTGTGGGCATAGATTAGGTCTATTTAACCAGAATAATCTGAGAGCATACCCGGGTATTCAATTGTGCTCTGTGGGACTGTGAGTTGGATAAACTGTATACTGGGATGTCAACAGATGGTGGAATTCTGGAAGCACTATGTCCGGGAGAGATTGGATAACGGTGGATGGAGTTTAGTGACTCAATAGAAGGTTGTACATTCTTATCGTGACAGCAATTATAACTAAACCTTTCAGTTAGGCTATGAGAGGTGAGTCCTTAAATACCGATAGTTTTTTTTATAGGAACGACGGCGTAGTAGTAATCAACACTATTGAGCGCATGCCTAATGAGAGTAAACAGCAAGTGTACTACGTAGGGCAGATTGGATAAACTTCTCCGCCCACCGGAAGCCAGATAACGTCAGAATTACGACTGTTTCCTGGCCTTGATTATTCCTACGTAAATGGAATGTGATTATTTTCCTTATTTATTTCTCAGTCAGGGTCAAAGACGTGAGTTATATCGGCTAGTATGGAAAATGTAAAACTGAGAGTTGAAATATGATGTTCTATCAAATATATATATATATATGGCTGTCGTAATGGACGGAAAGGTCGGGTGATCTGGGTAACATATGGCTGTCGTAGTGGACGGAAAGGTCTAGTGATCTGGGGATACATATGGCTGTCGTAGTGGACGGAAAGGTCTAGTGATCTGGGGATACATATGGCTGTCGTAGTGGACGGAAAGGTCGGGTGTCTAGGTAACATATGGCTGTCGTAGTGGACGGAAAGGTCTAGTGATCTGGGGATACATATGGCTGTCGTAGTGGACGGAAAGGTCTAGTGATCTGGGGATACATATGGCTGTCGTAGTGGACGGAAAGGTCTAGTGATCTGGGGATACATATGGCTGTCGTAGTGGACGGAAAGGTCGGGTGATCTGGGGATACATATGGCTGTCGTAGTGGACGGAAAGGTCGGGTGTCTAGGTAACATATGGCTGTCGTAGTGGACGGAAAGGTCTAGTGATCTGGGGATACATATGGCTGTCGTAGTGGACGGAAAGGTCTAGTGATCTGGGGATACATATGGCTGTCGTAGTGGACGGAAAGGTCTAGTGATCTGGGGATACATATGGCTGTCGTAGTGGACGGAAAGGTCGGGTGATCTGGGGATACATATGGCTGTCGTAGTGGACGGAAAGGTCGGGTGATCTGGGGATACATATGGCTGTCGTAGTGGACGGAAAGGTCGGGTGACCTGGGGATACATATGGCTGTCGTAGTGGACGGAAAGGTCTAGTGATCTTGGGATACATATGGCTGTCGTAGTGGACGGAAAGGTCTAGTGATCTGGGGATACATATGGCTGTCGTAGTGGACGGAAAGGTCTAGTGATCTTGGGATACATATGGCTGTCGTAGTGGACGGAAAGGTCTAGTGATCTGGGGATACATATGGCTGTCGTAGTGGACGGAAAGGTCTAGTGATCTGGGGATACATATGGCTGTCGTAGTGGACGGAAAGGTCTAGTGATCTGGGGATACATATGGCTGTCGTAGTGGACGGAAAGGTCTAGTGATCTGGGGATACATATGGCTGTCGTAGTGGACGGAAAGGTCTAGTGATCTGGGGATACATATGGCTGTCGTAGTGGACGGAAAGGTCTAGTGATCTGGGGATACATATGGCTGTCGTAGTGGACGGAAAAGTCGGGTGACCTGGGGATACATATGGCTGTCGTAGTGGACGGAAAGGTCTAGTGATCTTGGGATACATATGGCTGTCGTAGTGGACGGAAAGGTCTAGTGATCTTGGGATACATATGGCTGTCGTAGTGGACGGAAAGGTCGGGTGATCTGGGGATACATATGGCTGTCGTAGTGGACGGAAAGGTCGGGTGACCTGGGGATACATATGGCTGTCGTAGTGGACGGAAAGGTCGGGTGACCTGGGGATACATATGGCTGTCGTAGTGGACGGAAAGGTCTAGTGATCTTGGGATACATATGGCTGTCGTAGTGGACGGAAAGGTCTAGTGATCTGGGGATACATATGGCTGTCATAGTGGACGGAAAGGTCTAGTGATCTTGGGATACATATGGCTGTCGTAGTGGACGGAAAGGTCTAGTGATCTGGGGATACATATGGCTGTCGTAGTGGACGGAAAGGTCTAGTGATCTGGGGATACATATGGCTGTCGTAGTGGACGGAAAGGTCTAGTGATCTGGGGATACATATGGCTGTCGTAGTGGACGGAAAGGTCTAGTGATCTGGGGATACATATGGCTGTCGTAGTGGACGGAAAGGTCTAGTGATCTGGGGATACATATAGCTGTCGTAGTGGACGGAAAGGTCTAGTGATCTGGGGATACATATGGCTGTCGTAGTGGACGGAAAGGTCTAGTGATCTGGGGATACATATGGCTGTCGTAGTGGAAGGAAAGGTCGGGTGTCTAGGTAACATATGGCTGTCGTAGTGGACGGAAAGGTCTAGTGATCTGGGGATACATATGGCTGTCATAGTGGACGGAAAGGTCTAGTGATCTTGGGATACATATGGCTGTCGTAGTGGACGGAAAGGTCTAGTGATCTGGGGATACATATGGCTGTCGTAGTGGACGGAAAGGTCTAGTGATCTGGGGATACATATGGCTGTCGTAGTGGACGGAAAGGTCTAGTGATCTGGGGATACATATGGCTGTCGTAGTGGAGGGAAAGGTCGGGTTATCTGGGGATACGTATGGCTGTCGTAGTGGATGGAAAGGTCGGGTGATCTGGCTAACATATGGCTGTCGTAGTGGACAGAAAGGTCCGAGGATCTGGAGATACAAATGGCTGTCATAGTGGACGGAAAGGTCGGGTGTTGTGGGAATACGTATGGCTGTCATAGTAGGCGGAAAGGTCGGGTGTTGTGGGGATACGTATGGCTGTCGTAGTGGACAGAAAAGTCGGGTGATCTGGGTAACATATGGCTGTCGTAGTGGACGGAAAGGTCTAGTGATCTGGGGATACGTATGGCTGTCATAGTGGACGGAAAGGTCGGGTGTTCTGGGGATACGTATGGCTGTCGTAGTGGACAGAAAAGTCGGGTGTTCTGGGGATACGTATGGCTGTCGTAGTGGACAGAAAGGTCGGGTGTTGTGAGGATATGTATGGCTGTCGTAGTGGACAGAAAGGTCGGGTGTTCTGGGGATACATATGGCTGTCGTAGTGGACGGAAAGGTCGGGTGTTGTGGGGATACTATGGCTGTCGTAGTGGACGGAAAGGTCGGGTGTTGTGAGGATATGTATGGCTGTCGTAGTGGACAGAAAGGTCGGGTGTTCTGGGGATACATATGGCTGTCGTAGTGGACGGAAAGGTCGGGTGTTGTGGGGATACTATGGCTGTCGTAGTGGACGGAAAGGTCGGGTGTTGTGGGGATACGTATGGCTGTCATAGTGGACGGAAAGGTCGGGTGTTGTGGGGATACGTATGGCTGTCATAGTGGACGGAAAGGTCGGGTGTTGTGGGGATACATATGGCTGTCGTAGTGGACGGAAAGGTCTATAGTAGACATGTGGTCTATAGTAGATAGGGTTGAGATAATGGCGGGTTGGGGACATGTGGTCTCTAGTACATAGGGTGGATGTATTGGCGGGTTGGGGACATGTGGTCTATGGTACATAGGGTTGAGATAATGGCGGGTTGGGGACATGTGGTCTCTAGTACATAGGGTGGATGTATTGGCGGGTTGGGGACATGTGGTCTATAGTACATAGGGTTGATGTATTGGCGGGTTGGGGACATGTGGTCTATGGTACATAGGGTTGATGTATTGGCGGGTTGGGGACATGTGGTCTATAGTAGATAGGGTTGATGTATTGGCGGGTTGGGGACATGTGGTCTATAGTACATAGGGTGGATGTATTGGCGGGGTGGGGACATGTGGTCTATAGTAGATAGGGTGGATGTATTGGCGGGTTGGGGACATGTGGTCTATAGTACATAGGGTGGATGTATTGGCGGGTTGGGGACATGTGGTCTATAGTAGATAGGGCTGATATATTGGCGGGTTGGGGACATGTGGTCTATAGTAGATAGGGTTGATATATTGGCGGGTTGGGGACATGTGGTCTATAGTACATAGGGTTGATGTATTGGCGGGTTGGGGACATGTGGTCTATAGTAGATAGGGTTGATGTATTGGCGGGTTGGGGACATGTGGTCTATAGTACATAGGGTTGATGTATTGGCGGGTTGGGGACATGTGGTCTATAGTAGATAGGGTTGAGATAATGGCGGGTTGGGGACATGTGGTCTATAGTAGATAGGGTTGATATATTGGCGGGTTGGGGACATGTGGTCTATAGTACATAGGGTTGATATATTGGCGGGTTGGGGACATGTGGTCTATAGTACATAGGGTGATGTATTGGCGGGTTAGGGACATGTGGTCTCTAGTACATAGGGTTGATGTATTGGCGGGTTAGGGACATGCGGTCTATAGTACATAGGGTTGATGTATTGGCGGGTTGGGGACATGTGGTCTATAGTACATAGGGAAAATATTTGTGAAAAGATAATTTTTATATTCTTTCAACCTCCCCCCTGTTGTGATATGTAAATAACATATGTTAAGTATTATATTTATTATCTATTGTTAACTATGCAAAATTATGCCATTTGTCAATTGTTTAAAAAAAAAAAACTTATGTAAATTATTTCCTTTTTATCTCTATCTTGTATATAAGGAGATTACTAGATTGAATAAAGATCAGTTCAACTTGTAAGTCGGAGCGAGTTTTGTCCAGATAACACATAAACTTTACAACACCCCCCCTCTAACTGAACAACAGTGGACTTACGGCAGGTATAGGCTAGGTATATCAGCACACCTACACCAGCATTCAAACTTCATTTATAACCGTCTTTAGGGCACTCAATTTTCCGAGTTTCAAAGGCAACTCCAGCTGTCTAACTCCATCTGTTCTGTATCTAGGCTGTTGATAGAGACAACTACTCTATCTGTGGATCCTCCCCACATCTGTCCGAGTACCAAGGTAAATCCCATTCTCCCACTGCCAGCTAGAATGTCTTCAGTTACCGAGTCCTTTTTTATATCAGTCCTCTCTCAACCTATATCACGTTTCCGTTATTAAATTCTATGATTATATTTAGATAAAAACACATTTTCATCAAAATAAAAATCAATAACTTTCCCTGCGGTCTAACAAATTCTAAACAAAACTAAATTATCTATGTTTTAATGTACACCCACGGAGAAAACTTTAGAAAGTGGAAAATCTTTGAAGTCGTCTGTTATTTTAAAGGAGACAGAGGTTTTTCACACTTGGTTATCTCGTGTGTCTTCAATAATAAAGGTCCCTGTAATATCTTTCAGTGTTATTGTCTGAATCCCGATATACATGGTAAAAGGTGAAACGTCCTTAAGTTTTGTCCATGAGTTTAAATTCTCAACATTGTGCCTGTTTTGATTTATAGGTTGGGACGTATACACGGCAAAAAAACCTGTGTACTAAGCCAATTTTTTTCCTTATATAATTTTTAAAACATCGCTGTTCTTTAGGATAAGTACAGTTGTGTTTGGACGTCTTATCAGGTCTGTAAAGTTGCATAGAGAGAGAGTACAATGCTCTGACACAGGACACAGGTTTTGACATCAAACTCAAGGATCATGTGACGCTCGCTTCCTTCTTGTAAAGAGTGAGCATTTTGTTTGTCTCACCCCTATAAATATTCTTCTTGGATTTTCCTAAGTTTATTGGCTTTTTACATTAGAATTAATATAATGAATTATCACCCCATCTGTTATAAAACATTTTAACTATTTTGACTCGCATGTTTTCTTTACAAAATAAAACAATTTTCTAATGTTTAATTTACTGCAATGATAAAATAATGGGAGGAGATCTGGGTCATCAGTGGTGAACCTTAAACTGGCGAAACTGCTGGGAGGGTTCACCGCTGATGAGCCAGGCCCTTTCATTATTTTATCATTGCATTAAGGGAAGTACAAAATTGTTTTCTTCTAAAAAAGAAACATACGAGAGAAAAAATAGTTTAAATTTATTATGAGTGAATGTAAAATAGAAGTGTTTAATCCTTATAACGCATGATTACCCTTTTTAAAGTATCTCTCTCAAATAAACAAAATATATTGAAATATATCACAAAGGATATTTGAAGACTAAATCTGGTAATTAAACAATTAAGAACTGTAGATTCTATCTTGTGAATTCGTTTTTAATAATATATTGTAGCGAAGTATTTTTTTTTATTTTATTAACAGAGTATTATTTTTGTATGTTTATATTTTGCTACTCTGTAATCTTCCCACATTGCTTATCTTTTGTTTACCATTTATAGTTTGTCCTTGCCCGAAATAAATTGCTGTCTCATCCTGAAGTTTTTGTCTTCCCTAATTTTCCACGTGGCAATATTATAAAACTCCCGAGTGTGTTAATTAAATTCAAGTTTCAAATACACTCATGGACAAAAGTTAAGAAAGTGGAAAGACTTTGATTTCGCCGGTCATCTTTTTTTCAGGAGACAGAGGTTGTTCACACTTGGTTATCTCGTGTGTCTTCAATAAAGGTTACTGTAATATCTAAACTGTACTCTCCTATCCCTCCAAAATTCCCTTTTCTTTAGAAACGTCTTACAAACTTGCTCTCTGGCAGATTTGACAAAACAACAACAACATATATCTTCTATAACGTATGGATCGATTAAGAGGAGGATAACCAGCTTATTTGTACATGTCCGACATCCGGAGTGGTGTTACTGGAGGATGGATGGAGAGAGAGAAGACAGGAAAGAGGAAGGCTAAGAATTGAGTTCATGGACAATTTCGGAAGAAGACCTTAGGCTATCATCCAAAGTCTGGGAAGAAAGCTCTGAGGAGACAAGAATACTGCCAGTCTATGGATTAAGCAAAGATGGATGGATTCAAAAGGTTTTAATATCAAAAATCGTCGTCAAAAATAAATATACGCCAATATCTAATGAAACTAAACCTTCTTTTGCCGCTCTTTCTTCAATGATATTTAATTAACCTACGAGCCTTATACAAGTTCAACCTAAGCAGTGGGTGCAAGTAACCTTGATATACCTTGTAATCAAGAATTGAAATCATTTTGGCCAAATTTTGTTTTTTAATTGAAAACTTTTTAAAATTATATATATATTGCCCTTACTACGGTGAGGAAAAAAACATTGGTAAGGCCTTATTCATCAATGGTGAACCCTCCCAGTGGTTTGAGCCAGTTCAATCTACTATTGTATCGGGCTGTTGTTTGATTTGTACATCTTACACTTGAATTTTGTCCTGATATATAAGACTCTTCCCTCAGCGCATTGTCTTTTATATAGGTTTTTAAATTTTAATTAGACATTTTTCATTTTAATTTAGACATTTTCCATTTTAATTTAGACACATGACTTAGACCCAGAGCAGCAGCTTTACACACCCAAGATAGTGGATATTGCTGCTGCTGTGATGGAGATGTATGGAGACATCTAAGACTCTTCTTTGGACACGACAACAACAACAACAACACATGGTTTTTTTTATAGAAAAGTCCATTTTTCTAAATTAATACGAAAAATGTCTAAATATAAATTAAAATTGTCTAATTAAAAAGTTAAAAACCTATATATAAATTTACCGAAGGGATTATAATATTAAACAAAAGGGTTTTTTTTTGTCTGAATTTTCCAAAACTGGTGTTTTGTGGCTAATTCTTTATCATCAATAATAAAGTTTTTTTTTTATAAGAGTGATGTACAGTGCCATCGTACTAATGTATAATTAAAGGGAGAGGTGTCTCTATTGGTACATGAATCCTTCCGTAACTTTATGTTGTATTCTTGCTTGAAAATATGACCTTGCCACTTCATGAGCTTAAAGACCTGTTTGGTAAATTCGACCGATTCCATAACTCTCCTCGTAAGATGTTATAAAATCGAAGCTGTCCCTGTACTGATGAGGGCCATAGCCTGAAACCATGGTATACAGGTTGATTGCTTTTTATCTGAATTTGCCAAAACTGGTGTTTTGTGGCTTATTCTTTATCATCACTAGTAAATCTTTTAACTAGGGTAATGCATATTGCATCATTCGGATGTACAATTAAAGAGAGCGGTGCCTCTTTTGGTATATATATAAAAGTTTAATTATCCGCAAACACATGTTTAAATTGACTTGTATCAAGAGTAAATACATATCTTTTGGAAAATGTACTACAGTAATCCCTCTTTATCACGAACTCGGATTATACGAACTCTCGGTTTGCGCGAACCGTTTCTTTTCCCCCGTTAAATTTCAATGCTTTCCAAAGAGATTTTGCCGGTTAAGACGAAATATTCGGTTATGACGAAATACGAATTAAATTTAGCCCCCAGCAGAACTAATCAATCGGTTAAAACGAATTCTAATATGTTTTTAAAGGCGAGTAATAAGTAAAACAATAAACTATTAAAACAACAAAAACGCCGTTGATATCAAGTATTGGCTCTCTTTGTCTTTTGTGTAAACATTCGTCCTTTGTTTGTTATGGCGCACTTGTCAAAGAAAAGGCTAAAGAAATAAGTGTCTCATTGGGTGTGGAAAAAACAGCTGATTCGTTTTCACTTCCAGAAACAATGCTTGATGAGCCTGAAGAATGGACCAAACTCCTTTCAGCTACAAACCCAGCTGAGACTTTGACTTTCCTGGAGTATGTTGCCCTGGATGAAGGGTTGGAAATTTGCGGTTCACCCGAATTAGAAGAAAAGAAGAAAGAAGAAGAAGAAACAGAAGACGATGAGGTGAAAGAATAGATAATGATGCCTACTAGAGGGGAAGTAATCGCGGCCCTCGAAACTCTCCAGAAGCTGTCCAAAACCTCTGCGGATATTGATGTTCATTTTGAAGATGACCTGGATAAAATAAGAAGGGAGTGTCTGAAACAGTGCCCAATCAAATACCACCAAAAAACTATAACAGACTTTCTGAAGCCTGCAGAGAAAACCCAGATATAGGATACTCTATGCATACTGCATATGCTGCATACACATAAACATTGTATGTACCAAGTATATTATGTAAGTTGTTTCTTTTGTTGTTCTTTTTTATTTGTGTTTTAAAATAAACTTATATTCTCATGTTATTGCCTTACATTGTGATTATATTATCCATATTGTCTTTTAAAATAAAATACTTTATGTACATACATATACATAATTGTTGTTCCTTAAAATTATAAAATATTTTCATTAATATTGTTTTCAAATAAATTTATTCGTTATTCCTCAGAAATGTAGTTTTCTTACTCATCAGTAGTACATAAGTACAACCCCCGGATACCACGAATTCAATTCGTCTAATACGAATTCGGTTTATACGAATTTGGTATATATTCTTTTAAGACGAAAAGGGTATTTCGTTCTCCCGTTGAGTTCGTCTTAACGAGGGATTACTGTAATTCGATACACCAGAGTGCTTTCAGAAGCCAATCAGAAACTACCATTGTCAGTTTGAGTGGAGGGTTTAAACACGACTAAAACGGATTCTGAAGACCTACTATTCTTTTCAATAATATAATTATACAATATATATGACATTATTTTCAAATTTATATACATATATAATAGCTTCTTCTGGTAATATCAGTATATGTAACGGCAGCTACTACAGGATATATAGTAAATTATCAGTGAGCACATCACTGATGGTACTCTGTGGACTTATGATAATATATATCCACATGTTATGTCTGATATGATATATATTATGTCTGATGTTAACCTAAAGGAAATAAAGACTTTACTTTTTAAACTTCCAAATACTTCTTGCCGATTAACTTCAACCAACAAACACGAGGACGTTACAGTATATATTTAAATAATTTAATTAGATTAAAATATTTAATAATATAATTTTTCAATAACAATTACAATTTATAAAATATGATTTTCAGATTTAAATACATATACATTCATGAACAAAACTTAAGTTTTTGATATCACCGGTCGTCTGTCTTTTTAAGAAGACGGAAGCAATTTTGTTCACACTTAGTTATCTCGTGTGTCATCAATAAAGATTACTGTGTATTAAATATCTTTCAGAGTGTTATTGTGCGACTCCCAATATACATGCTAAAAGGTACAACTTCCTTAAGTTTTGTCCGTGAGTGTGTAATCTCTATATATACTTTGGTAATTATAGAGTATTTAAAAACGTGTATAGCTAAAATAATGTGGTAATGATAATAAAATTTAATAGTTGTGGAATATCTTTTCGTATGAACAAATTAAAAATTATTTTATATTTTTTCTCACCATATCCTTTGATTAAAGGTAAAGACTCTTCTAGTAAGTTATATCAATTAAGAAGGTTCAGAAGATGAGTTTCTTTAATTGTAAAAGCGCTACAAGCTTTCGGGCAAAAGCCCTTCGACAGGCAAAATATAACTATACTAAGAAAGATATCGATGGTTGTAGTGAATATATACACGTATTAATTTACATAAATATAAAAATATAAAAAAAATATAAAAAATATAAAAAAGGCATGCAAATGAACAATTTAACTATTTGTAAAAGTGAAAAAAGTACGAAAATAAAAATTCTAGAGAGTAATGCAAGAAATGCAGAAAACATTAGCTGAAAGAAAAAGAATATCAATGAGGCAAATATATGACTGTAATGGATCTTCAACTGTATAACTAATTGTATTCAAGTAACTATTACGGGTGGATTTGTACGGTTAAAGGTTATGTTCTGGGCTGCCATCTATGAAATTGGTATTTAATGACTAGTGAGAGACAAAAAAACCGATTCTGCGTATGCAAAACCGACAGCGAGGATACCATTTTCACCGACCTCCACACTTACAATCCCAACATCACATTCACTCTTGAGAGAGAACAAGAGCATGTTATTCCTTTCCTGGACGTCCTAGTCATACGCACCCCAAATACCTACCATACCACAGTCTACTACAAGAAACCCCCCCCCCCCCCAGATACACCCATTATAGGTCACACTGTCCAACTTCCCACAAAATCAATATAGTTAAAGCCCTCACCCGCCGCCTATTAACCCACTGCTCACTCCCCATCTTCAAAACTATTGAAAAGAACCGCATCATCTCCCATCTTACAATTTCAGGTTTCCCTCTATCCTTTATAGAAAAACACACCTATTCACCTGTTCCTCTTAACCCTCCTGCAACTTACAAATCCACATGTGTGATCCCATTCTCTCCCCTCTCAGTTAACCTCTCCCGTTTCCTCAAACCCTTTGGCATCCGTACCTTTTTTACTAACACACCTAACCTCCACTCACTCCTTAGGCATCCCATCACAAAAACCGACTCCTCCACTGATCCTCTAACATCTTCTGGAGCAGTCTACTCGGTCTCATGCCAACAGTGTCCTGCCACCTATGTGGGGGAGACCGGTAGGACCATCGCCATTAGAATGTCCGAGCACACACGCAACATCACCAACCGAGATACCAGTTCCCTTATTTTTCAACACATTGCATCTTCTGGCCATTCCTTTGACACTGCTAACCCAACTATTCACTACAAAAATATCTCCAACCTACACCAGAGATTGGTTCTGGAATCCATAGTTTCATCCAAGCTACACAGCATAAATAGAAAAATAGACATTCCCGCAGTCTACACAAACTACATTTCCAATTAAACTTTTTCAGATTCTACCTTTGGTATATTAATAACCCCCCCTTCCCACCACCTTCGGTCATACCGGTTCAAATCGGTTTTTTGTCTCTCACTAGTCATTAAATACCAATTTCATAGATGGCAGCCCAGAACATAACCTTTAACCGTACAAATCCACCCGTAATAGTTACTTGGATACAATTAGTTATACAGTTGAAGATCCATTACAGTCATATATTTGCCTCATTGATATTCTTTTTCTTTCAGCTAATGTTTTCTGCATTTCTTGCATTACTCTCTAGAATTTTTATTTTCGTACTTTTTTCACTTTTACAAATAGTTAAATTGTTCATTTGCATGCCTTTTTTATATTTTTTATATTTATGTAAATTAATACGTGTATATATTCACTACAACCATCGATATCTTTCTTAGTATAGTTATATTTTGCCTGTCGAAGGGCTTTTGCCCGAAAGCTTGTAGCGTTTTTACAATTAAAGAAACTCATCTTCTGAACCTTCTTAATTGATATATCCTTTGATAATAATTTTCGCACGCAAAAAAAAAAAAATATATATATATATATATATATTAAATTTAAACAAATACATCATTAAAATTATTTGTCAAAAGTTTTTGAAAACTTATTTTATATATATTTTTAAAAACCTCTAATAAACATGTAAATATATTTTTAAAAATTTTATTTAGAATAAACAATGGGTTGGGGGGTTCTATTTAACACTGGTCTGTTAAAGTCGAGAATTGGTTCCCGAGGCATCGGACCACCCAATCAAAAAAAAAAAAAAAACAATGGGTTAAATATACTTAAGATTTACATTTATTATAAAGTGCATACCAAATTGATATTTGAAACTTTCTTATCCCTTTGCTGTTATACCAAAAATGACCTATATAAAATGAATAAATTTATTTTAAAATGCATTAAATATACTGGAAATAAAACATTTAACGACGACATTTTGTTTTATGCCATCATATTTACAGAATGACCACATTTATTTATTTAAATCATTTATTTAACTTTAATTTTAATAAAATTAAAATAGAATAAAAATTAGGGAGATATAGAAAACAAATAAAGGAAAATACCTTATTTTTTAAATATAAAAACGTGTAGAAAATATATTATAAATATCTATATATAATTATTTTGACACCAGGTTAATAAATTGTTGCGGACTCTTTTGATTGAAAATATAAAATGTGTTCCTGTATGATTAATATTTCGAAGGTAGTTAGATTTTCTTAAATTATAAAAATATTTAATTAGATATTTTTTTACAATTTCTCATCATATTTATATTTTTTGTACATATAAAGGTTTTCACAGATATTCACATCTAAAATAAAAATAATATGGGCAAAAATATTATTATACTTTTTAAAATTAATAATAGGATTTTTCTTTTTGCAAAATAGTTATCTTAAAATATTAATAACGTTTAAAATCAAATAGGTTTAGAATTTGAAAATAATTTCAAACATTCTTTTCTAAAACCTTTTAAAAATATATATATATCCATATTCATAAATCATAAAGAACATTAAAATACAGATAATTTTAAATAGTTTCATTTAAAATTTGAAATGTTATATCATATACAGGGTGTACCAGGTAAATTGGGACTAACTTTGACAGTCCATAAAACAAAAACTACTTGAGATTAAAAACTTGTTTTTTTTTTCATTACGTAGCCATATTCATGTAAAATGCAACAGTACATGTGTGCGCAGTGTAGTGATGAAGAGTAACCGAGAATTTGAAAATCGAGCTGCCATCATCGTTGCTCTGCGCGCCGGAAGGAGCCCCAAAGAGATAGGGGATTTTCTTAAGTTGCCCAAAACCACTATTTATCGTGTCAAGAAGCAGTCTGATGAGGCCGACAGTAACAAAGAGGGGATAGCTACAAGGAAAAAGCACTCGCGTCGATCGGACAGGGTAAGAGGCGAAGAATTTGTCAAAAATGTCAAGGAGAATATTGATGGAAACCCTGGGAAGAGCATGAGGGCCATAGCCAAGGAAATGGACGTTGGCTCTATGACAATTGTCAGAACTATCCATGAGGACCTTGGTCTCAAGTCTTATGCCCTTCGGAAAGGTCAGTTGCTGACTGAGAATATGAAGAATAACAGAAAAGGAAAGGCTGCTGCCCTCCTCAACAACCTGAAACACGACTCTTTTGGCATGCTAAGGTTCTTCTCTGACGAAAAGAACTTTGACGTGGACCAAAAGGTAAATCCCAGGAATGATCGCTGGATCTGTAAAGACCCCTCAGAGATACCTGTCGTGATGCACACGAAATTTCCTGCCTCCGTAATGGTCCTTGGCGTTATCAGCAGTGAAGGTGATGTCATGCCTCCCCATTTCTTTGAGAAGGGCCTTAGGATGAACGCTGACACCTACATCAATGTTCTGGAGACCGTTGTGAAGCCTTGGATGGACATGGTGGCCGCAGGAAGGAAGTATGTCTTCCAACAGGACTCAGCTCCAGCCCATAAGGCAAAAAAGACACAATCGTGGCTGACACTTAACGTCCCTAGTCACTGGGGTCCTGATATTTGGCCCCCTAATTCTCCAGATTGCAATCCCCTCGACTACTATGTATGGGGCGTTGTTGAGAGAGATGTCAACAAAGCTCCTCATACCACCATCCAGTCTGTCAAGAAAGCAGTTCACACGGTGATGACCCAAATGGACAAGGTCATCGTCGCCAAGGCCTGTGCTTCATTCCGCACTCGCCTCGAGACTGTTGTAGCTAATAATGGAAACTACATTGAATAAATAAAAACTATATCCTTTTATCTACTACTGTGTCAAATTTCATTCGGATATTTTAATTTTTACTTGCAAAAAAATTTCAGTTAAAATACCATTGTTGAAATTCCCAATTTACCTGGTACACCCTGTATTTTACAAAGATTATTTGTATTTAAAAAGTTCTGTAAAATTCTAGTATGAAAATAATTTTAGACGCGTATCCTTGTAATTTTTTAAAATTATTTAAATTATATATATATTATATAATCTAAAATACAAATATTTTATTTTTTTTAAAAACATATATTTTATTTTTTCATTCATTGACTGTTCTGCATTTTTGACCATATATTCAAAAAAATATCACTTTTAATTATTATTGTTGTAAATATGTATATTTAACCCTACCTATCTTTTATCCACGATTATAGAATTCATTATATAAATTCTATATTCCTGTGATATAAATAATTTTATGTATATTTTTACTTCAAGAGATTCAAAATAAAAATCTGCTTGAAAGGTAAATAATTATTTTTATTTTTCCACGACTGCACCTCTTTTCAACAATCAAACACACAAAAAAATTCTAATATATAACATATATATATATATGCTGTATAAATATTTTAAAATATTATATTTAAAAATCAGTAGGCTCTAAAATATTTTATTCTTTTTTAAAAGTTCGCAATTTCCCGATAGGTGGCAGTGGTAATAGTTTAATAGAATCTTTTGGGTATGTATATTTTGCAAAGTTATTTACATTATAAAATATGAATTTTTCGAGTATCTTTAAATAAATGATTATATAATTTATATTTTAATATATACACACACAAAAAGCATATTTTCTTAGATGTCTATATATAAAGCGAGAGAGTGATTATCAAAATTAAATATTATTTTTAAATGCTCATGCGTGTGTCAAGTAATAAATATTTGATATATTATTTGAAATATATATTTCACCAACTGCGCACATACGGTAAGTACAGAAATTATAATTGCATATGCTTTTTTAATCCATGTTTTTATTATAATAAAAATGTTTGCATTACACTAAATGATCACACAACGCATAAAGATGAGATCCACACACAAAATGCTTTTAAAATATCAAAAATGGATTTTTTAAATCTCTTTTATTGAATACGAGTATATTTTCAAAACATGGCATATTAATTCCGAAAAAAAACACTACAATTGTTCATATTTTTCTCTTTACTCTACCGAAAGTTTTAAAATTACAGACGATAGTGAAATAATTGTGTTTGTATTTAAATACGCAATGATTACAAGCGACTTTTAGATTCTTTCATAAATTAAATCAAAGTATAATTATGCGGCGCCAGCTGCTAACAAAAATCAATAGGTTTAGCGACATTTTAATATGGTTAAACTAATAAAATAGCAAACGACCTACCATTTTGTCGGCAAACTCGACGCCTCCAGTTCTTACACAGGAACCGGAACTTGATAGCTCTTCCTACGGGAAGTCGGCGTGTCTTATTTTCACCCTCTCGAGACTTGAAAATAATTAGCTAATACAATTGAATAAATAATTTAATAAAAAAATTAATAAATATAGTTATTTATAAATGCATTTTTATTGTAGTTATCGCTTCTATTGCAAATATAGATAATATACCAAAAAGAGAATTTTGATAATGAATTAAAACAATACATTTATATTTTAAATTTTCTTCTCAGAACACGCTTAGATTCAAATCATTGATTAAGCCACAACAAGGTCTTTGACAAATTTATTTCAATGCATTTCATATATAAACGCTTTAATGCGTTTTATTAAAAGACAGGTGTATTTTTTCACATTAATACCATCCTTCTGCAATATATACAAATACTTGTAAAATGTAATATATTGCAATATACAAAAATAAATATATAAATTTATCGGTAAAACTACATATATTAAATAAAGAAATAAACAAAGGAGATGAAAAAACTATTGACGTAATATTTTAGGACTACTTTAATTAAAAACAAATTCTCACTGTGTATAGCTAATGTAATGGGAACAATATAATTCGGAAAGGTCTGGCACATCAGTAAGACCCCTACCAGTTTTTTCTGCCCTTTTATTCTACCAGACAGCTCTACTAGTGTAATTCGACTGTTGTACTTAAACAATTGAACATTTTATCGGGATGATATACACTCATGGATGAAACTTAAGGAAGTGGAAGGTCTTTGATGTCGCCGGTCGCCTGTTTTTTTTTTTTTTTTTTTTTGGAAGGAGATGAGGCAATTTTGTTCACACTTAGTTTTCTCGTGTGTCTTCAATAAAGGTCAGCGCGTTATCAAATATCTTTAAGAGTTATTGCCTGAATTCCGTTATACATACTAAAAGGTATAATTTCCTTAAGTTTTGTCCATGAGTGTATTTTTTACGAAAGTTTGGTTTATAGCAAGGGGAACTGTTGGGTGGTTGTAATCCGAAGTGACGACGCAATCACGTGTCAGTATCTCCTTTGTTTGTTCCCATCGACTTGGTTGCTTGGCTACAGGGTTCGTTTGTGATCCGGCAACGCTGGGTTAGAACTGCCCTTTTGTTGGTTTGTTTATGTGGAAGCTCTTAAAATGTACATGGCGATGATAGGAATTATTTATAAATGACTTTTTTCGCAACGTTTTCTAATAATGATTTTATTGGGAGCTTTCGGGGTCTACCCCTTTCTCAACCTGTAGTTACAAGGTAGAAATAAAGTATATTTGACACATTACTCAATTATTCTAATTACACACAAAAGCCTTTATTAAGACACCTATATATTTTATACATGGATTTACCAAGGAGTCTCTTCAAATGAAAAGAATAAAAAAGTAAAAGCTAATCACATTTAGTTGTAGTAATGACATTTATATACAGGAACACTTAATTAAGACATTCAAAAGCTCTTAAATAGATTGGTCTGGGTAAAAATCAGAGGATAAGAAATTCAATTATTCTAATCATGAAACGTTGTAATAAGACCGACCATTCAATACGTGTGTTTTAAATGTTATCTGGCACCACACACTCTCTCTCTAAAAAACACAATTAAATCACTTTGAAGCGGTTAGAACACTTGGTAATGGCGACAGTTGAAACGACGGTATGGTTGGTGACCTAGTTTATATAGCAGGATGTCCAACTGGAGAAAAACTGCAATCTATCGGCATAATCAATCAACATTTTTTATTCTTTTATTTACTCTTACATTTATTCAGAGATGTGGAGAGATAATACAACTACAAATTCTTTCTTCGAATGGATTGAATAATGTCTGAGCATTTCGTGAAATCGCACTTTGTCAGCGTGGTACAAACTGAACCTCAAAGAATGGCCGTTACCTCACTTAACGAATAGGTCTCAAAATTTAATTTAGATAGAGCAAAGAATGTCTTAATGCTTAAAAATCCTGATCAGTCAACTACAGTTGCGATGTGTGAGAGGGAGTTGATAAAACAGACGGTCGGTCAATGATAGGTTATCCTCTTCAGATTATTGCTAGATCATTATAAATGGTCAAATCTCAACTTTTTGTTGTTACCCATAATTAAGATTTTTAGCATTTTTTATAAGGTGTTTATTGTTATACATATGTACCAAAGGTGACACCTCTCCTTTTAAAAATGCGTTAAAACAATTCATCTGGTTTACCACGCCAGTAAAAAAACGTAGTGGTGCTAATAAAGAACAAATCACAAAACCAGTGTTTGGAAATTTCAGACATAAAGCCATCCTTTATACCATCGTTTAGGGCTTTGGCTCTTATCAGTACAGAGCGGCTTCATTTCATAACATCTTACGATGGCCAAAAAGGTGTTTGAGCTGGTGAAGTTGTAAGGCTGATTGTCAGACCTGAATACAGCATAAAATTGCAGGAGGATGATATACATGTGCCACCTTTCCCATTAAAAATGTATTAAAACAATTACTTTTGGTTTATCATTGGGGCTCATTCTTTATCACCACCATTACGTTTTGTACTGGGGTGATAAGCAAAGTGCATTTTTAAAGGGAGAGGTGCCACCTTTGGTTCACCACTTGGTCATCTATATATATAAGCTCAACATCATAAAATAAACAAACAAAAAAAGGCGATCGTACCTCAGGCACCGTAGACATTGGATTAAAAAATTGTCCCACGTCGCGTCCACCAGCTTCGAAAAATTCTTGTGCAAAATGTCATTAGGCCCTTTAGCGTGGAAACTTGCAATAAATATAATGCTTCTTTTTTTAATAAACACTATTTCGGCAGATCTATTTTTTTACTCTATATAATACCGCATTTAGAAAAATTATGATGCTCTCTATTTATGTTTTATCATTGTAGTAAAAAAGGTCTGTAGAAATAGGTTTTGATTATATGAAAAAGAAGCTTTTTAAGATGTGGCACTATTAACAAGGACTTGCGTGTTAAGGTTAAAATTCTCCTCCTCCGTGAAATCCGGCTTCAGCAAGGATTTGTGTACGGTGGCCGAGATTGCCCTTCGTCGCGACGCTCAACTTCAGCAAGGACTAACGTGTTGAGGCCGAGATTGCCCTTCGTCGCGACGCTCAACTTCAGCAAGGACTAGCGTGTTGAGGCCGAGATTGCCCTTCGTCGCGACGCTCAACTTCAGCAAGGACTAACGTGTTGAGGCCCTGATTGCCCTTCGTCACGACGCTCAACTTCAGCAAGGACTAGCGTGTTGAGGCCAAGATTGCCCTTCGTCGCGACGCTCAACTTCAGCAAGGACTAACGTGTTGAGGCCCTGATTGCCCTTCGTCACGACGCTCAACTTCAGCAAGGACTAGCGTGTTGAGGCCAAGATTGCCCTTCGTCGCGACGCTCAACTTCAGCAAGGACTAACGTGTTGAGGCCCTGATTGCCCTTCGTCGCGACGCTCAACTCCAGCAAGGACTAACGTGTTGAGGCCAAGATTGCCCTTCGTCGCGACGCTCAACTTCAGCAAGGACTAACGTGTTGAGGCCAAGATTGCCCTTCGTCACGACGCTCAACTTCAGAAAGGACTAACGTGTTGAGGCCAAGATTGCCCTTCGTCACGACGCTCAACTTCAGCAAGGACTAACGTGTTGAGGCCAAGATTGCCCTTCGTCACGACGCTCAACTTCAGAAAGGACTAGCGTGTTGAGGCCAAGATTGCCCTTCGTCACGACGCTCAACTTCAGCAAGGACTAACGTGTTGAGGCCAAGATTGCCCTTCGTCACGACGCTCAACTTCAGCAAGGACTAACGTGTTGAGGCCAAGATTGCCCTTCGTCACGACGCTCAACTTCAGCAAGGACTAACGTGTTGAGGCCAAGATTGCCCTTCGTCACGACGCTCAACTTCAGCAAGGACTAACGTGTTGAGGCCAAGATTGCCCTTCGTCACGACGCTCAACTTCAGCAAGGACTAACGTGTTGAGGCCAAGATTGCCCTTCGTCACGACGCTCAACTTCAGCAAGGACTAACGTGTTGAGGCCAAGATTGCCCTTCGTCACGACGCTCAACTTCAGCAAGGACTAACGTGTTGAGGCCAAGATTGCCCTTCGTCACGACGCTCAACTTCAGCAAGGACTAACGTGTTGAGGCCGAGATTGCCTTTCGTCACGACGCTCAACTTCAGCAAGGACTAACGTGTTGAGGCCGAGATTGCCTTTCGTCACGACGCTCAACTTCAGCAAGGACTAACGTGTTGAGGCCGAGATTGCCCTTCGTCACGACGCTCAACTTCAGCAAGGACTAACGTGTTGAGGCCAAGATTGCCCTTCGTCACGACGCTCAACTTCAGCAAGGACTAACGTGTTGAGGCCAAGATTGCCCTTCGTCACGACGCTCAACTTCAGCAAGGACTAACGTGTTGAGGCCGAGATTGCCCTTCGTCACGACGCTTAACTTCAGCAAGGACTAACGTGTTGAGGCCGAGAATGTTTCCCATTACATGATATCTGCTTTCAGCGAAGACAACCATATCGAAGGCAAAATCTATCTAACATTCCATTGTTAACGTCGAACTTTAAAAAGTGCTTAAAGAAGCTTTCATTTTATCTTTATTTTATCAAAGTATGGTTCTGAAGGAAATAGTGGAGGATAGGTTTATGAAGGACGTCCTGCGGGCGGTGCAGCCTGACGAGAGCTGGAAGGTGCTGGTCCTGGACACTCTGGCGGCCAAGATCCTCTCCTCCTGCACCAGGATGACGGAGCTGGTGTCTGAGAAGGTAGTGCTGGTGGAGAACATCGAGAAATCCAGGGAGGTGGTGCCCTATGAGGCCATCTACTTACTTTACCCGGACCCCGAGACTCTAAGGATTTTCATCTCCGACTTCGAGCGCCGCCCCCAGTACCCTGCGGCTCACCTCTTTCTCCTTGCTGCTTGCCCCGACGATCTCTTCGACGACATCCGCAACTCCGCCGTCTACAACTTCCTCAAGACTTTCAAGGAGATCTATCTTTCCTTCCTCGTCTACGAATCCCTCGTCTACCTCCTGGAGTACCCCAAGTTCTTCCAGCTCTACTTCGGGCCCGAGAAGATTGAGGAAGTCCACCTCGTGCGCCTGGCCGACCAGCTCGCGTCGTTGTGCTTCACGCTCAACGAATACCCCTCTATACGGTATTCCTCCAACTTCGACGCCTGCTTCGAGCTGGCCAGGCTCGTCAGTAAGCGGATGGAAACCTTCAAGAATGAGAACCCTGAGCTAGGCGAGGGTTTTGAGAAGTCGAGGTCGACGCTAATTATTCTCGACCGCAGCTTCGACCTGAGGTCGCCATTCCTCCACGAGCTAACGTACCAAGCCATGGCGTACGACCTGCTCGACATCGAGAACGACTACTACGTCTACGAGCGCAACCTGCTGGGACAGAGCCAGGCCACGTTCCTGGACGAGCAGGACGACTACTGGAAGGAGCTGCGGCACGAGCACATAGCCAGTGTCACCCAGAACGTCACCCGCAAGCTGAGCGAATTCAAGCGCGATCGGAACATCAAGACGGAGAAGACAACCTTCAAAGATCTGTCCCTGATGATCAAGAAGATGCCTCAGTACAAGAAGGACCTCAACAAGCTCTCGATTCACTTCCACCTCGCCAGTGACTGCATGGAGAAGTACCAGCGCTCCATCGACCTGGTGTGCGACGCCGAGCAGGACCTGGCGCTCGGCGTGGACGATAACGACGAGGTGATGAGAGACCCACTGAAGAAGCTGATCCCCGTACTGCTGGACAGCGTCATCCGGCCGGTGGACAAGATCCGCCTGATCATCCTGTACACCCTCCACCAGAACGGCATTTCCAGCGACAACCTGGCCAAGCTATTGCACCACGCTCACGCCAGCGAGGCGGAGCGGGCCGTCCTCCACAACCTGCGCTTCCTGGGCGCCAACGTCCAGACTGACATGGCCAGACGCTACGTCCCCTTCTCCTACCCCCGAAAACTCCGCGAGAAGGACCGCAAGTACAAGCTCGCCAGATGGGTGCCCGTCATCAAAGACATCATGGAGGACGCGATCGACGGCAGATTGGACAAGGGCATCTTCCCCTACGTGAAGGAGAGAGCTCCGCACGACGTGTCGGCCAGAGCGCCCACCAGCCTGAGGTACCAGACCACGCGCACGGACGCCCGGCGCGTCATGTCGCGCTGCATCGTCTTCATCGTGGGCGGCGTGTGCTACTCCGAGACCAGGAGCGCTTACGAGGTCACCGGCCGCTACAACCCCAAGTGGGAGGTGATCATCGGCAGTGACCTGGTCATCACGCCCAAGAAATTCATGGAACACATCCAAAATCTCTCGCAGTAGAGCTCCTAGCTTCAGCATAATGGTTTCTCCTCTTTTTTTAGCCTCGCGTCTTTTTTTTTTTTAAATTCATTTAAAACCATATTCAACCTTTTTCAAAGCCACCTCTTCCATTTCTTTGGTGCTCACTTTATCCAAAATCCGATAATATCTAGTTTTACTGATAAAAATATAGATTTACTCTCAATATTTTTATCCCGTTACAACGTTTTATTTTAAGGACAGTAGGAATATATACTCATGGACAAAACTTAACAAAGTGGAAAGTATTTGATGTCGCCGGTGGTCTATTTTTATTTATTTATTATTTTTTAAGGAGATGGCGGCAATTTTGTTTACACTTGACTATCTCGTGCGTCTTCAATAAAGGTCACTGTAATATCTTTCAGAGTTATTGTCGGAACCCCAATATATATGCTAAAAGGTACAACTTCCTTAAGTTTTGTCCATAAGTGTATTAAAAATTTAAAATATTGCATTGAGCAATAATTTTCAGCTGATATAAATTAAAAATTTAAATATTTTAATATCTCCTATCTCCTCAAAGGTTATGTCCATAGTTTCCTTAAATACTTTCAGCAAGAATTCCCATTAAAATAGCGAAATAGCTAAGAAAAAAAAAAGTCAAACTCGTACACGTTTCGTTGTGTTGACGACCCACGTCAGTGTGGTGCAGGCTTATCAATATCTGGCCATAATTTTTTTTTAAAATCAACGTTCAGTTAATATTTATTCCAGTAGATGGTGCTCTGCCTAACAGCAAGATTTATTTGCATGATCAGAAGGTTCTACTGCATTTTTTTTGTATCGTTAAATTCGAACATAGACAATATGTCAATCTATATATTACATATGGCGATGTCATATCGCACAAATAATGCGCTTTTAAAGTAGGATTTATTCTGAAAAAATAATGTAAAAAAAAACAATGGGACGACAGCTTATCTTGAAGCGAGAGAAGAAGAAAAGGAGAAAAAAATGTTTTGATCAACGATTGGGCTTGGATTGAGGCCAACAGCAGAATGATTTTTATTGATTTGCGATAATTTTTTTTCGTAGAACACTATCTTCCTAAGATTGGGCACGTATTGATTGATTTTTTTTCTCTTTTTTCCCTCCTTTTCCTTTTCGATAAGAAAAGAAAAGACAAGTGGTTAATTCCAGCACTTTGTTCTGTGGGGGATTAACTCGTTGAAATCTGTGGTACAACCGGGAATTGTGGGAAGGCAAGGAAAATATCGTCTGCTTGGAGTGAGTTCAATATATCGCGTAACACTTCCTCTCTAACTATTAAGGCCTAATAATAAATATAGGTTGTTTTATGTGATTATTCAGTGTTTTTTTTTTCTATGAATATATATAGTATTTTTAGAGACTTCCAAGTGAAATTAAAATATTGTAACAAAATAGTATTTATTTTATTAACAAATTATTAGGTAATTAAACATTTTGTTTGCAGGAACATTTATATCTTTGTGCCTAATTTTTATGCAAATAAGGTTGAATTATGCTTTGATCAAACGGCCTTCTTTATCCTGACGAGTGTCTTTCCTAATTTCTCTACGTGGGACTATATTATCTGGGCTTGAGAATGCTTATATATATATTCGAATATATAACTTTATAATGCCTAAATCGGCCTAGAAACATAACTATATCTAAGCATATGTTATAGGCCAAGGGATAAATTTAAACCTTATATTGCCGATTTAAGTCTTTTTTTTTTTTTTTTTTTAAAGAAGAATAAGACAGAGGTTGTTCACACTTGGTTATCTCGTGTATCTTCAATAAAGGTCACTGTAATATCTTTCAGAGTTATTATCCCGATATACATGCTAAAAGGTACAACTTCCTTTTAAGTCCCAAGTGTGAACAAAATTACCTCTGTCTCCTTCAATAATAATAAATATATATAGACGACTGGCGACATCAAAAACTTTCCTTAAGTTTTGTCCATGATTGTAGTTTAATAAGTAGAGAAGAAGAAGAAAAGAATCTCAGGGTGATATAATGAAATGCTATAGATATATATTCGTTGTGTGACTTTTCTCTCTCTATTTATAAATAGAAAAATATTTAAGGAATCATTAAATCATTTCCAGGTCACCATAGTCTAAAACAGATTTTATATAACAGTTTTCTCCCCACATTTAAAAAGACAATTTGGTAAAATATTCCATGGTGTACGTTTAGATAAATGGTGTGATTGGGAGGATGTAAATAAAGAGTGGCAAAAGATAAATTCACACCTTTATTGACTCTTTTTTTTTTTCATAGAAAAGATAAGAAGTAAATTATTTATTCTAAAGAATGTTTGTAAAAGAAAAAATGTAATAAAAACAACTAATTTTATAAAAATAAGAAAAGATAACTCGAAAGTTTTCTAAAAAAAAAAGGTAAACTATTAAAAAAAGAATTAGTAAAAAAAATGACATAAAAAATAAATAGACATTGAATAAATAATTTTTCAATGAAGATAATAAAGTAAAAATGTGTGGTGTTTTAAAAATCATGTTTTTCTTTTTACACAAAATGTAAAATTAGAAGTATATTACGTTTGATAGAATATAATAAAATAATTTTTTATACACAATCAACTCTATACAATTATATGAAATGGTAACAGCTTGGTATGCAGGACTAGTTTGTAAAAAAACATGGTATTTTTGACGTAAATTATGCTGTGTGTGATATAAATGGACTAGCGGTTTGACAAAAAAAAAAAAAGAATCGGTTGACGTTTATTTAGAATTCGCCATTTTGTTGATGCGTCGATTTTTTATTTTTTTTGGTAAAGTATATAAGAATTTTTAAAGAGAATTTATTTTTAGGCTCCTATTTGTTATATAAAATAATACCTAGATTTAAATATAGAAATTTATAGTTCGGGATAAATATACAAAAAGGTAGGCACATAAAAAGAGATATGTAAAAAATGATAATTTTCAAATATTACTTGGTACAAAATAGTAAAAAATCAGTTTTAGTGTCTTTGAATAGATAAGTATATCACGAAAATAAAAAGGACAAAACCTTTTTTTTTTTTTTTTCAATTTAAGAGAGTTTTTTTTTTTCTTCTTTCAAATGCCAAATTTTTTATTATTGCTTTTTTTTGCTCTATGGACTTTGGACAATAATTTTTCAAGATTTACAATATATATATATAATTTTTGGTATTACTTTTTGATGGCAAGGACCAAATATATTTGGAGATAGATTAGGTATAACTCTTTTTTTTCTCTCTTTAAAGCAGTGAATCTACAAGAAAAACACCATATTAGATTTTTAAATTTATGTACAGTATATATACTTTATAGATTATATTTCGGTAAGAGTGTGTGTGAATATATATTATATATAGAGATATACATTTTGCATTCAAAAAATAGATATATTTATTTACACACCATATATGTGTTAACCGACTTAAAATTGTATATATACCTATACTTTTATTTAAAAATCATAGAATATAAGGTGAATGTTGGCACGTTTTTTTTTTTTTTTTCAAAGTGAGATCCAATATATAGTTTTCTATTTATTTACAAGAAAATGTTAATAATCTTTGCATCAAAGTGTATCGTTATCTTTTTATTTAAATTCTCCCCTATATATATATATTTATGAGAGTCATATAAAAATAATATTTATAGCAATTTTCTGTAAATATTGAAATTAATTTGAGGCTAATGAGACATACGAGAATGTTCTCAATATTTTCGTGAGAGAATCATAAATTATTCACACAGGATATATTAGGAAATATTATAGTTTTTTTTCTTCATATTTTGCGTGTAAGCATTTTTTTTTTCAAAAGGCAAAAGATGAGATAAAAAATTTACATAGTGTCAATGATATATCAAATAGATACACCACATGTGCTGTTTCAAAAGTACAAAAAGACATCACAGAATAGATGAAAAAAACAATATTTCAGGGTAGTGGGGGGGTTATTAGTATCAGTGTGAGTTTTATAAACAGTGTTGTCAGATATTTGTTTAGGTAGTACTGTCCTGAATTCTAGGTGGAAGACGAAGAAGCAATGAGGTATAAATTAATCTATAAAATTCTTCAAATGATTTTAAGAAAGTGTATTCATGCTCGAGTATATTTATGAATATTTTAAAATTCATCAACGAGTTATTTACTTTTTCCATCTGTATAACCCATCCCCTAAGTATTATCTAAATAAAATTCGTGCTGTTTAATATAATTAACGATATACGGTATAATATTGCCAAATGAGGTTATAATAAATTGCATTTTGATTCTTTTGATATCCCAATTTCAAATATGTTTGCTTTTTTTTATACTTCTAAAGTATTAGCTTTAAACGATTTTTAAAACTATATAATCAGGAATAGCACATAATATTTTAGTTTCCTGTGAAAATGCAGATTTCATTAACCGCAAAAAATCATTCATTAATATATATAAATATTATCAGGTTTACCTTTTTGTTCCTTTTTGAATTATTTTAAGGCCGTGAGAAAGAACACAGATATTTAAAAAGGAAAATAATAGTTTAAAATATCATTAAAGATTTATGCATTCCCTCAAGATAAAAATATATTTATCTAGTATAGGTTACGACCTACTAGATAGATAGACGTAGTAAACTGAATGTGAAAAGAGGAAACAATATCGTGACCCAAAATATCTCTCTAGGAGTATTGTAAATAGAAAATGTGCAAAAATAGAAAATGTGAGAGATGTTTTATCAATGATCACAGATACAGCAGGCTCTCTAGAATGGTATCGCGACGGTTGTATGCTTGGATGGACGTGCTCTTTTATTTGGATTGGTTTTTTTTACCCTTTTTTTAATTGCCGGCGGTTTCCTAACAATAAAATAGAGAAGACCCCTAAATAAGACATACATATTTACATACTTCTCTATTATGTTTAATTATATTCCACAGCTTATTATGTTTATATATATCTTTCTGATGATATTAAAATCCACACACACACATAAAAGATTAGTTTATATTTCACGAAACAAGTTTAGGATAAAAAAGGTCTTTTTTTTTGGAATCGTTTTAGATCCAAAATGTTCTCCCCAAGGAAATGTAAATATAACGATATATATAAAACAATAACGTTAAAAGCAGAATGATATATATTATCAGTATCTAATCAGAAGGTACACATTTAGAAATTATAGATTAAATTATATTTAAAATGATTTTTTAGGGGAAGAAAATAGTTTGAATTATTAACAAGAATAGGGTTGATGTACTCAATTTGGATTGTGGACATTTAACCCCCCACAATCTAAAAGTGTAAATGCTGAACGGTGGGATGATGCTACCAAGCAATAATGTTTGGTCTTGTCTCCTCAGGGAAGTGATTTTGGATGAGGTTGGCGGTTGTAGCGTCGCATCTATCCAGCGACACAACTGCTGAGAGAATTAAATTGAGAAAGACATGTGTACGCCGAAGAGATTGTGAAAGTCCCTCCGGTATGTAGATGAGGTGGGCATTGCGAGGCAAGGACTAAGTCCGTGTGGAGTTTTGGTGGGAACTAAGGACTAACTGTGCAGTCCCTACAAGGAGAATCAGAAGGTTTTTGAGGTAAGTGAGGATTGACTATCGGTGAAAAAGAACCCTGTGAAGAATCAGGATTTTGGCGAGGGTGGTTTCAAGTCTGTAGAGGATCAGGATTGGTGCGAGGCGTAGTTTTCGGACTCGTTGGAGGAGGCGAGGGAGAAGTTGGCGGAGTCCCTGCGCTGGTGGCCGGGAGGTGGCGGTTTGACGTCGGTGAAGGACGTCAGGCGGATGTTGGTGGCCCGGCCGTAGAGCTCGCCTGGGGAGGCGTGCAGCACGACGTCGACGGCAGCGGGGCCGCTACGCCGCTCCACGGACCCTGCTAGGGAATGCACCCCGCTGGAGGAATCGCTGCCGTGCTTGGCGTGCTGGTGCACCACCACCGGCTGAACACACCGCAGCGGAGTTAGTTAGGTACATACGCCGGGGGTACTCGAGTCTTAGTGCTGCTTCAGGGACCGCGCGGCTGGCACTCCTATTTATTACGGAAAAGTTACTTCAGCCAGAAGGAAATGTTCATTTTGTCCTCAGGGTTTCGATAGATTATTCCCTATCTCGACCGAAACAAATGCTACAAACGTCGATGACAACAAAGATTTACTTCTGGTTGAGGTAGATGTTCCAGAGAGCAGTAAAGTCCATATATTTATAGGGCGGGGGAGGTATTCTGGGAATTGTTTTGTATGCTTTTGTAATAGCGCTCTATTTTATATATGTTTCTTCCAACGATTATAATTTAATCAAACATCCACTGAGCAATCTTCAAATTTTTTCTACAGGTGTAGGGTGTACCTACAGTACCGTCTTCTATTCACCATGTTTATGGTGGTCTTTACTACGTGTACTGCTTGGGGAGAGGTAAAGTTTAGATGCCTGTTCTCGGAGAAAGGTTATGCACATCTAGACCTCTTTGGGGTTAAGGAAGAGCTCTCCTTTCTGTTAGATCCTCCCGATGCAGTCTAGGATGTGTTGTGGTTAGACTGGGTTTGTGAAGTATTTGACGCAGAGTGAGAACGTTTTCTGACCCCCTCAAATGTCAAGGTTTCAGAAAGCCAGTTCTAAACATCCGAGCGGAATCATTAAGTGAGAAAACTCCTAAGTTATTGTTTTTTTTTTTTTTTGCTGTTATACAAATGATGTCTTCCCAGGGCGGTAGGTTGGCTCGGAACTGGTGTAGGTAGTATGCAACGGTAAGTATAGTGGTGCATATTCTTCAATCTTATTTTGGGGGAACCTCGTTTGGCCATTGCATCAGCCTTTCCCGGAATGTCCATGTGAGATAGTAATATTTGTTGTGGGTCATTAGGGATCTGTGCGGAGAACTGGCAACAAGTGGTGGATCTACCGCGGCATGTCGAGCCAACCACAAGGAGAGAATTCCTGTAAATCCTGTTCGGTTAGACGTTTATTTTGATCTTTTATTTATTTATCTCTCCATATAGTAGACCACCCTTCTCCCTCTTGATAGCAATAAAGAACTTAACAAGTTTTTTTTTTGTTTTATCAAATGGTTAAAAAGAGGATTTGCAACGTTTCCCTGCATTATCAATTGCTACTGCCAACTATCTGAATACAGCTAAATGCATTTTTACAGTGTGAAGTGAGCTATTTTATTTTATATTCAAAATAATGAATTTTAAAAGATTCGATTTAAGATTGTTTCTATTGGTTCCAATTGAAATTATTGCAAATTGATAAGTATCGAGTATTTCACTTTTCGACGTGTTTATAAGAAATTTGTTGAATATTTATATTTAAAAAAAGAGACATGGATGGATGTGTTTGTTTGCTCCACACACGTTTTCACAAGATTTAATCTATCCGAAAAAAAAAACTTGGTCACCATATACATTCATGGAACAAAATTAAGAAAAAGTTTCATAGTTTAATCATAAACTACTCCTTTTTTTTTTTTTTTTTTTTTTTTTTTTTAAAGAAACTGAGGAAATTTTGTTTACACTTGGTTATCTCGTGTGTCTTCGATAAAGGTCACTGTAATATATTTCAGAGTTATTGTCTCAATCCCGATATACATGCTGAAAAGTACAACTTCCTTGAGTTTTGTCCATGTCAATGTGTAGTTAGGTCTAGACGGAGTTTCGACACCGTAATATGCAAATAAGCCCGATATAAATGCATAATTATAATATTTCGAGGACAGAGAAAATGATAATAACATATTTTAAATGGATTCAGTTGGTGAATCGTTCTCTCTATGTGAAATCAGGGTTGGCAGCCTCCTTGATGGTAGCCCACTGGTTCTAGGTATCTCTATTCTCTATATATATCTGTATTTTTATATATATATATGTGACAATATAGTGGTAAATGTGGTGAGGAGATAAAAAATCACACGACGAGTTGTTAGAGGCAAAATCCAGGCAGCCAGCCGAGAGAGAAAGTGGTGGCGAGTGAGACGTTATCAGCTGAACGACTGTTTTTTCCCTGTGTACACAAGAGGGGCAAACAAAAGATTAGTCGCCAGGTGTTGACGCCCCCCTCAGGAATGTGGTCAACAAAGGGTCGCAAGTTAGTTATCTTCGAATCGACTACATCTCTCTCTCTCTGGTCGGCTGCAGATTTACTTTATTATTCCTGTAAGAGCATATATTATGACATATATATATTCCTATTGTCCTCAAACCATGCGTGTGTCCATAGTTTCCTTAAATATACCTTCAACAAGAATTTCCCTTTTAATGCCGGATATATCAGCAAAACAGTTAAATTCCATATTAGAGCGGTATGGGATAGATTAAACTGGAGATACCGCCGGGAGGGTTTACCTTTGATGAGCCAGGCCCTCCCAATAGTTTATAATCGTAGTATAGGGTATTGTATATTTTAATTAAAAATATATTCGCGTAAATCATTTATATTTAATTCTAAAATATAAACAACATAACACAGCGTTGCTAAATTCAGGAATTGTTGTAATTTCTAATTACTATCACCGAGTGCCACACATCGAGGGCGCTCTCACACAGAATCTTCTATATGCTACTAGAGCTATACTATGTCAATTTATCTTCATTTTTTATTTACTTGAGGAAAAAAAAGGACCTAAATCCCATCATCGACGTAAATAATTAATGAGTTGGAGATGACAAAAAAACTTGCTCAAAGAAAAATTCCTATAGTGAAAAAAAAAAAATCATTAAAATTTCAGGTCAATCTAAAGTGTGATGTAAAAAAAGAATGAAGTCTGTCAGCTGATGTAGGTTACTTAACGTGAACAGATTGTTTGAATTTTTATATGCAAATATAGGTGGATGTCCGATCAATGGGCAAATATATATAATTTTAGACTATATAATAAAAGAAATAACATGTTTTATTTGAAACAATGCTTTAAATAATTTTATATCTCGTTTTTATATAATTATAAAGTGTGTCGTGTTATTTAGTCTGTTCATAATGAGAAAGAGCGTAAGTCCGAAAGCAGCCAGTGTCCTACAAAAGAAACTTGCTTCTACATTAATATATTTTATATCGTTAAACTGTTACAAAGAATACATTAAAAATAGGGAGGAGGGGTGAGATCTTATATATTATCTTGATATAAAGGATTTTTTGAATAAAGGTAACGATTCATCTGTTTCTTGAAGCAATTCCTTTCTTGATTGATGTCTTCAAGTATCGATATTTAGCTCAGTTTCAGTTGTAAGTGGAGTCACCAAGGTGGAGAATCCAAATAAGTAATCTCTGGTGTATTGCAGTATACATATACATCATCATTAAAATAATTATTCAAATTAGTATTACTGCAGAGCCGTTTTAAACATATCATCATTGAAGAGCTTTCGCAACTCTTGCTCTTTCTCAACTTGAAGTCACACCCACAGATGTAACTATAGGTTTTGAGAAATGTCAAAACACGAAAGCTCGAATAAAATTAATTTTAGACATCATTACGGTAACCTTATTTGAATAATTAATATATATTATGATGCATATAGCACATCTTATATAAACTCGCAGATATTCAAGGATACCGTCATTCCCAGAATTTTGGTATGATGATGGATACAATGGTGCTATCGAAACTTTAGCGATATTTTACTTTTTGGAAATTTGTTACTTTTCAATCACCACGATTATGTTTTGATTTGTATTCAGTTTTTTAAAGGCCATTTTTGAAACTAAAAAGGTAGAGAGCTTTCTCCCGAATAATCCGCCCTGTTGCCATTAAACACTTTATGAAATTTGTTTGTGTTTAACCAAGCGACTTACTAGTTCACCTACCCACTCAGTCCTGGCATCATGCTGCTTATGTTGCAGGTTTCAATATAACTTCCCCTCCCATAAGCGACTTTTTGCCATCTAATTTGTGTTTCTTACTCCCAACATATTACTTACTTCGGAATTACTTTCCCCATATCCGTCCCAAGCTATAAAGTATCTTTTATTCATAGTTTGAAGGAGACTTTAGGCGATATAGAAACACGATGTCCTTGATCTCGGAACCTGTTTGCACTTTGGCGCGGTTGTTTAATGACCACTTGGGGTGTGAAATCCTAAGTTTCAGGTTTCTATTTCAAATCGCTTTTTAAGAGACACTCATGGACAAAACTTAAGGAAGTTGTTACCTTTCAGCATGTATATCGGAATTCAGACAATAACTCTGAAAGATATTTGCTACATAGTGACCTTTATTGAAGAGACACGAAATAACCAAGTGTGAACAAACTTGTCTCTGCCTCTCCTTTAAAAAAATAAAATAAAATAGACGACGGCGACATCAAAGTCTTTCCACTTCCTTAAGTTTTGTCCATGAGTGTACACGAATATGAAAAATAGTACAAAAGTGAAATTGTACTGGGATCTAGTGGTTACATTTTAAGAAAAAAACATCTCCTGATCGTGAAACTGGAAATTGTGGTGATAACTTGTGCCATCTGTGGCGCTCACATTTAGTTGCACGATCTGTGGATTGTTGAATGTTTTGAATATAAAAAGAGAGTATATTTATCTTCTATATATATATAAGGAATGTTGTTCTCTCTTACATTTCATTTAATTTACAACTGGCTAACCTACGTTCGTTGTAATGGGTTAGTTATTCCGTGAGGATATTTTCAATTTAAACACCAAACTCCTTTAATTTTTGGATCAGTCCTAATAGAACGTTCTTATCAGAGCTATGGCTGCTCAATTTGTCGGTGGTCTCGCATTTTTGACGCCAGGATTATTTCGCTCAATCCTGCTGACAGTGGTGAATTCTCTAAGCGGTTTCTCCATTTATGTGTGTGAGCACTCCAAATATTATATTGTGTTCATCACATGCTTATATATACTCTGTACATCAGACTCCTATACAAACCTTTACATAGACAGACAGATTTAGGGAACCAGCTTGATACAAACCATTGGTTCATACAGAGAATTTTATTTATAAATTTAATTGCCATCTATCGTTAATATTTTACACAAATAAATTTACTGGCAATGCGTTTCTTTTAAATATCATTAAATATTTGATGATATTTAAAGAGAACTTTATACCAAGAGTGTTGATGGAAGGCTGTCTTTAACGGACAAGAATAAATGAAAATGAACTTATGTGATACAATAAAAATTTAGTAATTCCATCTTTACCCTACAAATGACTCTATAGATTCTTTTTAGCATTTCTTCTTTAGTAAGAACCAATGGTTTTTTTGGAAGTTTTTGTTTTGGTAGCACATATCTTGGATGGATCTCACACCATGTCATCGTCACATTTCTCTATACTTGATTTATAGCCAGCCCATCTTATTTATTATCTCCACAATTCTATAAGCCTAAATTATATTTGGGTATGTTATTTACATTCTTTTCTCAACACTGTATAAATTATAGATTGCAAAAGTGCGAGAGAGGACGGTATTCATATGCAAATAAAAAAGAAGATAAATCTCTCTTTTTAACTACATTGTTTTAATGTATTTGAAAATTTTAACTGTTTGTAAGGTGTATGATTCTTTTTAATATATTTAACTAAAAAACGCATATATTTTGATCCGTTTTTTTTAAACCCAATTTTCACTGCAACTTCCAAAACCTATTTTAAAAGAATAGAAACGTCTGAAATCAAGATCATCAGAAATATCACAGGCCCACCCCCTGGTTTGTTATTAAAAACTCGACTGTCAGGAGCGATATCAAGGTTGAAAATATCAATGATTGAACCATTTAACCTTTGTGAAATATCAGAAAAACTTGAAAACCTTTAAGAAAACTTTCAACTACAAACGTGAGAAACAAAAACTTAATATCTAAACACAGATTATCAACTAAATCAAAACGATGAACAGGGGAATAAAAATAAAGGAAATGCCTACTTAAAACTCAACAACTCTGAAATAAACTTTTATACTGATTCTAAAATATATCGGTAAAAATGTAACTGGTCCTTGTATGTAAGCATTACTGCAAATACCTGGGTTGGTCTTTGTGAGCGGTGTGTACCTAATAAAGTTACTTGGAGCTGGAACCAGTTAATTTTTTTAAAGAAAGAGCCACTTTTCTTATCACATAAATTTATAGAAAGTAGAAACTATAATAAAAGTTTTTAATAGAAAAAACATGTTTGAATGTTGTTTTTAATAAATATTATTAACGGATAACACACACTTCAACCGTTTTTAATAAGTTAACCTTAAGAATAGTTTTTTTCTTTGAAAGCGGGTTGCCGAAACGTCCAAATGGTAAAAAAGGTTGAGGTGATTCAATAACGTTGGTATCTTCAATGAAAGAGTTCTCTATAAGGAAAACCTCTCTCTAACGAAAGCACATGTCGGTCAATTTTGTTCTCTAGAAAATGTTCGTTGTAAACTCACACTTCTCTTTAATTCGGACTTCAGGGAACTACGGGGGAAAAAAGAACGCAATAGTGAATATCTGAATTCTGGCTCACAATTTCAAGGATTACTGTAATTTAAATAAAAATGGACTTTATATTTGTTGAAAAGAAGCTTTTTACATTAAAATAAAAACATTAAAAACTTATGATTCAGTATTTGTACTTGCTTTGATTATAAATTATTTTCGGTGGCACCACAGCAAAAAAACATAATTATCGAAAGTTATCATTATGTGTGGTAGGAGAGGTACGGTACACCTCTCTACAAAGGACAGTTTTCATCGCCAAAAATTCTACTTAATGGCTCTCGGTTTAGATATCCATGGATTTCTCCGTTATAATGAATTTTGGTCAATTTCTAATATGTTGTGGGGGGGTTGTGAGGAATCGCGCACATAATTTACTCTTTTATTCACATAATGTAAAAAGGTGAAAGTGTGAAAAGGTGCTTTTTGCCCGATGATTTTATTGATACGTAGAGTTTATTTATTGATTTAAAACAGTCTTGATCCACTTCTAGAAACCTAAACTGGAAAAAATACCTTTTGTTGTATCAAATCGAATCCAAAAACAATATTTTAAAGTCGCGAATTCAATTTGATATTTTTAACTGATTCTATTTAAAACCAAAATGATTGTTTTCGAAATAAGCACATTCCCCAATTTGTATTTAACGATAATTTAAGCTTGAAATTAAAGGCATTTCAGCAAAATTCGACGATGATGATAAAATATAGGACTTAAGCTCGAACCGTGTTCGAGCCTTAGATTCTGTTCCTTTCATTCAGTCGGGAACCGACTCTACCACTAACGCCAAACATACCCAAATAATTTTAATATAAACCGTTATACCCTATATTTCCTGTTTGAGTAAAATCCATGTAATATCAGATTAAATATAGGATATTTTGCATTATTGATTTTCAATTCACACTCAAAAGAAGTTTTTGAGGTTTGTATCGAAAGAGAGGTTTTCTATGGATTTATATAGAATGTGTTGTGTGGCTTGTTTTACTCTCATTATTTAGATATAGATAGGTAGGTACCCCGTGACTTCATTTAGACAATGGAGGGTATATACAGTAAATGTACAGTGACATATGTTGGAATCTGTCAGATCATGTTGTACCTACCGTGTCGACAAGATATGGATAACGTTAGAATTAATTACTATGTGCTGCTATTACATGTCCTAAGTATACTTTGCACATATCCTGATTACCCTAGTGGTTGACATTTATTGTAAGTACACCATATAACTACCATACGTGTAGAAATGATTCAGATGCTTCACCTACAAAGTGACAGAGCCCCTTTCGGCACCTCACACTCATTGGCGGATTGCAAGAACTAAAGTACGGCATTGTATATAGCATTAACAAAAATAGAAACTACCTCAATGCGGGTTTTGAACCTTGGTTATGGTAGCCAAAACGACACTTTTTGCCACCACCTTTATAAAGACTGTGAAAAGAGAAGATATTTTATAGGTACAGTAATGTATTGTTAGGTTCCTTTATTTGCATGTGGTGTCGGAAATATATAATTCTTGCTACCACGGATGTCTACCAAGTGATAGCCACGTTGGTATGTCATCTTAGGCTGTAGGGTGATGCTAAAGTTGACAACGGACACGTAATCCAGCCTCCCTGGGAAAGAAGTCAAGAAATGAACCTCGTGTATTGAGGGACCTCCACTTTTGCCTTGTAAATAAAACAGAGAAGGTCGGGAGGACAACCCGGGGGTAGTTGGCGATATCCAGGAAACTGGGTTATACTGTGGTATTTCAGTGAGTTCGCGAGTTCCATTAATATTGTTTTTATAAGAACTTTCAGCGCTCTCAAGAGAGTTTTATTGTCTGATAAACATTTGTGTATAGTTGGTCTTATACAGGAATTTGTAATTGTAGTGTTTGTGTGTAAAAATATAAACTGTAGAAGATCGGCCCATTCAATAAACACAGTTAGGCTAGCCGTGTATTTAATGAAATGTTCAAGAAGAGTTACCTTTTATATATAAATATTGGTGCTGTAATTTTACCTTGCCATTTTAATACTAGTGAAACTATATATAGGTATGTGATGATTCATCAATAAAATTAACCAATTCCATGATATATAAGGTGGCTCTCTTCTACACTCCATTTTACAATTTCAATAGTGAGACAGTAGGGAATCGCTTATTTTACAAAAAATAAATATTAGTAGATAGTTTTATAATTTAAAAATTATTTTTTAACTGAGAGAGAGAGTTTAATTAGCAGCCAGAAATTGGGTTCACAGCTTTCCTTGAGTTCAATAACAGTCGCTCTCAACTCCCCCAAGTGTAGAACACACCACTGAGAGACATATTTACATAATGTACGAACGTACTCGTACGTTGATGTAGTATTTGAAAACAAGTATTTTAATTAAAGTTATTCGCATCGAACGCACCCATTTCTCGAGATCCGCACTCCACCGATTCCGTGTCCCCAAATAACTTCGAGGGATGATCACCTTAGCATGGAAACTGATAGACTCGGTTATTGAAAGGCAAGTTGAATTATCTATTTTCTTACGTAGTGGGGTGCTTCTAAAACACGGAATTTTAAATTCGTTTTTAAGTATTTATGATTCAATTTTGTTATAGAATGCAAATATTTAGGTGAAGAAAGAGAAAAAACTCTTAAAAACACCTTCTGGAGATTTAGCAACCCACTGAAGACGTTGAGAACTATTTCAGGAAAGAAAAATATAGCAATAGAACTCTATAATTTCTACAGATCAATTGTAAATAGATTCATATGCAAAAGAAGTAGTGAGGAAAGTTTTAGAACAGATGTGTAAATAAATCCCTTTTCAAACAAAGGCTCACGTACACATGGAGAAAGGGAGGGAAAATTACTGTATTATTTTGTTGTTGTATGGCGAATCAATACAGGGTAATGGGCCCTAATAAAAGCCTTTTTGTTGTTGTTGTTGATTCAATTTTGTTATGTAGAAAAAATTTTATGACCCCAGAATTTATATATGTGCACAAAAAGGATATTCTGAGTTCTCAGATGATACTGCTTTACTGCTTATACATGGTGTCCTGTGATAAACAAACAATCATTTTGTTTAAAGAGAGAAGGGGAAAAATATATCTTTAAAAGTTTCAAAATCCCAATCCTACCTTCTCGGCACAGACCCACTAAAATATTTGTCAACAGCTGCGTCAGACTTAAAACATTTTAAAACTTTTTCTTTGACGCGCGGAGTGATCTTTCTATAGCTAAGACACAAAACGTTTATCCTTGAAAAACGTGAAAGACTCCCTCTGATGAATTAGGTTTTACACTCATTAAATATAGAAAACTATATTTTCTCTCTAAATATCTCTCTCTCGTAATTAACCTATTTAAATTAAAACAACTTTTTAAAAACCAAATCGTATTTTGATTAAACTTGTACTGTATATAGAATCTCAAACTGGTATTAAAAAAATATATTATTAAATATTTATTTATAATTTAATTGTTTTATAACTGAGTAAATTTATTCGGGAAGATACCATTTTTATCACACAAATATAATATTTCCCTGGGAGTACAAAGTGTTAATGTGGTGGCTACAGGATAAGACCATCTAACACTCAACGATGTAGTTTTACCATAAGGACGGTATAGCATCTCTGCCGCCGTGTGCTATGTTACAAGATGACCATCCTGTAATCTTTGATACTTGTCAGTACTGTAAATTTACACTGCCCAGAAACGTACCTATTCAATCGAATATTTTTACGGTCCATTATCAATTAAAGACCTACCGGAGTTAAGACCAAATCAATTTTAAGACCATCATTTTAAGGTTCCGAAGTCCTGAATACAACTCTGGTAAAATAACTAATCGTAAATAAGGCCTATCGAATATTTCTTTTTTTTCTTTTACATTGTAATCCCTCATTATTTAAGACCAAAGTGTTTGTTTATAAATCGCACCCATCTTTGTATAAAATGAACTTTTTTACAAACAATAATTCAGATTATTAAATTTGAAGGCAGTTTCAGTAAAATTTATTCAGTAAATTTTAGTCCCTTATTCAGTCTTAAATCGAGAGAAATGTCTGTGATTAATTTTCTTCTAATTGTCGTTGATATAGGCGCTGAAACTTGACTTTAAAATGTGTTAGTAGAAGACATCAAACCGTAATCACAACCAGCTTAAGATCAAAAACATATTTGAGTAGGCTAATGGTCAAAAACAAATCCTAGTTGCATATATCCTAACGGGTCGACATCAAGGTATGTCCTGGTTGCTAACACAGACTTTACTTGGAAGGCTCGGTTTCTGCCCGAGTTAACGTTTGCCCAACGAAAATTATTTTAACAAATGCAATTTTATATATTAGGGGTATATATTCTCTATATTGGTAGACGTATTTTATTGCAATTGTGTGGTTAATAATATTATAATCAGCGTCAATTTCCGACCCACAAAATATGTAAATTAGTTCGTAATTGGGTTAATTTGTGAAGGCTTTGTAATCTATATGTTAAATTACATTTTCAGTTCCCTGTGTGATTATATGTTCAGCTACCTACATGTGGAATTTATGAGTGATTGATCTCATAGTTATGTGGTGGAGAACATATTCACAAATATCCATTTTACATTTCAAGAACCCAACAACTACTTTGTGAAAGTTTGTAGAATGTATGAAGAACAGATGTGTGACATTTGCACAAAGTACAAACAGAGAATATATATCAAAATACAAATCTATATAAACGCTAAGTATTTAATTATTTCTTCAAGTTACAAGCTTTCGGAGAATCCCCTTTATCACGCAAAGTTATAAACACATATAATCATACGATATATTGTAAGTTAAATGTCTATATATGTATATTTGGACTATTTATATATGGTCTATACTTTTTGAGTGTATTTACATAAATATTATTTGTGGATGAAATTTGCCCAATAAGATATGTATTGATTGATGTTGTTTATATATATATATATATATTAATATTTTATATTGTTATGGTATTTGTCTATATTGGTGGTAAATGGTTTGTTTAAAGATTCCATTGCTTTTGTAGTTAGTCTTTAATGTTTATATGGTATTTTGGAGGGTAGAATTTTTGCCTATTTAATGATGTTATGATCTATTTGCCTTTTCTGTTGATGCCGTTATTATGTTAGTCGGATCTGGAGGGTTCTGGGTGTGTTTTCCCCGTTGTATGAAGTCAGACATCGCTGCATGGAATCTAGCATATTTGTTTTCTCTACTGTATATTTACTGTGTTTTTTTATATAAGTGGAAGACAGGTTAAAAATGTTCTTATGTTAAAAATTTTGCTAACAGCTATTGTGTGTTGAGCGAGTGAAAGTTATGTGAGATATGGTTATGTCGTTTTGTTTGGAAATTATCTGCAAACTTTTTATATGAAGTATTGCGGATATACATTTCCTTGGTTAATTTGTGTGTTTCCAACTAAGTTTAAATCTGCGTTTCTTGTTGTTATTGTGGAGGAGTAAGTGTGATGATATCGTTTTGTGAGAAACTACACTTTTATTTCATGCGACATATTTAACTTATAATATCTTGTATGATTGTGTTTATAACGTTGTATAACAAAAAGGGATTCCCCGAAAGCTTGTAACTTAGAAATAAGTTTTAAAACTTAACGTTTATATATATACACATTTGTATTTTGATATAGAACTAAAATACGCTGAATAAGTGTACATATAAGTATTGATTTCTTCCAATTCAGGTCTCACTTTAGTGAGGACAGTAATTTAAATAGGCTTTTTAAATTTAAAATATATATATTGAACTGCTATATAATTTTGGTTTTTAAAAGGTTTTAGATGTGTAATTTTTACCTTGGAAAATGAACGATGAATACTTTTTAATAATTTATTTATAAATTACTGTCCAGCACATATATAAAAAAAGGCGTATAAAATTGTGCAGAAAAATGCATTGTATCAAAAAAGTTCTCTTTGGAAAAATATACAATGAACTCTTTGATCTGTCTCATTGTCGAAATATATAGGCTACACAGAGGTATGGATGGATCTACTGGAAAAGGTGTACCTTGGCTTGCTGGGCCAAGTTGTCTCTGAGAGTCGCATAATCCCCGTCGTCCGAGTCGGAGAGTTCGTCGAACTTGACATTATGGGATTTCTTGGTCGCCTTGGGGGACCGCGATGCCTTCCTGCGCGAGGCCGAGTGGGTCTTAGCCTCGTCGAACGTCACTTTGTGCCCTGAGGTCTTGCGTTGGTGCTGCTTCAGCCAGGTCAGCCTCTCCGAGTCGGGGGACGATGTCTCTTTGGGCGAGGGCGGCTTGGGCTTCAGCCAGTAGACGTCATCGTCTTCCGAAGGGGCCACGGGCTTGTGGTTGGTGGAAGTCTCCTGAGCCAACGCGATGATGGCTTGCTTGGAGGCCTTCTCCCTGACCTGGAAGGTGTGTCCGTTCTCGATAACTAGGAGGGGCGTCTCCTTGCCCGCCGACAGTTCCACCTCCTCGTTCTGGAACGGAGCCGTCGGCGCGAGGTC
>CP092868.1:9186127-9257584 GCA_030710605.1 Cordylochernes scorpioides | reverse complement strand
ATGAACAAAAGGGTCGGTGTTGTGGGGATACGTATGGCTGTCATAGTGGACGGAAAGGTCGGGTGTTTTGGGGATATATATGGCTGTCGTAGTGGACGGAAAGGTCGGGTGTTGTGGGGATACATATGGCTGTCGTAGTGGACGGAAAGGTCGGGTGTTGTGGGGGATACGTATGGCTGTCGTAGTGGACGGAAAGGTCGGGTGTTCTGGGGATACGTATGGCTGTCATAGTGGACGAAAAGGTCTGGTGATCTGGGGATACATATGGCTGTCGTAGTGGACGGTAGGGGCGGGTGTTGTGGGAATACGTATGGCTGTCATAGTGGACGAAAAAGTCGGGTGTTGTGGGGATACGTATGGCTGTCGTAGTGGACGGAAAGGTCGGGTGTTGTGGGGATACGTATGGTTGTCGTAGTGGACGGAAAGGTCGGGTGTTGTGGGGATACGTATGGCTGTCGTAGTGGACGGAAAGGTCGGGTGTTGTGGGGTACGTATGGCTGTCATAGTGGACGAAAAGGTAAGTGTTCTACAATACATAGGGTGGTTGTATTGGCGGGTTGGGGACATGTGGTCTATAGTACATAGGGTTGATGTATTGGCGGGTTGGGGACATGTGGTCTATAGTACATAGGGTTGATGTATTGGCGGGTTGGGGACATGTGGTCTATAGTACATAGGGTTGATGTATTGGCGGGTTGGGGACATGTGGTCTATAGTACATAGGGTTGATGTATTGGCGGGTTGGGGACATGTGGTCTATAGTACATAGGGTTGATGTATTGGCGGGTTGGGGACATGTGGTCTATAGTACATAGGGTTGATGTATTGGCGGGTTAGGGACATGTGGTCTCTAGTACATAGGGTTGATGTATTGGCGGGTTAGGGACATACGGTCTATAGTACATAGGGTTGATGTATTGGCGGGTTGGGAACATGTGGTCTATAGTACATAGGGAAAATATTTGTGATAAGATAATTTTTATTTTCTTTCAACCTCCCACCCTCTAACTGAACAACAGTGGACTTACGGCAGGTATAGGCTAGGTATATCAGCACACCTACACCAGCATTCAAACTTCATTTATAACCGTCTTTAGTGCACTCAATTTTCCGAGTTTCAAAGGCAACTCCAGCTGTCTAACTCCATCTGTTCTGTATCTAGGCTGTTGATAGAGACAACTACTCTATCTGTGGATACTCCTCACATCTGTACGAGTACCAAGGTAAATCCCATTCTCCCACTGCCAGCTAAAATGTCTTCAGTTACCGAGTCCTTTTTTATATCAGTCCTCTCTCAACCTATATCACGTTTCCGTTATTAAATTCTATGATTATATTTAGATAAAAACACATTTTCATTAAAATAAAAATCAATAACTTTCCCCGCGGTCTAACAAATGCTAAACAAAACTGATTTGACTATGTTTTAATGTACACCCACGGAGAAAACTTTAGAAAGTGGAAAGTCTTTGAAGCCATCTGTTAATTTAAAGGAGACAGAGGTTGTTCACACTTGATTATCTCGTGTGTCTTCAATAATAAAGGTCACTGTAAAATATTTCAGAGTTATTGTATGAATCCCAATATACATGGTAAAAGGTACCACTTCCTTAAGTTTTGTTCATGAGTTTAAATTCTCAACATTGTGCCTGTTTTGATTTATAGGTTGGGACGTATACACGGCAAAAAAACCTGTGTACTAAGCCAAATTTCTTTCTTATATAATTTTTAAAACATCGCTGTTATTTAGAATAAGTACATTTGTGTTTGGACGTCTTATCAGGTCTGTAAAGTTGCATACAGAGAGAGAGTACAATGCTCTGACACAGGACACAGGTTTTGACATCAAACTCAAGGATCATGTGACGCTCGCTTCCTTCTTGTAAAGAGTGAGCAACGGGAAATTCAGTTTGCTAAATTTTGTTTGTCTCACCCCTATAAATATTCTGCTGAGACTTTCCTATGTTTATTGGCTTTTTACATAAGAGTTAATATAATGCATTATCACCCCATCTGTTATAAAACATTTTAACTATTTTGACTTGCATGTTTTCTTTTCAAAATAAAACAATTTTCTAATGTCCTTACTGCAATGATAAAATAATGGGAAGAGACCTGGGTCATCAGTGGTGAACCTTAAACTGGCGAAACTGCTGGGAGGGTTCACTACTGATGAGCCAGGCCCCTTCATTATTTTATCATTGCATTAAAGGCAGTACAAAATTGTTTTCTTCTAAAAAAGAAACATACGAGAGAAAAAATAGTTTAAATTTATTATAAAATTGAATGTAAATTAGAAGTGTTTAATCCTTATAACGCATGATTACCCTTTTTAAAGTATCTCTCTCAAATAAACAAAATATATTGAAATAAATCACAAAGGATATTTGAAGACTAAATCTGGTACTTAAACAATTTAGAACTGTAGATTCTATCTAGATACAAACTCAAGCCATTCCACCTTAAATCCTCGCTGTCTTGTGAGAATTCGTTTTTAATATAATATATTATAAAACTTCCGAAAGAGTTTTAATTAAATTAAAGTTTCAAATACACTCATGGACAAAAACTTAAGGATGTGGACTTTAATGTCGCTGGTCATCTTTTTTTTTAGGAGACAGAGGCAATTTTGTTCACACTTGGTTATCTCGTGGGTCTTCAATAAAGGTCACTGTAATATCTTTCAGAGTTATTGTCCCGATATACATGGTACAACTTCCTCAAGTTTTGTCCATGAGTGTATTGTTCCCCCAAACATAAAACGAAGCAAAACTTCATTTCTAAGATAATAAAATAAGTATTATACATTCCTTGCTATTTTTTAGTGTCTTTTTTGCCTTAAATTCAAGTTCTCCACATTTACAATGATAATATATATAATATGCTTTAGAGGTGTTGATCTTAAAAATAAAATTGTTCCAATCACAGTTTCCAATCGCAAAGAACTGTATTCGGGACTCTGTAGAACTTGGGGAAAATACTGTTCTCTTAAATACGGACTGCGATACACAAAAAAAAAAAAAAATTCCGGGAGATTATTCTATCTACATAATCAACTCTGTACTCGTCCTATGCCTCCGAAATGATCTTTTATTTAGAAATATGTTTTTAAGTGTTCCAAACTTGCTCTCTGGCAGATTTGACAAAACAACAACAGTAAATATCTTCTATAACGTATGGATCGATTAAGAGGAGGATAACCAGCTTATTTGTACATGTCCGACATCCGGAGTGGAGTTACTGGAGGGATGTGCTGTGTGAGCAGAAGAGCTTAAATTGTCTTGTTCCATATGTAAATACCTGTTTTCTTTCCTCTTTTCGCTCTCCACTTCTCCCATCCATATTTCCAAAAATTTTTTTTTTTTGATTTTTTTTATTCTTCTTATTTTTTTATTCTTTCTTATAATCTGTATATATTTACCATATGTATATAATCTTTCTCCATTTTTTATTTCCCACTTTCATAGGTTTCTCCGTTTTGTAACCCCAAGGAGAATCCTCTGTAAGACCTGTGTGTCTTAATAAAGGCTTTTGTGTGTGTGTGTGTTACTGGAGGGATGGATGGAGAGAGAGAGAAGACCGGAAAGAGGAAGGCTAAGAATTGAGTTCATGGACAATTTCGGATGAAGACCATAGGACATCATCCAAAGTCTGGGAAGGAAGCTCTGAGGAGACAAGCATACTGCCGGTCTATGAATTAAGCAAATATGGATGGATCCTAAAAGTTTTAATATCAAAAACCGCCATAAAAATATACGCCAATGTCTAATGAAACTAAACCTTCTTTTGACGCTCTTTCTTCAATGGTATTTAATTAACCTACGAGCCTTATACAAGTTCAACCCAAGCAGTGAGTGCAAGTAACCTTGATATACCTTGTAATCAAGAATTGAAATCATTTTGACGATATTTTATTTTTCAATTGAAAAACTTTATAAAATTATATATATTGCCCTTACTACGGTGAGAAAAAAAAACATTGGTAAAGCCTTATTCATCAATGGTGAACCCTCCCCCAGTAGTTCAATCTACTATTGTACTGGGCTGTTCTTGCATACATCTTACATTTTGTCCTGATATATAAGACTCTTCCCTCAGCGAATTGTCTTTTATATAGATTTTTAACCTTTAATTAGACAATTTTCATTTTAATTTAGACATTTTTCATTTTAATTTAGACATTTTTCATTTTAATTTAGACATTTTTCATTTTAATTTAGACATTTTCCATTTTAATTTAGACACATGACTTAGACCTAGAGCAGCAGCTTTACACACCCAAGATAGTGGATATTGCTGCTGCTGTGATAGAGATGTATGGAGACATCTAAGACTCTTCTTTGGACACGACAACAACAACAACAACACATGGTTTTTTTTTATAGAAAAGTCCATTTGTCTAAATTAATGTGAAAAAATGTCTAAATATAAATTAAATTGTCTAATTAGAGGTTAAAAACCTATATATAAATGTGATGATTTAAGACCATGGAATTGTTGTAAATAGTCTAGATATCTACTACCACATGTTCCACCCCATGACTGTATATAACTTCTTATGTACTGCACATAGAAAGCCTCAACTAACATCAATCTGTACCGCGTAAGAATCTAATAAAGTATATCAACTGTACAGATAGAAGGAATGGAGACTAACAGGAGAAAATTAAGGTTAAAACTAATCAGGCTTAGGACAGAAGTCGAAGCAAGGCCTAGCAAAAGAGGCTTAAAACCAGCCCAACTATAAATAATTTACAAGTCAATACTTCCTGACAGAACCGGGCGTATCTGATAACGCAGAAGTTATAAAAGTCGAGTAACGCCCCGTACTTCCTGGCCAAGACCGGACGTATTTTCCATCAAAGAAAGCCGCAAGGCCAATTACAGAAGACATCACCTAAGTAGGTCAACCAATAGCCTACGGCCACGTGAAAAAGTCCCACCAATTAGGAAAGAATCACCTAAATAGGTCAGCCAATTAGAAAGAAGCAAGGTCGTGGTGTTAAATCGAGAAGCAAGAATTGTCAGTCTTCGCTTGGATTCCAACGGTAGCACTTGCTCTTAAGATCTCCCTCTCTCCTCATCCCATTCCTTCTTGACGTCAGACGCTTTTAGTGGAATCTCTGTTTGTTTATTTCACCTTTGGCCCAGCTGTGTCGCCTTCCACCACGACTGCACGGTAGAGTTGACATCGAGGTTCGTCTAGCATCAGGTAACACTGGTCCCAGAGGTCCCAAGATATCACATAAATATACCGAAGGGATTATAATATTAAACAAAAGGGGTTTTTTTTTGTCTGAATTTTCCAAAACTGGTGTTTTATGGCTAATTATTTATCATCAATAATAAAGTTTTTTTTTATAAAGGTGATGTACAGTGCCATCGTACTGATGTATAATTAAAGGGAGAGGTGTCTCTATTGGTACATGAATCCTCCCGTAACTTTATGTTGTAATTTTGCCTGAAAATATGACCTTGCCACTTAATGAGTTTAAACACCTGTTTGGTAAATTTGAAAAATTCCATAACCCCTTCTCGTAGGATGTTCTGAAATCGAAGCCGCCCCTGTACTGATGAGGGCCATAGCCTGAATCCATGGTATACTGGTTGTTGGCTTTTGTCTGAATTTGCCAAAACTGGTATTGTGGCTTATTCTTTATCATCACTAGTAAGTCTTTTAACTAAGGAAATGCATATTGCATCATTCGGATGTACAATTAAAGAGAGCGGTGCCTCTTTTGGTATATATGTTATATTAAAATATTTTATTTAAAAAAATTATATATTTCATAGATACAAATATTCTGTTAAATCGACCGCCAGAGGTCACGCTTACCCTATATAAAACCGATTGTTGTTGTTTCACGTGGTCGGCTCAAAACTTTGTACATTATGTAAATAATATTTTGTTTTCTTTGTTCTATTCGCCTTAAGCCAGGCGGTACTTTAATCAAATTATGTTTTTATATATCCCATAAGCTTAATTAAAGCAATTTCTGATCAAAACTATTTTATTTTTATTTCAAGATTTTAGCCACGACTGCACCACCATTACAATAATGATCAACATTATAAAAAAAAACAACAGAAATCTTATCTTTTTTTTTCTTTAAAATATAAAATATTTATATAAAAGTTTAATTATCCGCAAACACATGTTTAATTTGACTTGTAACAAGAGTAAATCTTATGGAAAATGTACTAATTCGATACACCAGAGTGCTTTCACAAGCCAATAAGAAACGACCATTGTCAGTTTGAGTGGAAGGTTTAAACACGACTAAAACGGATTCTGAAGACCTACTATTCTTTTCAATAATAATTACAATTTATATGATATTATTTTCAAATTTATATACATATATAATAGCTTCTTCTGATAATATCAGTATATGTAACAGCAGCTACTACAGGATATATAGTAAATTATCAGTGAGCGCCCATCACTGATGGTACTCTGTGGAGTATTGTAATATACAGGGTGATCCAAAAGTCCCGCACTATTTCAAAAATTTATAACTCCGCGAATATTTGCGCTAGAGCAATGCGGTAAACACCATTGTGTTCAGGATGCAATGGGATTTTTTATGGCAAATAATGAAAAATTCGAAATTGATTTTAGTTACAATTTTATTCGCCAGATGGCGCACTACCAAAATCAGAGATTCAGCGGCCAAATTGTTTGATAAATTGAAAAATATAACTGATCGACACGTATTTTTCCTTTTTGAATACCAGGAAAGAACCCTAATAACATCAAATAACAAATTAATAAAACACCACTTCGCCAAAAGTATGAAGAATTGGTTAACAATTTTTAAATACAATCAGAGATATGTAAAATAGGTAAATGCAAATTAAAACATGTAGCAAAAAAAAAATTGATATTTTAGATACGGTTTGTGTTTCCGAAGATAATAAATTTCTAATATTTTTAATTCAACTCTCTCTCATACTGTACCCAATTTTAAAAAATGTGTCCCCTCAAATAAAAATATTTTTCAATTCGACCTTTTGCGTTGAAAAACGTGGTAGTAAAATCATTTTGTATTATTTTTTTGCACAAAATTTCTAAAGTTATTGGTGTACAGAAATTATTCCTTATGCTATTTCTTCTAATGAGCGAAAAGCGAAAAACTAAACATAAGGGGGAAAATTGTGTGCACCAGTGTTATTCCAGAAGTTATAACACTCTGGTTTGCACGAAATAATATGTAAGCAAATACAAACAAAATATTACTGTTCACAAAAAAAAAAGAGTCAAGATGTGAGGACAGCATTTATTATCCCATATCCCAACACAAAAAGCTACAAAATATTGGTAGATAATATAATACATGGCAGCTTATATAACACATGAGGTAACTGCCTTCTCTCTTGTATTAGGTCACAATCCTTGCTCAATGTGGCACCCTTCATTCTCAATCACCGCCTGCAGACGATAAATGACAGAATGGACAGCATTAAAAAACATATCTGTTGAAATTGATAAAACGTGCCATCTGATAGAAGCCTTCAACATGGCCAATGTGGTATGCCAGCATCGATAAGCACACGATTTAATGTACCCCCATAAACAAAAATCGCAAGGCGTCAAGTCTGGTGATCTTGGAGGCCACTGCTATATAAAGTGGCGACTTATCACACGATTTTCAACGAACATATTCTTCAGCAATTGTTTGGCACCGCGGGAGATATGAGGAGGTCCTCCAACTTTCATGAATGTTATTTCGCTTAGTGCTTTTATCCTGCAATATGGGAATACCCCATATGAACATAACGTTCACCAGTTACAAAAACGGTTTTAAAAGTTCTTCCATTGATTTTTCAAAGAAAAATGGCCCAATAATAAAAGAAGAAGTGAACCCACACAAAACTGTAACTCTAGGCTGATAAAGTGGCATTTCTGTAAAAATCCTAGGGTTTTCTGTTGCCCAAAAGCGGCTGTTTTGAATGTTAGATTCTCCGTTTAGAGAAAAGTGAGCATCATCTGTCCACAGAACATTCGACAGCCAGTTTTCATCAATATCAATTTTCCGGAAACCCCATGCAGCGAATTCTTGACGCATCTCAAAATCGCCAACTTTCAGCTCGTGAAGCCTCTTCGGATATCACAATCATACTCGGCGATTTTAACGCCAAAAGTTCAACTTGGGGATCATCTGTCCAGGATAACAAAGGTCACCGACCTCGACGTTACACCATTAAATAAGGGAGAGAACACCCATCTATCCAAGTCGACAGGCACAGAATCCGCAATAGACATCACAGCGATAAATTTCAACATCGCACCCACAACACAATGGAAAATCCTGAGAGGTGCAATCAGTGACCACAGACCAATTTTAACAACCCTAAACTTCAAAATTGAGAATGTCCAACATAATAAAAGAACATGGAACTATAGGAAAGTGACTTGAAAAAAAATTCACAGAAAAGCTTGAAGAACTGTGCAACGAAAAATTGAATTACAGAACGCTTGACAAAAACTTGGAAAACTTCTCTTCGAATATATCAAAAGCTGCAAAAGCATCGATACCTAGAAGGAGACGTTAGACCTGTGGATACCTTACTGGAAGGACCACAACATCAAGGCAATGATTGCAGAGAGAGACAATATCAATGAACTTCTTTAAAAAAATAAAACAGAAGAAAAGAGAAAGTAACACATTGAAATTAGTCACAAAATAGAACAAGAAATTTGGATATGCAAACAAGAGAAAATGGCAGAGTTCTGCGAAAAAATGGATCCAAGAAAGGACAGCCAACACTGGAATATGATTAGAGTGTTAGAAAAGAATCAAAACCAACACCAATCCTCCAATACTCTAACCGATATGAATAGAACAGCGAGAACGAAAGCAAACAGATAACTAACATAATTGCTGAATATCTTTCAAGCACTTCCATACTCAAATATACGATTGAAGACAGGACTCTAAAAATAATATAAACCAGTTAGTTAAACAAGCAAGAAACTTCCATCAACAAGATATTTTCTCGAGAGACTTCACACTGAATGAGCTAAACTCATCAATAAAAAAATCTAAGAGGTCACCAAGAGATAATCTAATCTTTGGTCAAATGATTAAACACTTTGAAGACAAAGCTAATAAACAACTCCTACGAATACTGAACATTTCATGGTAAACTGGTGAACTACCAAAGAATTGGAAGATATCAATTACTGTGCCAATACTGAAACCAAACAAAGATGCCAAGGAATCCAAGAACTATCGGCCAATTACTCTCACCAGCATACTTTGTGAAATAACAGAACGAATTATCCACTCTAGGCTCATAGTCTGGCTCACTAACAATAATAAAATAAACTTCTACCAAACTGCCTATAGATCCAAGCGCTGTACGACTGATCAACTGTTCTACTTCTGTCAATCAATAATAGATTCTTTCCAGGAAAAACCGCCAAAGAAGACCACGGCTATATTCCTTGATATGACCTCAGCTTTTGATCGAGTGTGGAGGGAAAAATTACATGAAAAGCTGCACAACATCGGAGTAAGAGGAGAAACCTTAACCTGGATTGCAGACTTCTTAAGGTGAAGAAAGTTAAAGGTTTGGGTCAATGGAGAATTTTCCAAGGAAGGAAGAACGTGTGATACTGCAGTCCTGGATCTTTCCAGTTGGTCTCGACGACCGCGCCATCACCATCTCCTAAGCGGCGAAGTACGCGATCTAGGTATTCATCGTAGATCGCAAAATGCGTGGTGTCGCTGGAGACCCACTGGCGATTCTCCACCAAACTCTGCAGCGCTGGCAGAGGCGCCATATTCATTGTACATAGTGTATGTGATGATTTAAGACCATGGAATTGTTGTAAATAGTCCAGATATATACTACCACATGTTCCACCACGTAATTGTATATAACTTCTTATTTACTGCAAATAGAAAGCCTCAACTAACATCAATCTGTACCGCGTAAGAATCTAATAAAGTATAGCAACTGTACAGATAGAAGGAATGGAGACTAACAGGAAAAAATTAAAGTTAAAACTAATCAGGCTTAGGTGAAAATAGGAGAGAAGGCCTAGCAAACCCAGCCCAACTTTTACAAGGTCGTGGCCCTCCTGGATAATAAAACTTCCCCCCCCTGTTTACGTCAGAAAAGAGCAGTGACCTGTTCGGACCCAGCTCAGCTATAAAAGGAGGCCCCGATCCTCAGTTAGTCAGTCCTTAGTTAGTCTTCGTTCCAGTCCCTGTCCACCGGACGCTCCGTTAAAAGGTAAACCCTTTCCTGCCAGAAATCTCCTCGTCCCATTCCTTCTTGACGTTCAGACGCTTCTAAGTGGAATCTCTATTTGCTTATTTCACCTTTGGCCCAGCTGTGTCGCCTTCCACCACGACTGCACGGTAGAGTTGACATCGAGGTTCGTCTAGCATCAGGTAACGCTGGTCCCAGAGGTCCCAAGATATCACATGTATATAATGCATATTATCTTTTTTTAAAATAGTGCAGACTGTGCACTTTGTATGTATTGACAAGATTTCAATAAAATTATTTTAACTGTCATTGATGAGGAATAGGAATTTTCAAAACACATAATTAGCACCTCAAATAGAGCTACCAGAAAACTAAACATTCTGAGATGGCTATGTGGAACAAATTGGGGAGAAAAACCCAGAATTCTCAGAACAACATATATCACCTCAATAAGGCCGATAATGGAATATGCAACACCGGTCTGGGCTCCCTCAAGCTCATCACTAAAAGTAAGACTAGACAGTGTTCAAGCAAAAGCGGCCAAAATAATCACTGGTGCTGTTTCATCCACCAACAATGAGAAAATTCAGAGAGAATGTGTTCTAGACCTACTCGCTCGAAAGCAGAAGATAAAATAAAAACAACTTGGATCGGCACTTCGGAAACGAGGAACCAGAGGAAGAGATCTCTCTGACCACTTGTGGTTTGGTGGATCCGCTCTTTTCTGAGAATGAGGTGAAACTGCGGCTTTCAAGTTCGGGAAAAGGAAATATCCTGGTCCCGAAGGGATTGATAACACGGTCGTGAAAGCCCTGTTAAGAATGCACCCATCACTTCTTGCCAGGTTTTTCAATAGGTGCCTGGACACTGGTACTTTTCCTGAGGCATGGAAGGTTGCCCGAGTAGTGCTTCTCGAAAAGTCTGGTAGAAAGGGTAATTCTCCTAATGATTATCGTCCGCTTTCTTTACTAGTGTGTCTAGGTATGGTCCTGGATAGCCTACTAGCTCAGCGACTGAAGCACTGGCTAGAGAGTAATGAGCTTCTTTCCTCTTTCCAACATGGTTTTAGGGAAGGGAACTCCACAACCACGGCTCTGAACGAGGTGTTAGAGGGGGTTGAGATGGGCTTAAATAAGGGTGCTTGGGTTCTTTTCGTGGCCCTGGACATTGATGGCGCGTTCAACTCCATGAGCTGGAACAAGCTGATGGAATTTGATGGACATGGGTTGTCCTGATAATTTGTGCAGCTTGGTTCGTGACTTCCTGAGAGATAGACGGATTAGCCTCAGTTTTGGTGGGCGGAAGTTGGAAAGAAACTGTGCTAGGGGTTGCCCCCAGGGCTCTTGCTGCGGACCTATTATGTGGAATATCCTGGTAAACACCGTTTTCCAGGAGGAGCTACCTGAGGGAGCCTGGCTGGTTCTCTATGCTGACGACCAGTTCCTCATCATTGAGGCTGCTTCGAGAGCGAAGGCTGATAAGTGTGTTGAAGCTTCTCTCCATATCCTCTCGAACTGGGCCCATGACTCTGGCCTTAAGTTCAATGTCTCCAAAACTAAAGCCCTCAGCTTTAAGCCTAGGGACATAAGAACTAAAAGGAAAGGGATCAAATGGGAGCACAAGCTGGCTATCCGGATGAAAGGACGGAGGGTAGCGTTGGTCAATAGGATGACCATCCTGGGGGTGGTCATTGATGACAAGATGGGTTGGCAATACCAGGCGGAGGAGATGGTGACGAGAGCAAGGGAGGCGTTGTGCAGGCCTGTCCTGGTTGGCTCTCAATAGGGGGGGGGGGGAGAAGGAGGGTACTATTTTTAGGAACCTCTGCCTCTCCTGTGTCGAGCCAATCCTGCTATAACAGGGATCAGAAGGTGGCAAAAACTCTAGAGAGCGTGCAGAGGACAGCGGCACTCAGAATCACAGGGGGATATCGCACTACCAGCAGTGAAGCCTTTTTGCTCCTCGCTGGGCTTATTCCCCTGGGATTGAAACTAGAGGAGGAGACCATCAGACAGAAGATCTGGGAGAACAGGGAAGATGCCCTGGGACTTGAAGCGGGTGCCCTGGAATGGAAGAGGGACCCTAAGGAAGCCTCCGCAGTGGTTGCAAAAGTGGAATTGGAGTCCTGGAGGGCCGACAGGGATTGACACGGAGGTTTTCACTGATGGTAGTAAGTTTGGAGCCAATACTGGAGCTGGAGTAGTGATTTTCACTAATGGAGAGCTGATCTTCCAAGAAAGCTTAACACTCAGAGTGGACGAATTGGTCTTTTCAGCCGAGCTGGTTGCGATTAGGGTAGCCTTCAGAGTGTGTGCCGAGAAGAACTTCAGCCCGGACCGCCTCTATTCAGATTGTATGTCGGCCCTCGTCGCCATCAATCTGGTGAAAGGGCAACTCGCGCATCAAATAATCCAGGAGCTGGAGATGATAACGCGGGCTCCGGAGGGTTAGGGGACACAGCCTCATCGAAGGTAATGAGTTCGCAGACAGGCTCGCTAAGGCAGGATGCTTTAGAGGTAGATCACTGAGGACCCCAGTGACCAAGAAAGAAGTTTATAGGAGGATCAGGGGGCACGTCCAGGACTTATTGTTGGACAGATGGAGGAAAAGTGTGAAGGGAGAGAGGTATTCAATTGGGTAACAACACCCAAGTACCTCTGTAAGGTAATGTCCCACAAATTCATTAGGGTAGTTCGGGACATGGGCTCTTCCCCAAGTCTCCACAGATTCGTCTATGAAGAAAGGGATGTGGATGCACGCCACTACGTCTTGGATTGTCCATGGGTAGTGGGTGTGCAGGAAGAGAGAAGGAGGGCGAGAGGCGCGATCGAGAGTAAGCTGCTGAGAAACCACAGCAAGCTTCTTGAGAAAGCCCACGACGTGGCATCTGAGAATTTCCTCAACTGTGAGTGAACAGAGTCGACCGGGGGCTGCCTCTCCGCGGTCCCAGCTGGACACAGTAAATAGTTTCCTCTTTTGCTGTGTTTAAAGGCCACCGGTATAGAAATCCTTCCAGACACGTTGTCTGGGAGGTGGTGTTTCCAGGTACAATGTCCAAGCTCTAGCTTGGATACCGTTACTTGGCTTATGAGTTGAACAGAATAGCAGCGAAGGGCATGCTTCGGATGCCGGCTTGTGGACCGAAAGGTCTGGGTGGCCATCTGCTTCTAGGGTGTACCAACTGTGCTTAGGTGGGATCCTCCAGTTCTTGCTTATTTTTGTTTTGGCTACTGTTTCTATTTCTTTAAAAGTAAGTTTATTTTTCTGTAGTAAGGGTTCTTTTGTGTATTTTTTCGCTAGCGCATCAGCAGCTTCATTGCCTTCAATGCTTACATGTAAGGGTATCCATTGAAGGTGAATTTTTGAGGTTTTGAGAGTTTTTGGAGATAACCAATTATGTTCCTGCTTACTTTGTCTCTAAGTTCCCTTGTGTGACTCAAGTGTTGTATGGCACTTCTACTATCAGTAAGAATCCATATATCGTGATGTTTAGTGTTTCTGATGGATTTTAAGGCTTCATAGATGGCTATAAGTTCGGATCTGAAGACTGAGCAAAAATCTGGGTTTCTTCTGTTTATTTTCTCATTGCCATTTGTGGTTTTAATGAGAGAGTCACTGTCAGTGTGTCCCAACTCGTCTCTGCTACCATCGGTATAGATAGTTATTACATTTTTAGGGATTTTATATTAATTATTTCTAATGATAATTGTTTTAAGTATTCTGGATTTTGGTATTGTTTGTTGGTGGGTTCATTTAAAGTGGCATTAAAAATAACATTTTGTTAGTGATTTGCATGGAGATATTTTTTCTGCTAAATAATATTTTTCCCCTTTATATTTTAAAAATCCATTTCTTTTGGTCAGGTGGAGAGGGCCTTCTTTTTGAGTCTTATATTGGATTCCCAATTAAGTATGTAATTGAAAGTTCTGTGTTTGTTTTCATAACTCTTGATTTTGTTTATATATTTTGGCAGATTGTAGCTTCTTCTATCCTTAAGGGCATAATGTCTGCCTCGTAAAGTACAATATTATTAGGGCAGGTATTTCGAAGACCTGTAATAATTCTAGCTGCATTTAGTTGTATCCTTTCCAGTGATTTTAGATTTGTTTCAGATGCTGTACCATAGATTTGATATCCATATTCCAAGATAGGTCTCATTAGAGATGTGTAAGTTAATTTTAGTGTTGTTGCTTCAGCTCCCCACTCTTCCTGAAATACATTTCAAGATTTTTAGTCGGTCTTTTCCTTTACTAACAACTCCTTCAATATGTTTACTGGAGTTAAATGTCTGGATCCAGGGTGTAGCCGAGATGTTTAGGATGTTTATTATATTGCAATTGTTGTTCTTTCAGAATAATATTTGGTCTTATTTTGTATAGTTTCTTATCGGTAGTAAAAAGATAGGTTTCAGATTTTTGGGGGTTAAATTCTAATTTATATTTATTAGCAAATTTTTCTAGGTGGAGAAGAGTCTTGTTCAAATCTCTTTCAGCTTTTTTTCCAGTTAGTGTTGCTGCTCCATAGAATAATGTCATCAGCGAAAAGTCCAATATTGGTTTTATGTGAAAATTTTTCTTCTATGCCTGCAATAAATAGGGTGAAGAGATTTGGGCTAAGGACTGATCCTTGTGGTAATCCTTGATACAATTTGAAGGTTTTAGATAGAGTGCCATTATATTTGACCCTGTTTTATCTATTTTTAAGGGAATCATTTATCCAAGTGATAGCTTTTCCATCAATTTTGAAATGTTTGTATAATTTTGTAATTAACTTGTTTTTCCATACCTTATCAAAAGCTTGTGTAAGGTCTAAAAAAGCAGCTATTGTGTGGTTAGTTGGTTTTCTGTTTTGTGCATCTTTTAACTTTTGTGTGAAAAATAAGAGTTGGTCTATTGTCCCATGTCCTTTCCTAAATCCATATTATTCTTCTGGTAAGAGATTTCTTGTGTCGGGGTGGTAGGTGAGTCGTCTGAGTATAATTTTTTCCATTAATTTTCAGCAAATACTTGTGAGGGAGATAGGTCGGTAGTTTTTTGGGTCATCAGCAGATTTGTCAAGTTTTTAAATGGGAATTATTGTGGCATTTTACAGTCTTGAGGCAATTTTCCAGTTTTCCAGGAGTTATTGAAAATATTAAGAAGTCTTTGTTTGCCAATTTTGCCCAAGTTTGATATCATTCGGCCATGGATTCCATCTGGCCCAGGAGTCTTGTTTAGGTCAGTGCTTTCTAATGCATAAGCTAGCTCTTTCATATTGATTTTTTTCATGGAAAATATTATGAGTGCTGGTGACATTTTTACAGTCATGAATAATCCTTCGGGCCTTTGTTTCAACCTTGATTTTACTACTTATTTGATATGAATTACCTAAAAGATTGGCAGCAATTTTGTCATTAGTTGCTGGTGTACCATCTGTATTCTTAATCATATTAGTTTTTTCGGTTTGTGACTGGGATCTGTCAATTTGTTTTGCCAAATTCCAAAGTTTTGTATTTGGGTTTCTTGGGTTCAGGTTTTCACAAGTTTGTTTCCATTTTTCCCTTTTCACATTTACGTATAATCTTTTTATTTTTGCATTCACAATGTTCAGTTCAGTTCTACAATTTGTTTGGTTCTGGGTGCTCTTTTTTGTAGTTCATTTCCTTTAGTTATAAGTGTTTGAATATTTTTTGCCTGGTGTGTATAATTTGGAATCCATTTCTTAATATTACCTCTTGGTATTGAAACTGTGGCTGCTTTAATAATGGTGTTTTCGAAAGATATCCAATTAGCCTTTTTGAAGTTCCAGATTTTTTTCTTAATTGAGCTGGTTTTGGTCTTGGTGCTAATTTCTATCAAATTAGGCAAATGATCACTTACAATACTTTTTAATATTTGCTATTTGCATTTGTGGAAAATGTCAGGATAGTAAAAACTTATATCAAGGGCTTGTGCAGTATTATAGCTGTATGAATGATGGGTAGGATTCCCATCATTTAAGCACATGATGGCATTGTCGTCAAATATGTTTGAAAATATTTTGCCTCTTGGGTTTGGCGTGGAACATCCCCATAGTTGATGTTTGGCATTAAGGTCACCTACAATAAGAGTTGTCTGTAAGAAATTGAGCCATTGTTCCATCGTCAATAAATGTATTGTTTGGAGGGTGATACATATTGTATATGTTGATGGCTTTGTTTTGATTGAGGTAGACTTTGATATCTTGGGCTTTGAGGTCTAATGTGTTTGAAATATTAACGGCTATGTCCTCATAGTACAAATTCTTGATTAAAAATGCTAGGCCACCCCCTTTAACAGCATATACAGATGGATATTCAGACCTTACCCTGAGTTATGGAGGGGCCGGAATTATACATGCATTCTACAATGGATCCCTGCCCATGCTGGGATCGGGGGTAATGAAATGGCATCTGAATTGGCAAAGGAAGCCAGAAAGTTGAGCCAAAGGAAAGAACAAATGTCATTATTTGACGCTGATTCTTTGTCAAAATACAAGATAATTAAACAATAAATAAGAAAATATCAAAATGCGAAATAAACTCTGAGAGAAAAATGACAAAAACTATAACAAGACTTAGAACAAAACACTATAAAGGAATGACAATACATCCAGAGGACACAAGAACCTATAGGGCATGCAACAATTGTCCTGGTGTGGAACGTACACCTTCCCACATATTCTCATAGCCAGCAATGGCCGCAGCCTTGCAGAAATTTGACATAGACCCAGAGCAGCAGCTTTACACACCCAAGATAGTGGACATTGCTACTGCTGTGATGGAGATGCATGGACACACCTGAGGCTCTTTATTGGACACGACAACAACAACGGCATTCCAGAGTAAAATAAATTATCAGAGATAGATACATATTTTTCAAATGAATTAAAATAAATATAATCGATACTGAGAGAGAGTTGAATTAAAAATATATTAGAAATTTATTATCTTCGGAAACACAAGCCGTATCTAAAATATCAATTTTTTTTTGCTACATGTTTGAATTTGCATTTACCTATTTTACATATCTCTGATTGTATTTAAAAATTGTTAACCAATTCTTCATACTTTTGGCGAAGTGGTGTTTTATTAATTTGTTATTTGATGTTATTAGGGTTCTTTCCTGGTATTCAAAAAGGAAAAATACGTGTCGATCAGTTATATTTTTCAATTTATCCAACAATTTGGCCGCTGAATCTCTGATTCTGGTAGTGCGCCATCTGGCGAATAAAATTGTAACTAAAATCAATTTCGAATTTTTCATTATTTGCCATAAAAAATCCCATTGAATCCTGAACACAATGGTGTTTACCGCATTGCTCTAGCGCAAATATTCGCGGAGTTATTAATTTTTGAAATAGTGCGGGACTTTTGGATCACCCTGTATATCCACATGTTATGTCTGATATGATATATATTATGTTTGAAGGAAATAAAGACTTTACTTTTTAAACTACCAAATACTTCTTGCCGATTAACTTCAACCAACAACACGAGGACGTTACAGTATATATTTAAATAATTTAATTAGATTAAAATATTACAATTTATAAAATATGATTTTCAGATTTAAATACATATACATTCATGAACAAAACTTAAGTTTTTTTATATCACCGGTCGTCTGTTTTTTTAAGGAGACGGAAGCAATTTTGTTCACACTTAGTTATCTCGTGTGTCATCAATAAAGATCACTGTGTATCAAATATCTTTCAGAGTGTTATTGTCTGACTCCCAATATACATGCTAAAAGGTACAACTTCCTTAAGTTTTGTCCGTGAGTGTATAATCTCTATATATATTTTTGGTAATTATAGAGTATTTAAAAATGTGTATAGCTAAAATAATGTGGTAATGATAATAAAGTTTAATAGTTGTGGAATATCTTTTTGTATGAACAAATTAAAATGATTTTATATTTTTCTCACCATAAATATTCTTTGATAATAATTTTCGCACGCATATATATTAAATTTAACAAATACATCATTAAAATTATTTGCCAAAAGTTGTTTGAAAACTTATTATATATATATATATTTTAAAAAATCTCTAATAAACATGTAAATATATATGTTGGATAACTGAATGCTACGACAGCTAGCGCCACACTGGACCTATCATCATCACAACAGTTTTGTTTACCCTTCTTCTCTATACTTCAATAACTGTTCGCTACCATAACTTTGTCTTTTCTTGCTAAATGGATAATAAAGATTATTATCATATAATCCTCAACGTCCTCATGCCTTCCTACAAGCTGTAAGTACCTAAATCTTACAACAATTAGATTATGAGACTGAATATTGCATGAAATTCAACTAACGAGTTAAGACAAAGAAAAAAGGCTTAGCAAAAATGGCGTCACTCCCGAGCCACGATGTAACCCTAGATAAGCTCGACGGCTATAACTACTCACTATGGTCTTTCAAAATTGAAATGCTCTTGCAAAAGGAAGATCTTTGGGAAGTTGTCACCGAAAATATTCCAGATGAACCTAAAATCGAATGGAAAAAGAAAGACTCAAAAGCTAGAGCTATCATTAATCTAAGCATCGCCGACTCACAAATAGTGCATGTCAAAAACCTACTAACAGCCAAAGCTACCTGGGACACTCTTAAAAATATCTATGAAAGAAAAACACTCTCAGGAAAAATTTATTTGCTAAGGAAACTATACAGCTTAAAACTCGAAGAAGACAAAGACATGCAACAGCACATCACTACCATGATGGAACTCGTTGACAAACTGCGAACCATTGGCGAAACACTAAAGGACTCCCACATCACGGCTATACTGCTTTGCTCGCTTCCAAAGAGCTACTCCAATCTCATCACGATGTTGGAATCAAGGCCTGATGACGAGCTAACGCTTGAATTTACCAAGAACAAACTCCTTGTTGAACACACACGCAGAGTAGAAAGCTCGAAAGACGAAAGCACCGCATCAAAAGCCTTAAAAAGCCTCCACAGAGCTTCAAGCCAAAGAAGAGAAAAAGAGAAGAAATTCTGTTCTTTCTGCCACAAACCAAACCACTCCAAAGAAGAATGTTGGCACTATCAAAAGCGAAACAACAGCAACAAAGAGTACAAATATGAAAACTTCAGAAGAGGAAACGTACCAAAGTACACAAATCAGTCGAGTGTCACCCAAGAACAACCCACAAACCAGAGAACAACAAAAGGACCTAACCCAAAAGCTCTCAATTGCACTCAACGAGAAGCAAGTGTACACAACTGGTTCGTCGACTCTGGAGCCACATCTCATATGGCGTACGACGAAAGCTTCTTCACTGAACTTAACAGAGAACAAACACAACATGTTGTGGTTGCTAATGGCAATAAGCTGCAGGTCAAAGGGATAGGACAAGGAGAAATAAAAGTCATCACACCCCAAGGAAAGACTGACACCTTACTTCTCACAAAAGTTCTCTACATCCCGGAACTAACAGACAACCTTCTGTCAGTGAGTGCGGCCACCTCCAACGGATGTAAAGTAACGTTCAACAGAGATTGGTGTACCATCGAAAGAGACAACACAGCCCTCGCGAACGGTATACTTGACAATGGAATGTACCGACTCCACCTGGATGACAACCCCCAAACTCGCACATTCAAAGCAAATGTTGCAAAACAAAACCACTGCAAGAACAAAAATTGCCTCATGCTCTGGCACGACAGACTAGGACACAGAAATATAGAATCAATTAAGAAGATTCGAAATGAGAACCTAGCAAGAGGACTAAGTCTAAATAACTGTTCGCACAGCACAGACTGCGTTCAGTGCATTCAAGGAAAACTCACCGAAACCCCTTTTCCAAAGAAGACAGAGTACAGAGCAACTGAAACGCTTCAACTTGTCCACAGTGATATCTGCGGTCCATTACCAACTAACTCTCTTAGCGGTAAGAGATACTTCATCACCTTCACTGATGACTACAGCAGATACACGAAGATCTACCTCCTGAAAGGAAAAGACGAAGCCTATGAAAAAATAAAAGACTACGTCATCTCAGCACACACGGAATTTGGAAAAGATATCCAAACCATACGGACAGACAACGGTCGTGAGTACGTAAACCGACAAGTCGAAGATTTCCTGAACCAAAGCGGAATCAAACATCAGCTAACAGTCCCCTACTCACCAGCCCAGAACGGAGTAGCAGAAAGGAAAAATCGATCACTAATGGAGATGACAAGATGCATGCTGTTTGACTCAGGACTCCCACAGTCTCTATGGGCGGAAGCGGTTACCACAGCTAATTACCTACACAACCGAATACCCTCGAAAGCTACAGACAAGACTCCTTTTGAACTATGGACCAACAGGAAGCCCAGTCTGAAGCATCTAAAAAGATTCGGATGTAAAGCCTTCGCCTATATTCCCAAGATAAAAAGAAACAAGTTGGATAGCAAAGTTATCGAAGGGATCTTTCTTGGATACGATGATCGAAGCAAAGGATACAGAATCCTGCACGATACAGACAACATCACAATCAGCAGATCCGTAAAATTTATAGAAAAAGAAAATGGGTTTCACCTCGCTTCCACAAAAACAACTTCACCACAAGTACTAAGTACAGATCTAACTTCCTCTAATTATATTGGAAATGCAGAGGAAAGTCAGGAACCAGGAACACAATCCGAAAACCTTGAGGACCCAGAAACCGAGGATTACCTTCAACCCGGTACAAGCACAGGAACACAAGTGGTCACACAAAGAAGATCCACGAGACCAACAAAGGGAATACCTCCCATAAGAAATGACTACATGCTGTACAAAACTGAAGCTCAAGACATTCAGACACCCACCAACTACTCGGAAGTCCTACAATTACCAAAAATAGAAAGAGAAAAATGGCTACAAGCAATGAACGAAGAACTAAATTCTCTTGAGAAGAACCATGTATGGGAACTAACGCCTCTACCTAAGGACAAAAAGATCATAGGATGTAAATGGACCTATAAACAAAAACTCAATTCCAAAGGAGAAATAGAGCGGTACAAAGCCAGACTCGTAGCAAAAGGGTTCAATCAGAAATTTGGCCGAGACTACGAAGAAACCTTTGCACCAATTGTGAAGCATTCTACAATTAGAGCCTTCCTAGCTGCATCAGTCTACAAAGGGATGAAAGTGATCCACCTCGACGTCAAGACAGCGTTCCTACACGGCGACCTAGATAAAGAACTCTACATGGAACTCCCAGAAGGACTCCATACAAAACAAACAAACAAAGTCTGCAAACTAAAGAAGGCAATTTACGGTCTAAAACAAGCTGGAAGATCTTGGAACACAAAAATTGCAAGCACTCTAATTAAAAATAACTTCAAACAGAGCATTGTAGACCCATGCCTATTCACCAAGAATGAAGAAAACCATTCCATCTACTTGATTCTATATGTGGATGACATGCTCCTTGCAAGCGATTCCGAAATAATCATCCAAAACACTGTAAAAACTCTCGAAAAAGAATTCGAAATAAAGAACCTTGGAGACCCCACTCAATTCATTGGTATAGAAATCTCAAGGAACAGAGAAGGTGAACTCCTTCTGAGCCAAAAGAATAAAATCCAAGAATTAGTTGAAAGGTACAATCTTCAAGAAGCGAAACCTACTTTCACTCCCATGGAAAGCGGATACCCCGGTATATCTGATGAAAAACTTCTACCAAACAACGTCCAATACCAACAACTGATAGGCTCACTATTGTACCTAAGCGTAGTATCCAGACCAGATATCGCAGCTCCAGTCTGCATACTTAGCAGCAGAAACCAGAATCCTAGAAATTGTGACTGGAATGCAGCAAAAAGAATCGTAAGATATCTAAAAACTACTAAAGAACTCGAGCTACGCATATCTAACCAAAAACCTCCCACACTGGAAGCATACAGTGATGCCACATGGGCAAGCGACAACACCGACAGAAAATCACTAAGCGGAAACTTGTTCCTACTGGGATCAAACCCCATCTCATGGATGACTGGGAAACAAGGTTGCGTATCTCTCTCATCCACCGAAGCGGAACTTATCTCCGCAGCTGAAGCCTCACAAGAACTGTTATGGCTTCTCGACTTGCTAAAGGATCTCGAACTGGAACAGGAAGCTCCAATCTACTTCCACCAAGACAATCAATCATGTCTCAAGATATGTTCATCCGAAAAAGTGTCTTCTAGAACCAAGCACATCGCAACCAAGATTCATCACCTGAAGGATCTTCAGAAGAAGACAGTGATAAAAATGGTCTACTGCCCAACCGGCGACATGAAGGCGGACATTCTGACCAAGCCGCTACCAAGGCCGACATTTGAGAAGTTACGCTACAACCTCGTGATGTCTCCACATTCATGCCGGGGATTTGTTGGATAACTGAATGCTACGACAGCTAGCGCCACACTGGACCTATCATCATCACAACAGTTTTGTTTACCCTTCTTCTCTATACTTCAATAACTGTTCGCTACCATAACTTTGTCTTTTCTTGCTAAATGGATAATAAAGATTATTATCATATAATCCTCAACGTCCTCATGCCTTCCTACAAGCTGTAAGTACCTAAATCTTACAACAATATATATTTTTAAATTTCATTTAGAATAAACAATGGGTTAAATATGCTTGAGACATACATTTATTATAAAGTGCATACCAAATTGATATTTGAAACTTTCTTATTCCTTTGCTGTTATACCAAAAAAGACATATAAAATGAATAAATTTATTTTCAAATGCATCAAATATACTGGAAATAAAATATTTAACGACGTAGTATCAATTATTCCGCCTTCTACAAGCTTTCAGAAATATTTAACGACGACATTTTGTTTTATGCCATCATATTTACAGAATGACCGCATTTATTTATTTAAATCATTTATTTAACTTTAAATTTAATAAAATTAAAATAGAATATAAAATAAGGGAGATATAGAAAACAAATAAAGGAAAATACCTTATTTTTTAAATATAAAAACGTGTAGAATATATTATAAATATGTATAATTATTTTGACACCAGGTTAATAAATTGTTGCGGACTCTTTTGATTGAAAGTATAAAATGTGTTCCTCTATGATTAATATTTCGAGGTAGTTAGATTTTCTTAAATTATAAAAATATTTAATTAGATATTTTTTTTTTACAATTTCTCATCATATTTATATTTTTTGTACATATAAAGGTTTTCAAAGATATTCACTTCTAAAATAAAAATAATATGGCAAAAATATTATTATACTTTTTAAAATTAATAATAGGATTTTTTTGCAAAATATAGTTATCTTAAAATATTAATAACGTTTAAAATCAAATAGGTTTTGAATTTGAAAATAATTTCAAACATTCTTTTCTAAAACCTTTTTAAAAATATATATATATATCCATATTCATAAATCATAAAGAGAGCACATTAAAATACAGATAATTTTAAATAGTTTCATTTAAAAATTGAAATGTTATATCATATATTTTACAAAAATTATTTGTATTTAAAAAGTTCTGTAAAATTCTAGTATAAATTTTATATGAAAATAATTTTAGACGCGTATCCTTGTAATTTTTTAAAATTATTTATATTATAGATATATATATTCTGGAAATATATATATATATATTTTAAAATATTATATTTAAAAATCAGTAGGCTCTAAAATATTTTATTCTTTTTTAAAAGTTTGCAATTACCCGATAGGTGGCAGTGGTAATAGTTTAATAGAATCTTTTGGGTATGTATATTTTGCAAAGTTATTTACATTAAAATATGAATTTTCAAGTATCTTTAAATAAATGATTATATAATTTATATTTTAATATACAAAAAGCATATTTTCTTAGATATTTATATATAAAGCGAGAGAGTGATTATCAAAATTAAATATTATTTTTAAATGCTAATGCGTGTGTCAAGTAATAAATATTTGATATATTATTTGAAATATATATTTCACCAACTGCGCACATACGGTAAGTACAGAAATTATAATTGCATATGCTTTTTTAATCCATGTTTTATTATTATAAAAATGTTTGCATTGCACTAAATGATCACACAATGCATAAAGATGAGATCCACACACAAAATACTTTTAAAATATCAAAAATGGATTTTTTAAATCTCTTTTATTGAATATATTTTCAAAACATGGCATATTAGTTCCGAAAAAAAAACACTACAATTGTTCATATTTTTCTCTTTACTACCGAAAGTTTCAAAATTACAGACGATAGTGAAATAATTGTATTTGTATTTAAATACGCAATGATTACAAGCGACTTTTAGATTCTTTCATAAATTAAATCAAAGTATAATTATGCGGCGCCAGCTGCTAACAAAAATCAATAGGTTTAGCGACATTTTAATATGGTTAAACTAATAAAATAGCAAACGACCTACCATTTTGTCGGCAAACTCGACGCCTCCAGTTCTTACACAGGAACCGGAACTTGATAGCTCTTCCTACGGGAAGTCGGCGTGTCTTATTTTCACCCTCTCGAGACTTGAAAATAATTAGCTAATACAATTGAATAAATAATTTAATAATAAAATTAGTGAATATCGTTATTTATAAATGCATTTTTATTGTTGTTATCGCTTCTATTGCAAATATAGATAATATACCAAAAAGAGCATTTTAAAATAATTGAATTAAAATAATACATTTATATTTTAAATTTTCTTCTCAGAACACGCTTAGATTCAGATCATTGATTAAGCCACAACAATGTCTTTGACAAATTTATTTTAATGCATTTCATAAATAAACGCTTTAATGCGTTTTACTAAAAGACAGGTGTATTTTTTCACATGAATACCAGACTTCTGCAATATATACAAATACTTGTAAAATGTAATATTGCAATATACAAAAATAAATATATAAATTTATCGGGAAAACTACATATATTAAATGGAGAAATAAACAAAGGATGAAAAAACTATTGACGTAATATTTTAGGACTTACTTTAATTAAAAACAAATTCTCACTGTGTATAGCTAATGTAATGGAAACAATATTATTCGGAAAGGTCTGGCGCATCATAAGACCCCTACCAGGTTTTTTTTCTGCCAGTTTATTCTACCAGACAGCTCTACTAGTGTAATTCGACTGTTGTACTTAAACAATTGAACATTTTATCGGGATGATATACACTCATGGATGAAACTTAAGGAAGTGGAAGGTCTTTGATGTCGCCGGTCGCCTGTTTTTTTTTTTTTTTTTTTGGAAGGAGATGAGGCAATTTTGTTCACACTTAGTTTTCTCGTGTGTCTTCAATAAAGGTCAGCGCGTTATCAAATATCTTTAAGAGTTATTGCCTGAATTCCGTTATACATACTAAAAGGTATAATTTCCTTAAGTTTTGTCCATGAGTGTATTTTTTACGAAAGTTTGGTTTATAGCAAGGGGAACTGTTGGGTGGTTGTAATCCGAAGTGACGACGCAATCACGTGTCAGTATCTCCTTTGTTTGTTCCCATCGACTTGGTTGCTTGGCTACAGGGTTCGTTTGTGATCCGGCAACGCTGGGTTAGAACTGCCCTTTTGTTGGTTTGTTTATGTGGAAGCTCTTAAAATGTACATGGCGATGATAGGAATTATTTATAAATGACTTTTTTCGCAACGTTTTCTAATAATGATTTTATTGGGAGCTTTCGGGGTCTACCCCTTTCTCAACCTGTAGTTACAAGGTAGAAATAAAGTATATTTGACACAATACTCAATTATTCTAATTACACACAAAAGCCTTTATTAAGACACCTATATATTTTATACATGGATTTACCAAGGAGTCTCTTCAAATGAAAAGAATAAAAAAGTAAAAGCTAATCACATTTAGTTGTAGTAATGACATTTATATACAGGAACACTTAATTAAGATATTCAAAAGCTCTTAAATAGATTGGTCTGGGTAAAAATCAGAGGATAAGAAATTCAATTATTCTAATCATGAAACGTTGTAATAGGACCGACCATTCAATGCGTGTGTTTTAAATGTTATCTGGCACCACACACTCTCTCCCTCAAAAAAAAAAAAAAAAAAACACAACTAAATAACTTTGAAGCGGTTAAAACACTTGGTAATGGCGACAGTTGAAACGACGGTATGGTTGGTGACCAAGTTTATATAGCAGGATGTCCAACTGGAGAAAAACTGCAATCTATCGGCATAATCAATCAACATTTTTAATTCTTTTATTTACTCTTACATTTATTCAGAGATGTGGAGAGATAATACAGCTACAAATTCTTTCTTCGAATGGATTGAATAATGTCTGAGCATTTCGTGAAATCGCACTTTGTCAGCGTGGTACAAACTGAACCTCAAAGAATGGCCGTTACCTCACTTAACGAATAGGTCTCAAAATGTAATTTAGATAGAGCAAAGAATGTCTTAATGCTTAAAAATCCTGATCAGTCAACTACAGTTGCGATGTGTGAGAGGGAATTGATAAAACAGACGGTCTGTCAATGATAGGTTATCCTCTTCAGATTATTGCTAGATCATTATAAATGGTCAAATCTCAACTTTTTGTTGTTACCCATAATTAAGATTTTTAGCATTTTTTATAAGGTGTTTATGTTATACAATATGTACCAAAGGTGACACCTCTCCTTTTAAAAATGCGTTAAAACAATTCATCTGGTTTACCACGCCAGTAAAAAAAACGTAGTGATACTAATAAAGAACAAATCACAAAACCAGTTTTGGAAATTTCAGACATAAAGTCATCCTTTATACCATCGTTTCAGGCTTTGGCTCTTATCAGTACAGAGCGGCTTCATTTCATAACATCTTACGATGGCCAAAAAGGTGTTTGAGCTGGTGAAGTTGTAAGGCTGATTGTCAGACCTGAATACAGCATAAAATTGCAGGAGGATGATATACATGTGCCACCTTTCCCATTAAAAATGTATTAAAACAATTACTTTTGGTTTATCATTGGGGCTTTATCACCACCATTACGTTTTGTACTGGGGTGATAAGCAAAGTGCATTTTTAAAGGGAGAGGTGCCACCTTTGGTTCACCACTTGGTTATCTATATATAAGCTCAACATCATAAAATAAACAAACAAAAAAGGCGATCGTACCTCAGGTACCGTAGACATTGGATTAAAAAATTGTCCCACGTCGCGTCCACCAGCTTCGAAAAGTTCTTGTGTAAAATGCCATTAGGCCCTTTAGCGTGGAAACTTGCAATAAATATAATGCTTCTTTTTTTAATAAACACTATTTCGGCAGATCTATTTTTTTACTATATATAATACCGCATTTATAAAAATTATGATGCTCTCTATTTATGTTTTATCATTGTAGTAAAAAAATGTCTGTAGAAATAGGTTTTGATTATTTGAAAAAGAAGCTTTAAGATGTGTCACTATTAACAAAGACTTGCGTGTTAAGGTTAAAATTCTCCTCCTCCGTGAAATCCGGCTTCAGCAAGGATTTGTGTACGGTGGCCGAGATTGCCCTTCGTCGCGACGCTCAACTTCAGCAAGGACTAACGTGTTGAGGCCGAGATTGCCCTTCGTCGCGACGCTCAACTTCAGCAAGGACTAGCGTGTTGAGGCCGAGATTGCCCTTCGTCGCGACGCTCAACTCCAGCAAGGACTAGCGTGTTGAGGCCGAGATTGCCCTTCGTCGCGACGCTCAACTTCAGCAAGGACTAGCGTGTTGAGGCCGAGATTGCCCTTCGTCGCGACGCTCAACTTCAGCAAGGACTAGCGTGTTGAGGCCGAGATTGCCCTTCGTCGCGACGCTCAACTCCAGCAAGGACTAGCGTGTTGAGGCCGAGATTGCCCTTCGTCGCGACGCTCAACTTCAGCAAGGACTAGCGTGTTGAGGCCGAGATTGCCCTTCGTCGCGACGCTCAACTCCAGCAAGGACTAACGTGTTGAGGCCGAGAATATTTCCCATTACATGATATCTGCTTTCAGCGAAGACAACCATATCGAAGGCAAAATCTATCTAACATTCCATTGTTAACGTCGAACTTTAAAAAGTGCTTAAAGAAGCTTTCATTTTATCTCTATTTTGATCAAAGTATGGTTCTGAAGGAAATAGTGGAGGATAGGTTTATGAAGGACGTCCTGCGGGCGGTGCAGCCTGACGAGAGCTGGAAGGTGCTGGTCCTGGACACTCTGGCGGCCAAGATCCTCTCCTCCTGCACCAGGATGACGGAGCTGGTGTCTGAGAAGGTAGTGCTGGTGGAGAACATCGAGAAGTCCAGGGAGGTGGTGCCCTATGAGGCTATCTACTTACTTTACCCGGATCCCGAGACTCTAAGGATTTTCATCTCCGACTTCGAGCGCCGCCCCCAGTACCCTGCGGCTCATCTCTTTCTCCTTGCTGCTTGCCCTGACGATCTCTTTGACGACATCCGCAACTCCGCCGTCTACAACTTCCTCAAGACTTTCAAGGAGATCTATCTTTCCTTCCTCGTCTACGAATCCCTCGTCTACCTCTTGGAGTACCCCAAGTTCTTCCAGCTCTACTTCGGGCCCGAGAAGATTGAGGAAGTCCACCTCGTGCGCCTGGCCGACCAGCTCGCGTCGTTGTGCTTCACGCTCAACGAATACCCCTCTATACGGTATTCCTCCAACTTCGACGCCTGCTTCGAGCTGGCCAGGCTCGTCAGTAAGCGGATGGAAACCTTCAAGAATGAGAACCCTGAGCTAGGCGAGGGTTTTGAGAAGTCGAGGTCGACGCTAATTATTCTCGACCGCAGCTTCGACCTGAGGTCGCCCTTCCTCCACGAGCTAACGTACCAAGCCATGGCGTACGACCTGCTCGACATCGAGAACGACTACTACGTCTACGAGCGCAACCTGCTGGGGCAGAGCCAGGCCACGTTCCTGGACGAGCAGGACGACTACTGGAAGGAGCTGCGGCACGAGCACATAGCCAGTGTCACCCAGAATGTCACCCGCAAGCTGAGCGAATTCAAGCGCGATCGGAACATCAAGACGGAGAAAACAACCTTCAAAGATCTCTCCCTGATGATCAAGAAGATGCCTCAGTACAAGAAGGACCTCAACAAGCTCTCGATTCACTTCCACCTCGCCAGTGACTGCATGGAGAAGTACCAGCGCTCCATCGACCTGGTGTGCGACGCCGAGCAGGACCTGGCGCTCGGCGTGGACGACAACGACGAGGTGGTGAGAGACCCACTGAAGAAGCTGATCCCCGTACTGCTGGACAGCGTCATCCGGCCGGTGGACAAGATCCGCCTGATCATCCTGTACACCCTCCACCAGAACGGCATTTCCAGCGACAACCTGGCCAAGCTACTGCACCACGCCCACGCCAGCGAGGCGGAGCGGGCCGTCCTCCACAACCTGCGCTTCCTGGGCGCCAACGTCCAGACTGACATGGCCAGACGCTACGTCCCCTTCTCCTACCCCCGGAAACTCCGCGAGAAGGACCGCAAGTACAAGCTCGCCAGATGGGTGCCCGTCATCAAAGACATCATGGAGGACGCAATCGACGGCAGATTGGACAAGGGCATCTTCCCCTACGTGAAGGAGAGAGCTCCGCACGACGTGTCGGCCAGGGCGCCCACCAGCCTGAGGTACCAGACCACGCGCACGGACGCCCGGCGCGTCATGTCGCGCTGCATCGTCTTCATCGTGGGCGGCGTGTGCTACTCCGAGACCAGGAGCGCCTACGAGGTCACCGGCCGCTACAACCCCAAGTGGGAGGTGATCATCGGCAGTGACCTGGTCATCACGCCCAAGAAATTCATGGAACACATCCAAAATCTCTCGCAGTAGAGCTCCTAGCTTCAGCATAATGGTTTCTCCTCTTTTTTTAGCCTCGCGTCTTTTTTTTTTTAATTCATTTTAAACCATATTCAACCTTTTTCAAAGCCACCTCTTCCATTTCTTTGGTGCTCATTTTATCCAAAATACGATAATATCTAGTTTTACTGATAAAAATATAGATTTACTCTCAATATTTTTATCCCGTTACAACGTTTTATTTTAAGGACAGAAGGAATATATACTCATGGACAAAACTTAACAAAGTGGAAAGTATTTGATGTCGCCGGTGGTCTATTTTTTATTTATTTTATTATTTTTTTTTAAGGAGATGGCGGCAATTTTGTTTACACTTGGCTATCTCGTGCGTCTTCAATAAAGGTCACTGTAATATTTTTCAGAGTTATTATCTGAACCCCGATATACATGCTTTAGGTACAACTTCCTTAAGTTTCGTCCATAAGTGTATTAAAAAATTAAAATATTGCATTGAGAATTGATTTTCAGACGATATAAATACCAAATTTAAATATTTTGATATATCCTATCTCCTCATAGGTTATGTCCATAGTTTCCTTGAATACTTTCAGCAAGAATTCCCATTAAAATAGCGAAATAGCTAAGAAAAAAAAAAAGTCAAACTCGTACACGTTTCGTTGTGTTGACGACCCACGTCAGTGTGGTGCAGGCTTATCAATATCTGGCCATATATATATTTTAAATCAACGTTCAGTTAATATTTATTCCAGTAGATGGTGCCCTGCCAAACAGCACAATTTATTTGCATGATCAGAAGGTTCTACTGTATTTTTTTTGTATCGTTAAATTCGAACATAGACAATATGTCAATCTATATATTACATATGGCGATGTCATATCGCACAAATAATGCGCTTTTAAAGTAGGATTTATTCTGAAAAAATAATGGAAAAAAAAAAAACAATGGGACGACAGCTTATCTTGAAGCGAGAGAAGAAGAAAGGGAGAAAAAATGTTTTGATCAACGATTGGGCTTGGATTGAGGCCAACAGCAGAATGATTTTTATTGATTTGCGATAATTTTTTTTCGTAGAACACTATCTTCCTAAGATTGGGCACGTATTGATTGATTTTTTCCCCTCTTTTTTCCCTCCTTTTCCCTTTCGATAAGAAAAGAAAAGACAAGTGGTTAATTCCAGCACTTTGTTCTGTGGGGGATTAACTCGTTGAAATCTGTGGTACAACTGGGAATTGTGGGAAGGCAAGGAAAATATCGTCTGCTTGGAGTGAGTTCAATATATCGCGTAACACTTCCTCTCTAACTATTAAGGCCTAATAATAAATATAGGTTGTTTTATGTGATTATTCAGTGTTTTTTTTTTCTATGAATAGTGTGTGTATTTTTTAGAGACTTCCAAGTGAAATTAAAATATTGTAACAAAATAGTATTTATTTTATTAACAAATTATTAAGTAATTAAACATTTTGTTTGCAGGGACATTTATATCTTTGTGCCTAATTTTTATGCAAATAAGGTTGAATTATGCTTTGATCAAACGGCCTTCTTTATCCTGACGAGTGTCTTTCCTAATTTCTCTACGTGGGACTATATTATCTGAGCTTGAGAATGCCTATATATATTCGAATATATAACTTTATAATGCCTAAATTGGCCTAGAAACATAACTATATCTAAGCATATGTTATAGGCCAAGGGATAAATTTAAGCCTTATATTGCCTATAAGTCTTTTTTTTTTTTTTTAAGAAGAAGACAGAGGTTGTTCACACTTGGCTATCTCGTGTGTTTTCAATAAAGGTCACTGTAATATCTTTCAGAGTTATTGTCCCGATATACATGCTAAAAGGTACAACTTCCTTTTAAGTCCTAAGTGTGAACAAAATTACCTCTGTCTCCTTCAATAATAATAATAAAAATATATATAGACGACTGGGGCGACATCAAAAACTTTCCTTAAGTTTTGTCCATGATTGTAGTTTAATAAGTAGAGAAGAAGAAGAAAAGAATCTCAGGGTGATATAATGAAATGTTATAGATATATGTGGTAATGTAGTAGTAGTTTATGCTGTTGGATGAATGCAGTGTGGCATGTTGGCTAGAAGCAGTCGTGGTTGTTGAGCGATGGGTGGTAAGGACACACAGGAGACAGGATCCAGAGGCAAAAACCCGTGAGGAAATAGATCGGGGAGGAAAAATAGAAGGTCCCAGAACAACCCCTAGAACAACTGGCGTCGAGGCCACCCCTGTGAGAACCGAACTTTTATCCTCCCGTCTAGCCGCTTATAAGCCGCTTTTAAGTAAGATAAGTCCCCTAGGGGAGATAATGAAGTCGTGATACTTGTTTACCAAGGGGGTTGTTTGTTAACCTCGCTATCTTCCCTCTTTCCTTGTACTCCCACACAGGCCATTTTATTTTACATATTTCCAAATATTATGACATATATATTCGTTGACTTTTCTCTCTCTATTTATAAATAGAAAAATATTTAATGAATCATTAAATCATTTCCAGGTCACCATAGTCTAAAACAGATTTTTATATAGCAGTTTTCTCCCCACATTTAAAAAGACAATTTGGTAAAATATTCCATGGTGTAGGTTTAGATAAATGGTGTGATTGGGAGGATGTAAATAAAGAGCGGGAAAAGATAAATTCACACCTTTATTGACTCTTTTTTTTTTTTCATAGAAAAGATAAGAAGTAAATTATTTATTCTTAAGAATGTTTGTAAAAGGAAAAATGTAATAAAAACAACTAATTTTATAAAAATAAGAAAAGATAACTCGAAAGTTTTCTAAAAAAAAAGGTAAACTATTAAAAAAAGAATTAGTAAAAAAATGACATAAAAATAAATAGACATTGAATAAATAATTTTTCAATGAAGATAATAAAGTAAAATGTGTGGTGTTTTAAAAATCATGTTTCTCTTTTTACACAAAATGTAAAATTAGAAGTATATTAGGTTTGATAGAATATAATAAAATAATTTTTATACACAATCAACTCTATACAATTATATGAAATGGTAACAGCTTGGTATGCAGGACTAGTTTGTAAAAAAACATGTTGGGATTTTTGACGTAAATTATGCTGTGTGTGATATAAATGGACTAGCGGTTTGACAAAAAAAAAAAAAAAAAAGAATCGGTTGACGTTTATTTAGAATTCGCCATTTTGTTGATGCGTCGATTTTTTTTTTGGTAAAGTATAGAAGAATTTATTTTTAGGCTCCTATTTGTTATATAAAATAATACCGAGATTTAAATATAGAAATTTATAGTTCGGGATAAATACACAAAAAGGTAGGCACATAAAAAGAGATATGTAAAAAATGATAATTTTCAAATATTACTTGGTACAAAATATTAAAAAAATCAGTTTTAGTGTCTTTGAATAGATAAGCATATCACGAAAATAAAAAGGACAAAACCTTTTTTTTTTCAATTTAAGAGAGTTTTTTTTTTCTTTCAAATGCCAAATTTTTTTATTATTGCTTTTTTTGCTCTATGGACACTTTGGACAATAATTTTTCAAGATTTACAATATATATATAATTTTTTGTATTACTTTTTGATGGCAAGGACCAAATATATTTGGAGATAGATTAGGTATAACTCTTTTTTTTTCTCTTTAAAGCAGTGAATCTACAAGAAAAACACCATATTAGATTTTTAAATTTTTGTACAGTATATATATTTGTTTTATAGATTATATTTCGGCAAGAGTGTGTGTGAATATATATTATATAGAGATATACATTTTGCATTCAAAAAATAGATATATTTATTTACACACCATTTATGTGTTAACCGACTTAAAATTGTATATATACCTATACTTTTTTTATAAATCATAGAATATAAGGTGAATGTTGGCACGTTTTTTTTTTCAAAGTGAGATCCAATATATAGTTTTCTATTTATTTACAAGAAAATGTTAATATATTCTTTGCATCAAAGTGTGTCGTTATCTTTTATTTAAATTCTCCCCTATATATATTTATGAGAGTCATATAAAAATAATATTTATAGCAATTTTCTGTAAATATATAATTGAAATTAATTTGAGGCTAATGAGACATACGAGAATGTTCTCAATATTTTCGTGAGAGAATCATAAATTATTCACACAGGATATATTAGGAAATATTATAGTTTTTTTTTCTTCATATTTAGGCGTGTAAGCATTTTTTTTTCAAAAGGCAAAAGATGAGATAAAAAATTTACATAGTGTCAATGATATATCAAATAGACTCACCATAGCGCTGTTTCAAAAGTACAAAACGACATCACAGAATAGATGAAAAAAACAATATTTCAGGGTAGTGGGGGATTATTAGGTATCAGTGAGTTTTATAAACAGTGTTGTCAGATATTTGTTTAGGTAGTACTGTCCTGAATTCTAGGTGGAAGACGAAGAAGCAATGAGGTGTAAATTAATCTATAAAATTCTTCAAATGATTTTTTAAGAAAGTGTATTCATGCTCGAGTAGGAATATTTTAAAATTCATCAGCGAATTATTTATACTCCTTTTTCCATCTGTATTTCCCACACCCCCAAGTATTACAAAAACATCTACGATATACGGTATAATATTGCCAAATGAGGTTATAACAAATTGCATTTTGATTCTTTTGATATCCCAATTTCAAATATGTTTGCTTTTTATATTTCTAAAGTGTTAGCTTTAAACGATTTTTAAAACTATATAATCAGGAATTTTTAGATTCCTGTGAAAATGCAGATTTTATTTACTGCAAAAAAAAAAAAATCATTCATTAATATATATAAATATTATCAGGTTTACCTTTTTGTTCCTTTTTGAATTATTTTAAGGCCTTGAGAAAGAACACAGATATTTAAAAAGGAAAATAATAGTTTAAAATATCAATAAAGATTCCATCAAGATATTATTTATCTAGTACAACAACAACAAAAAAGCCTTTATTTAGGGTCACTGACCCTATACAGGATTCACCAGAGGTATGCATAAGAACAAAGCAGTGAGACAACGGAAATAGCGATATATACAGAGTAAAAAGAGAAAGAAAAAAAACAAAAAAAAAAAACAAGAAAAGGAAAAAAAAAAAATAATAATAAGAAAGAGGGAAGCAAGAAATCAACACAAAAAGAGTAGCAGTAAGAAAGTGAGGAGTGAGTATCACTTGGCCTTCTTCTGAGATATGGACTTGTGGAAACCATAAAACGCCGTAGCAATATACTTATTCTGGGTCATATTGTCAATTATTGATGGAAGTGAAGCACAGAGTTGCCCAGTTTTGAGCATAAGGGTTCTTCTTTCTTCTTTCAGAGCAGAGCAATCAAAAATATAGTGATTATTTATCTAGTATAGGTTACGACCTACACTAGATAGATAGACGTAGTAAACTGAATGTGAAAAGAGGAAACAATATCGTGGCCCAAAATATCTCTCTAGGAGTATTGTAAATAGAAAATGTGCAAAAATAGAAAATGTGAGAGATGTTTTATCAATGATCACAGATACAGCAGGCTCTCTTGAATGGTGTCGCGACGGTTGTGTGCTTGGATGGACGTGTTCTTTTATTTGAATTGGTTTTTTTACCCTCTTTTTATTGCCGGCGGTTTCTTAACGATAAAATAGCGAAGATCCCTTAAATATGACATACATATTTACATACTTCTCCAATATGTTAAATTATATTCCACAGCTTATTATGTTTATATATATCTTTCCGATGATATTAAAATCCATAAAAGATGAATTTATATTTCACGAAACAAATTTAGGATAAAAACTTTTTTTTTTGTAATCGTTTTAGATCCAAAATGATCTCCTCAAGGAAATGTAAATATAACGATATATATAAAACAATAACGTTAAAAGCAGAATGATATATATTACCAGAATCTAATCAGAAGACGCACATTTAGAAATTATAGATTAAATTATATTTTTAATGATTTTTTAGGAGAAGAAAATAGTTTGAATTATTAACAAATTTGATTATTTTCAAGTGTCTGTAACTTTCTTTTTTTTTTTTTTTTGGAAAACCAAAGCACGTTACTATTAGAATTGAAATGATCAATATATATATAATAGAATAGGGTTGTATAGGGTTGATGTACTCAATTTCGATTGTGGATATTTAACCCCCCACAATCTAAAGGTCTAAATGCTGAACGGTGGGATGATGCTACCAAGCAATAATGTTTGGTCTCCTCAGGGAAGTGAATTTGGATGAGGTTGGCGGTTGTGGCGTCGCATCTATCCAGCGACACAACTGCTGAGATAATTAAATTGAGAAAGACATGTGTGCGCCGAAGAGATTGTGAAAGTCCCTTCGGTATGTAGATGAGGTGGGCATTGCGAGGCAAGGACAAAGTCCGTGTGGAGTTTTGGTGGGAACTAAGGACTAACTGTGCAGTCCCTACAAGGAGAATCAGAAGGTTTTTGAGGTAAGTGAGGATTGACTATCGGTGAAAAAGAACCCTGTGAAGAATCAGGATTTTGGCGAGGGTGGTTTCAAGTCTGTAGAGGATCAGGATTGGTGCGATGCGTAGTTTTCGGACTCGTTGGAGGAGGCGAGGGAGAAGTTGGCGGAGTCCCTGCGCTGGTGGCCGGGAGGTGGCGGTTTGACGTCGGTGAAGGACGTCAGGCGGATGTTGGTGGCCCGGCCGTAGAGCTCGCCCGGGGAGGCGTGCAGCACGACGTCGACGGCAGCGGGGCCGCTACGCCGCTCCACGGACCCCGCTAGGGAATGCACCCCGCTGGAGGAATCGCTGCCGTGCTTGGCGTGCTGGTGCACCACCACCGGCTGAACACACCGCGGCGGAGTTAGTTAGGTACATACGCCGGGGGTACTCGAGTCCTAATGCTGCTTCAGGGACCGCGCGGCTGGCACTCCTATTTATTACGGAAGAGTTACTTCAGCCAGAAGGAAATCTTCATTTTGTCATCAGGGTTTCGAAAGATTATTTCCATCTCGACCGAAACAAATGCTACAAACGTTGATGACAACAAAGATTTACTTCTGGTTGAGGTAGATGTTCCAGAGAAAAGTCCATATATTTATAGGGCGGGGGAGGTATTCTGGGAATTGTTTTGTATGGTTTTGTAATAGCGCTCTATTTTATATATGTTTCTTCCAACGATTATAATTTAATCAAACATCCACTGAGCAATCTTCAATTTTTTTCTACAGGTGTAGGGTGTACCTACAGTACCGTCTTCTATTCACCATGTTTATGGTGGTCTTTACTACGTGTACTGCTTGGGGAGAGGCAAAGTTTAGATGCCTGTTCTCGTAGAAAGGTTGTGTACATCTAGACCTCTTTGGGGTTAAGGAAGAGCTCTCCTTTCTGTTAGATCCCCCCGATGCAGTCTAGGATATGTTGTGGTTAGACTGGGTTTGTGAAGTATTTGACGCAGAGTGAGAACGTTTTCTGACCCCCTCAAATGTCAAGGTTTCAGAAAGCCAGTTCTAAACATCCGAGCGGAATCATTAAGTGAGAAAACTCCTAAGTTATTGTTTTTTTTTTTTTTTTTTTGCTGTTATACAAATGATGTCTTCCCAGGGCGGTAGGTTGGCTCGGAACTGGTGTAGGTAGTATGCAACGGTAAGTATAGTGGTGCATATTCTTCAATCTTATTTTAGGGGAACCTGGTTTGGCCATTGCATCAGCCTTTCCCGGAATGTCCATGTGAGATAGTAATATTTGTTGTGGGTCATTAGGGATCTGTGCGGAGAACTTGCAACAAGTGGTGGATCTACCGCGGCATGTCGAGCCAACCACAAGGAGAGAATTCCTGTAAATCCTGTTCGGTTAGACGTTTATTTTGATCTTTTATTTATTTATCTCTCCATATAGTAGACCACCCTTCTCCCTCTTGATAGCATTAAAGAACTTAACAAGTTTTTTTTTTTAGTTTTATCAAATGGTTAAAAAGAGGATTTGCAACGTTTCCCCGCATTATCAATTGCTACTGCCAACTATCTGAATACAGCTAAACGCATTTTTACAGTGTGAAGTGAGCTATTTTATTTTATATTCAAAATAATGAATTTTAAAAGATTCGATTTAAGATTGTTTCTATTGGTTCCAAATGAAATTATTGCAAATTGATAAGTATCGAGTATTTCACTTTTCGACGTGTTTATAAGAAATTTATTTAATATTTATATTAAAAGAGAGAGAGAGAGAGAGAGAGAGAGAGACATGGGTGGATGTGTTTATTTGCTCATGACACGTTTCCACAAGATTTAATCTATCCGAAAAAAAAAACTTGGTCACATATACACTCATGGAAAAAATAAGAAAAAGTTTCATATTTTAATCATAAACTACTCCTTTTTTTTTTTAAGAGACAGAGGTTGTTCACACTTGGTTAACTCGTATGTCTTCAATAAAGGTCACTGTAATATCTTTCAGAGTTATTGTCTCAATCCCGATATACATGGTGAAAGGTACAACTTCCTTAAGTTTTGTCCATGTCAATGTATAGTTAGGTCTAGACGGAGTTTCGACACCGTAATATGCAAATAAGCCCGATATAAAGGCATAATTATAATATTTCGGGGACAGAGAAAAATGATAATAACATATTTTAAATGGATTCTCATTTGATATATCGTTCTCTCTATGTGATATCGGGATTGGCAGCCTCCTTGATGTTAGCCAACTGGTTCTATATAGGTATCTCTATTCTCTCTCTCTCTATATATATTTATCTTTAATATTTTGTGATATATATTCCTATTGTCCCATGCGTGTGTCCATAGTTTCCTTAAATATACCTTCAACAAGAATTCCCTTTTAATGTCGGATATATTAGCAAAACTGTTAAATTCCATATTAGAGCGGTATGGTATAGATTAAACTGGAGATATCGCCGGGAGGGTTTACCTTTGATGAGCCAGGCCCTCCCAATAGTTTATAATCGTAGTATAGGGTATATGGAACGCTTCACGATTTTGCGTGTCATCCTTGCGCAGGGGCCATGCTAATCTTCTCTGTATCGTTCCAATTTTAGTATATGTACCGCCGAACAAGCGTGTATAGGGTATATAGTATATTTTAATTAAAAATATATTCGCGTAAATCATTTATATTACATTAAAATATAAACAACATAACACAGCGTTGCTAAATTCAGAGATTGTTGTAATTTCTAAATACTATCACCGAGGGCCACACATCGAGGACGCTCTCACACAGAATCTTCTATATGCTACTAGAGCTATAATATAAATGCCAATTTATCTTCATTTTTTATTTACTTGAGGAAAAAAGAGACCTAAATCCCATCATCGACGTAAATAATTAATGAGTTGGAGATGACAAAAAAACTTGCTCAAAGAAAAATTCCTATAGTGAAAAAAAAATCATTAAAATTTCAGGTCAATCTAAAGTGTGATGTAAAAAAAGAATGAAGTCTGTCAGCTGATGTAGGTTACTTAACGTGAACAGATTGTTTGAATTTTTATATGCAAATATAGGTGGATGTCTGATCAATAGACAAATATAATTTTAGACTTTATAATAAAAGAAATAACATGTTTTATTTGAAATAATGCTTTAAATAATTTGATATATCGTTTTTTATATAATTGTAGAGTGTGTCGTGTTATTTAGTCTGTTCATAATGAGAAAGAGCATAAGTCCGAAAGCAGCCAGTGTCCTATAAAAGAAACTTGCTTCTACATTAATATATTTTATATCTTAGCTTTTCTTGATTAATCAAGAATGGGTATTTGGCCAATTTTGGAATAATTAAAAATCAACGAGAATAGTTGATATTTATTCCGATAGATGGCGCCAGCCATCAACAACTTTCAGTTGCACGATAAGGAGATGCCTTTTTCTTAATATTTTATATCGTTAAACTGTTACAAAGAATACATTAAAATAGGGAGAGGGGGGGGGGGGGGGAGATCTTATATATTATCTTGATATGAAGGATTTTTTGAATAAAGGTAACGATTTCTTGAAGCAATTCCTTTCTTGATTGATGTCTTCAAGCATCGATATTTAGCTCGGTTTCAGTTGTAAGTGGAGTCACCAAGGTGGAGAATCCAAATAAGTAATCTCTGGTGTATTGCAGTATATACATCATCATTAAAATAATTATTCAAATTAGTATTACTGCAGAGCCGTTTTAAACATATCTTCATTGGGAGCTTTCGCAACTCTTGCTCTTTCTCAACTTGAAGTCACACCCACAGATGTAACTATAGGTTTTGAGAAATGTCAAAACACGAAAGCTCTAATAAAATTAATTTTAGACATCATTACGGTAACCTTATTTGAATAATTAATATATATTATGATGCATATACCACATCTTATATAAACTCGCAGATATTCAAGGATACCGTCATTCCCAGAATTTTGGTATGATGATGGATACAATGGTGCTATCGAAACTTTAGCGATATTTTACTTTTAGGAAATTTGTTACCTTTCAATCACCACGATTATGTTTTGATTTGTATTCAGTTTTTTAAAGGCCATTTTTGAAACTAAAAAGGTAGAGAGCTTTCTCCCGAATAATCCGCCCTGTTGCCATTAAACACTTTATGAAATTTGTTTGTGTTTAACCAAGCGACTTACTAGTTCACCTACCCACTCAGTCCTGGCATCATGCTGCTTATGTTGCAGGTGTCAATATAACTTCCCCTCCCATAAGCGACTTTTTGCCATCTAATTTGTGTTTCTTACTCCCAACATATTACTTACTTCGGAATTACTCTCCCCATATCCGTCCCAAGCTATAAAGTATCTTTTATTCATAGTTTGAAGGAGACTTTAGGCGATATAGAAACAGGATGTCCTTGGTCTCGGAACCTGTTTGCACTTTGGCGCGGTTGTTTAATGACCACTTGGGGTGTGAAATCCTAAGTTTCGAGTTTCTACTTCAAATCGCTTTTTAAGAGACACTCATGGACAAAACTTAAGGAAGTTGTTACCTTTCAGCATGTATATCGGAATTCAGACAATAACTCTGAAAGATATTTGATACATAGTGACCTTTATTGAAGAGACACGAAATAACCAAGTGTGAACAAACTTGTCTCTGCCTCTCCTTTAAAAAAATAAAATAAAATAGACGACCGGCGACATCAAAGTCTTTCCACTTCCTTAAGTTTTGTCCATGAGTGTACACGAATATGAAAAATATTACAAAAGTGAAATTGTACTGGGACCAAGTGGTCACATTTTAAGAAAAAAACATCTTCTGATCGTGAAACTGGAAATTGTGGTGATTGCTTGTGCCATCTGTGGCGCTAACTTTTAGTTGCACGGTCTGTGGATTGTTGAATGTTTTGAATATAAAAAGAGAGTATATTTATCTTTTAAATAGAGAGATATATAAGGAATGTTGTTCTCTCTTACATTACATTTAATTTACAACTGGCTAACTTACGTTCGTTGTAATGGGTTAGCGTTAGAGTTATTCCGTGAGGATATTTTCAATTTAAACACCAAACTCCTTTAATTTTTTTATCAGTCCCAATAGAACGTTCAGCGCTATGGCTGCTCAATTTGTCGGTGGTCTCGTATTTTTGACGCCAGGATTATTTCGCTCAATCCTGCTGACAGTGGTGAATTCTCTTAGCGGTTTCTCCATTTATGTGCGTGAGCACTCCAAATATTATATTGTGTTCATCACATGCTTATATATACTCTGTACATCAGACTCCTATACAAACCTTTACATAGACAGACAGATATAGGGAACCAGCTTGATACAAACCATTGGTTCATACAGAGAACTTTATACCAAGAGTGTTGATGGAAGGCTGTCTTTAACGGACAAGAATAAATGAATATGAACTTATGTGATACAATAAAACTTGAGTAATTCCATCTTTACCCTACAAATGACTCTATAGGTTCTTTTTAGCATTTCTTCTTTAGTGAGAGACAATGGTTTTTGGGAAGTTTTTGTTTCGGTAGCACATATCTTGGATGGATCTCACACCATGTCATCGTCACATTTCTCTATACTTGATTTATAGCCAGCCCATCTTATTTCTTATCTTCACAATTCTATAAGCCTAAATTATATTTGGGTATGTTATTTACATTCTTTTCTCAACACTGTATAAATTATAGATTGTAAAAGTGCGAGAGAGGACGGTATTCATACGCAAAAAAAAAAAGAAGATAAATCTCTCTTTTTAACTACATTGTTTTAATGTATTTGAAAATTTTAACTGTTTGTAAGGTGTATGATTCTTTTTAATATATTTAACTAAAAAACGCATATATTTTGATCCGTTTTTTTAAAACCCAATTTTCACTGCAACTTCCAAAACCTATTTTAAAAGAATAGAAACGTCTGAAAATAATATCATCAGAAATATCACAGGCCCACCCCCTGGTTTGTTATTAAAAACACGACTGTCAGGAGCGATATCAAGGTTGAAAATATCAATGATTGAACCATTTAACCTTTGTGAAATATCAGAAAAACTTGAAAACCCTTTAAGAAAACTTTCAACTACAAACGTGAGAAACAAAAACTTAAGATCTAAACACAGATTATCAACTAAATCAAAACGATGAACAGGGGAATAAAAATAAAGGAAATGCCTACTTAAAACTCAACAACTCTGAGATAAACTTTTATACTGATTCTATAATATATCGGTAAAAATGTAACTGGTCCTTGTATGTAACCATTACTGCAAATACCTGGGTTGGTCTTTGTGAGCGGTGTGTACCTAATAAAGTTACTTGGAGCTGGAACTAGTTCTATTTTTTTTATAGAAAGAGGTTACTTTTCTTATCACCTGAATTTATAGGAGGTGGAAACTATAATAAAATTTTTAATAGAAAAAAACATGTTTGCATGTTGTTTTTTTATAAATATTATTAACGGATAACTTCAACCGTTTTTAATAAGTTAACCTTAAGAATAGTTTTTCCTTTGAAAGCGGGTTGCCGAAACGTCCAAATGGTAAAAAAGGTTGAGATGATTCAATAACGTTGGTATCTTCAATGAAAGAGTTCTCTATAAGGAAAACCTCTCTCTAACGAAAGCACATGTCGGTCAATTTTGTTCTCTAGAAAATGTTCGTTGTAAATACCCCTTACACTTCTCTTTAATTCGGACTTCAGGGAACTACGGGGGAAAAAAGAACGCAATAGTGAATATCTGAATTCTGGCTCACAATTTCAAGGATTACTGTAATTTAAATAAAAATGGACTTTATATTTGTTGAAAAGAAGCTTTTTACATTAAAATAAAAACATTTAAAACTTATGATTCAGTATTTGTACTTGCTTTGATTATAAATTATTTTCGGTGGCACCACAGCAAAAAAACATAATTATCGAAATTTTTATTATGTGTGGTAGGAGAGGTACGGTACACCTCTCTACAAAGGACAGTTTTCATCGCCAAAAATTCTACTTAATGGCTCTCGGTTTAGATATCCATGGATTTTTCCGTTATAATGAATTTTGGTCAATTTCTAATATGTTGTGGGGGGTTGTGAAGAATCGCGCACATAATTTACTCTTTTATTCACATAATGTAAAAAGGTGAAAGTGTGAAAAGGTGCTTTTTGCCCGATGATTTTATTGATACGTAGAGTTTATTTATTGATTTAAAACCGATATTTTCCAGTCTTGATCCACTTCTAGAAACCTAAACTGGAAAAAATACCTTTTGTTGTACCAAATCGAATCCAAAAACAATATTTTAAAGTCGCGAATTCAATTTGATATTTTTAACTGATCCCATTTAAAACCAAAATGATTGTTTTCGAAATAAGCACATTTCCCAATTTGTATTTTACGATAATTTAAGCTTGAAATTAAAGGCATTTCAGCAAAATTCGACGATGATGATAAACTATAGGATTTAAGCTCGAACCGTATTCGAGCCTTAGATTCTATTCCTTTCGTTCAGTCGACTCTACCATTAACGCCAAACACACTCAACTAATTTTAATATAAACCGTTATACTCTATACCTATATTCCCTGTTTGTTTGAGTAAAATTCATGTCATATCAGATTAAATATAGGATATTTTGCATTATTGATTTTCAATTCACACTCAAAAGAAGTTTTTGAGGTTTGTATCGAAAGAGAGGTTTTCTATGGATTTATATAGAATGTGTTGTGTGGCTTGTTTTACTCTCATTATTTATATGTATATAGGTAGGTACCCCGTGACTTCATATAGACAATGGAGGGTATATACAGTATATGTACATATGTTGGAATCTGTCAGATCATGTTGTACCTACCGTGTGGACAAGACATGGATAACGTTATAATTAATTACTATGTGCTGCTATTATACATGTCCCAAGTACCTTTTGCACAAATCCTGATAACCCTAGTGGTTGACATCTTTTGTAAGTACACCACATAGCTGATATACGTGTAGAAATGGGTCAGATGCTTCATCTACAAAATGCCGGAGCACTCATTGGCGGGTTGCAAGAACTAAAGTACGGCATTGTATATAGCAATAACAAAAATAGAAACTACTTCAATCCGGGTTTTGAAACCGCGTTATGGTAACCAAAACGACATTTTTTTTGCCATCACCTTCATAAAGACTGTGAAAAGAGAATATATTTTATAGGTACATAATGTATTGTTAGGTTCCTTTAATTGCATGGTGTCGGAAATATATAATTCTTGTTACCAAGTATGTCTACCAAGTTCTATTCATGTCTGACATAGACTGTAGAGTGGTGCTACAGTTCACAACGGACACGTGGTATATCCCGTCCAGCCTCCCTGGGGAAGAAGTCAAGAATGTATTGAGGGACCTCCACTTGTGCCTTCTAAATAAAACAGAGAAGGTCGGGAGGACAACCCGGGGGTAGTTGACGATATCCAGGAATCTGGGTTAACTAAGTTATACTGTGCTATTTTAAGTGAGTTCGCGTGTTCCATTAATATTGGTTTTATAAGAACTTTCAGCTCTCTCAGGAGAGTTTTATCGTCTGATAAACATTTGTGTATAGTTGGTCTTATACAGAAATTTGTAATTGTGGTGTTTGTGTGTAAAGATATAAACTGTAGATGATCGGCCCATTCAATAAACATAGATAGACTAGCCGTGTATTTAATGAAATGTTCAAGAAGAGTTACCTTTCTATAAATATTGGTGCTGTAATTTTACCTTGCCATTTTAATACTAGCGAAAATATATAGGTATGTGATGATTCATCAATAAAAATAACCAATTCCTTGATATATAAGATGGCTCTCTTTTTTCTACACTCCATTTTACAATTTCAGTAGTGAGACAGTAGGGAACGCTTATTTTACAAAAAATAAATATCAGTAAATAAATAGTCTATAATTTTAAAATTATTTTTTAACTGAGAGAGAGTTTAATTAGAAGCCAGAAACATTGGGTTCACGGCTTCCCTTGAGTTTAATAAGTCGCTCTCAACTTCCCCCAAGTGTAGAACACACCACTGAGAGGCATATTTACATAATGTACGTTAGTGTAGTATCTGAAAACAAGTATTTTAATTAAAGTTATTCGCATCGAACGCACCCATTTCTCGAGAGCCGCACTCCACCGATTCCGTGTCCCCAAATAACTTCGAGGGATGATCACCTTAGCATGGAAACTGATAGACTCGGTTATTGAAAGGCAAGTTGAATTATCTATTTTCTTACGTAGTGGGGTGCTTCTAAAACACGGAATTTTAAATTCGTTTTTAAGTATTTATGATTCAATTTTGTTATAGAATGCAAATATTTAGGTGAAGAAAGAGAAAAAAACTCTTAAAAACACCTTCTGGAGATTTAGCAACCCACTGAAGACGCTGAGAACTATTTCAGAAAAGAATAATATAGCAATAGAACTCTATAATTTCTACAGATCAATTGTAAATAAATTCATACTCAAAAGAGGTAGTGAGGAAAGTTTTAGAACAGGTGTGTAAATAAATCCCTTTTCAAAAAAAGGCTCTCGTGCACAAGGAGAAAGGGAGGGAAAATTACTGTATTATTTTGTTGTTGTATGGCGAATCCATACAGAGCAATGGGCCCTAATAAAAGCCTTTTTGTTGTTGATTCAATTTTGTTATGTAGAAAAATTTTATGAACCCAGAATTTATATATGTGCACAAAAAGGATATTCTGAGTTCTCAGATGATACTGCTTTACTGCTTATACATGGTGTCCTATGATAAACAAATTGCTTTTGTTGAAAGAATGTGTAAAAATATATTTTAAAAATCCCAATCCTACCTTCTCGGCACAGACCCACTAAAATATTTGTCAACAGCTGCGTCTAAAAACACTTTAAATATTTTAAAACTTTTTCATTGACGGAGTGCTCTTTCTATAGCTAAGACACAAAACGTTTATCCTTGAAAAACGTGAAAGACTCCCTCTGCTGAATTAGGTTTTACACTCATTAAATATAGAAAACCATATTTTCTCTCTAAATATCTCTCTCTCTCGTAATTAACCTATTTAAATTAAAACAACTTTTTAAAAACCAAATCGTATTTTGATTATACTTGTACTGTATATAGAATCTCAAACTGGCATTAAAAAAATATATTATTAAATATTTATTTATAATTTAATTGTTTTATAACTGAGTAAATTTATTCGGGAAGATACCATTTTTATCACACAAATATAATATTTCACTGGGAGTACAAAGTGTTAATGTGGTGGCTACAGGATAAGACCATCTAACACTCAACGATGTAGTTTTACCACAACTGCTAAGGACGGTATAGCTACCGGAATCTCTGCCACGTGCTACGTTACAAGATGACCATCCTGTAATATTTGATACTTGTCAGTACTGTAAATCTACACCGCCCAGAAACGTACCTATTCAATCGAATTTTTTTAAGGCCCATTATCGATTAAAGACCTACCGGAGTTAAGACCAAATCAATTTTAAGACCATCATTTTAAGGTTCCGAAGTCCTGAATACAATTGTGGTAAAATAACTAATCGTAAATAAGGCCTATCGAATATATATATTTTTAAACATTGTAATCCCTCATTATTTAAGACCAAAGTGTTTGTTTATAAATCGCACCCATCTTTGTATAAAATGAACTTTTTTACAAACAATAATTCAGATTATTAAATTTGAAGGCAGTTTCAGTAAAATTTATTCAGTAAATTTTAGTCCCTTATTCAGTCTTGAATCGAGAGAATTGTCTGTGATTAATTTTCTTCCAATTGTCGTTGATATAGGCGCTGAAACTTGACTTTAAAATGTGTTAGTAGAAGACATCAAACCGTAATCACAACCAGCTTAAGATCAAAACATATTTGAGTAGGCTAAAGGTCAAAATCAAATCCAAGTTGCATAAATCTTAACGGGTCGACATCAAGGTATGTCCTGGTTGCTAACACAGACTTTACTTGGAAGGCTTGGTTTCTGCCCGAGTTAACGTTTGCCCAACAAATATTATTTTAACAAATGCAATTTTATATATATTAGGGGTATATATTCTCTATATTGGTAGACGTATTTTATTGCAATTGTGTGGTTAATAATATTATAATCAGCCTCTCAATTTCCGACCCACAAAATATGTAAATTAGTTCGTAATTGGGTTAATTTGTAAAGGCTTTGTAATCTATATGTTAAATTACATTTTCAGCTCCCTGTGAGATTATATGTTCCGCTACCTACATGTGGAATTTATGAGTGATTGATCTCATATTTATGTACTGGTGGAGAACATACTCACAAATATCCATTTTACATTTCAAGAATCCAACAAGGACTACTTTGTGAAAACTTGTAGAATGTATGAAGAACAGATGTGTGACATTTGCACAAAGTACAAACAGGGAATGATTTCTTATATATCAAAATACAAATTTATATAAACGCTAAGCATTTAATTATTTCTAAGTTACAAGCTTTCGGGGGATCCTCTTTATCATGTAACGCTATAAACACATATAATTGTTCAATTGTATACATATATATAGTAAGTTAAATGGCATTCTGTCTATATATGTATATTTGGACTATTTATATATGGTCTATACTTTTTGAGTGTATTTACATAAATATTATTTGGGGATTAAATTTGCATAATATATAGGTATATAGGTTGGGATATGTATTGATTGATGTTGTTTATATTAATATTTTATATTGTTATGGTTTTTGTCTATATTGGTGGTAAATGGTTTGTTTAAAGATTCCATTGTTTCTATAGTTGGTCTTTGATGTTTATATGGTATTTTGAAGGGCAGAAATTTTGCCTATTTAAAATATAACTGTTATTTGCTTAGAGTTATGATCTATTTGCCGTTTCTGTTGATGCCGTTATTATATTAGTCGGATCTGGAGGATTCTGGGTGTGTTTTCACCTATGTATGAAGTCAGACATCGCTGCATGGAATATTTGTTTTCTCTACTGTATATATCCCGTGTTTTTTTATAAGTCGAAGAGAGGTTAAAATGTTCTTATGTTAAAAATTGTGCTAACAGCTATTGTGTGTTGAGCGAGTGAAAGGTATGTGAAATATGTCGTTGTTTGGAAATTATCTGCAAACTTTTTATATGAAGTATTGCGGATATATATTTCCTTGGTTAATTTGTGTGTTTCCAACTAAGTTTAAATCTGCGTTTCTTGCTGTTATTGTGGAAGAGTAAGTGTGATGATATCGTTTTGTGAGAAGCTACACTTTTATTTCATGCGACATATTTAACTTATAATATATTGTATGATTGTGTTTATAACGTTGTATAACAAAAAGGGATTCCCCGAAAGCTTGTAACTTAGAAATAAGTTTAAAAAACTTAACGTTTATATATATATACACTTTTGTATTTTGATATATAACTAAAATACGCTGAATAAGTGTACATATAAGTATTGATTTCTTCCAATTCAGGTCTCACTTTAGTGAGGACAGTAATTTAAATAGGCTTTTTAAATTTAAAATATATATATTGAACTGCTATATAATTTTGGTTTTTAAAAGGTTTTAGATGTGTAATTTTTACCTTGGAAAATGAACGATGAATACTTTTTAATAATTTATTTATAAATTACTGTCCAGCACATATAAAAAAAGGCGTATAAAATTGTGCAGAAAATGCATTGTATCAAAAAAGTTCTCTTTGGAAAAATATACAATGAACTCTTTGATCTGTCTCATTGTCGAAATATAGGCTACACAGAGGTATGGATGGATCTACTGGAAAAGATGTACCTTGGCTTGCTGGGCCAAGTTGTCTCTGAGAGTCGCATAATCCCCGTCGTCCGAGTCGGAGAGTTCGTCGAACTTGACATTGTGGGATTTCTTGGTCGCCTTGGGGGACCGCGATGCCTTCCTGCGCGAGGCCGAATGGGTCTTAGCCTCGTCGAATGTCACTTTGTGCCCTGAGGTCTTGCGTTGGTGCTGCTTCAGCCAGGTCAGCCTCTCCGAGTCGGGGGACGATGTCTCTTTGGGCGAGGGCGGCTTGGGCTTCAACCAGTAGACGTCATCGTCTTCCGAAGGGGCCACGGGCTTGTGGTTGGTGGAGGTCTCCTGAGCCAACGCGATGATGGCTTGCTTGGAGGCCTTCTCCCTGACCTGGAAGGTGTGTCCGTTCTCGATAACTAGGAGGGGCGTCTCCTTGCCCGCCGACAGTTCCACCTCCTCGTTCTGGAACGGAGCCGTCGGCGCTAGGTCTATCTCCTGGAAGTCCCAGCGTGTTTTGAGTGCCAGCACGAGCCAGGCGAGCAGCCAGACGCCGAGGTGAAGGCAGGTGGAGGCGAGGATGGTCAGGAGAGCGCCGTCCAATGTGCGTCTGTACAGTTCCTTAATGTCCCAGGCTAGAGGCACCGACACCAGCCCTAGCGCGAGCAGAGCCGAGAAGAGGAGCAGCTGCGGCATGCAGGCCTCACGTCTGGCGTTGCCGTTGTCCCACACCACGTGCGTACGCCGCATCGCCTTGCGCCTGCGAGCTTGGTCTAGTCGAGCCACTCCGTAGATGTAGAGCAGGCCGCCGAGCGCGAGTATCAGCACGCTGGCCGCAATAAAGTCCAACAGGGCTGTAGATGCTCCCAGCAACAACGGCGCTCGGGCTGGAGCGATCCCAGCAATATGCAGGCGGTGCAGGACGGCGAATCCCGACAGCAGGCAGAGCGACTGGGCGGCGTTGATGGTGAGCAGGGCGGAGAAGAGCAGCGCGAAGCCCTTGTGGACGCGCCAGAAGACGGAGGGGTAGCGCGCGGCGTAGACCACCAGCGCTGCGGCGTAGTTGACGAACTCCGGGCAGAGCGGCGGGTCCGGCTCGACCTCCCCAGCTGAGCCGCCCGTGGCCCAGCGCGGCCCGGCTACCGTGCGGTTGACGGTCGCCAGAAAGCTCACCTCCACCGGCCGCCGCGGCACTAGCAGCTCGAGGTCGTTCCGCCACACCTCGCCTGCACACAACCCACTTAACACTTCTGCACCAAGAATATCAGGGTGGTAAAATTATGTCAAAGGCTCTCTCCTGGCCTACATGTCTCAAGATGACTTTTGCTATTTATCGGACTAACACCAACTACATGTTAATTTTTGTAAAAATTTCCTAATGCATTGACCAAAAAAACTTTTCTTGGTAATTCAAGAAAAGCCACCCGCGCACACGTTTCAGGCTATTGTCCCCTCGTCAGCGTGGCTCTCTATCCCAGCAACATAACAAGGTTAAATCTGTGGAGAGATATTTTCGGTTAATCCTATTCAATTCGTCGCTTTATATAATTACAGCATCGGCGCATTTTGAAAAGGCATGCCTCTAAATACCATCTTTTGGAATCCAACAAAATTTAATGTAGGGTTTTACCATGAGGGTGTATTTTAAAGGAAAATAACTTCAAAGATTCTGTCGTATCTTCAATTTATATAAATGATCGAAACCATATATCGAATATATGAAAGAATCAAGGTCAAGTTGGCCATGCCAAAGTAAGAACAATATGTAGATCTGAAGTACTACCTTCTGCCACCAAATGCCACAGAAGTTGCTTCACTAATACCAACATATAGTGAAGGTTTGGGAGGGTATTTCCACAATACTCTCCCCCCCCCCTCAGTTCCCCCCGAAACCCGATAGTGCTATGCTGGCAGATTTTTTTAAATGGATAAAACATTTAAAATGTTTTATGTTTGTGTTGATTTACCTGTGCAAGTATGTTTTAAATATAAGTTTTACAAATTTTGAAGAAAAACAATTCAAAAATGTTAATATTTAAATATGACATGAGTGTGTTAATTCCAGTTAGATTCTATCAAATAACTTATATTTTATCCCAACCGTTGTTTTAAACCTGCTGATACTCCCCTTCGATAGGAAAATCAACAGGAACGTCAATTGTATAGTGGAATCTGCACAGCGTGTTAAAATATGTTCATAAGCTATGATATTGATTTTTGAAGAATTATTCAACAATTAATTTATGAATCTACGTATGCTTATAAATAAATACGTGATGAAAGAACTTATAACAACTTTTGGAAACCATTTTTTCAACGATAATGAGAGTTTCCTCTAAACGTGCGGTGAATAGCCGTTCGTGGTGTAAAGTCATTAGTCTTGCTCCCAAGATCGCTGGATCAGCCGTTCACCTCTCGTGCGCCATCCAGTTGCCACAACAACTAAATCATTTCCAAGAGTTAGGGGGGAGTGTGGAAGGTGTTCAAAAATGTTTCCCTCCCGAAGTTGAATAGTTCCCGTGGCGATGAACGACCTGCGGGAGTTCGCCAAGTACCTGTTCATTCGCGACGTGATCCGGATCACCAGGCCAGCTGAGAAGTTCAAGGTTCTGGTGATGGACCTGATCGCCACGCGGGTGGTGTCGAGCTTCGTGCGGATGGACGACCTGGCGACGGAGAACGTCGTGCTGGTGGAGAACATCCAGCGCCGCCGCGAGCGCCTGCCCTACGAGGCCATCTACGTGGTGGCTCCCAGCCACGCCTCGGTCGAGGCCATCATCGAAGACTTCGACCAGGACTACCCCCTCTACCGAGCGGCTCATATCTTCTTCCTCGCAGCCTGCTCCGACGCCGTGGTCAACGACATCCGCGAGGCCACCGCCCTCCAGCCCTACCTCAAGACAGCCCGAGAATTCTACTTGCTCTTCCTTCCCTGCGACTACAACGCCTTCCTCGCCGAGTCTCCCGATTTCTTCCAAAACTTCTATTGCCCGAGTCTCCAGCTTCCCGACCACTTTCTTTACATCGGCTACCAGCTAGCTTCCTTGTGCCTCGTCCTTGATGAATTCCCTTCAGTTCGCTACTGCAGCGCTTTCCGATACCTGTTCGAACTGGCTCAAGTGGTGAAGCACCAGCTCTTGAAGTTTAAAACCTCCCACCCATCGCTAGGTAATGCTACCAATGAGAAATCGAGATCTTTGCTATTGATCCTTGACCGGGCTTTTGACGTTAAGACCACGCTCCTTCACGATTATGGCTACCAAGCCCTGGCTTACGATGTCGCGGACATCCGGAAAGGCGTGTACATCTACAAAGAGACTGATGGCGGCGGGGAAAAGAAAGTCGTCCTAGATGACAACGACCAATTCTGGAAGGACCAACGCCACAACCATATTGCGCAGGTATCGTTCCGGGCGACAGAACTGTTCACGGAGCTCCAGAAGAATAAGATAACGACAGGAAAAGGCGTCAAGGCTCTTTCGGAAACGATCCGCAAACTTCCGCAATTCGAAAAGCAGATGGAAAAGCTTTCCATTCATTTCAATCTGCTGAATGAACTCATGGCCAAAAACCGTGAGTTGGCCGAGTTCTACGAGCTGGAGCAGGATCTGGCCACAGGACATGACAAAGACAACCAGCCGCTGGAAAAAGCGATGGTCCGGCTGCTACCTCTGCTTCTAGAGAAACGCCTCAACATGGAGGAGAAGACACGCCTCCTGGTGCTCTACCTCCTTCACGACAGAACGGTCAAGCTATCAGAGGTCAGGAAGCTCATCGAAGTCACCAGTCTCAACCCCTCCATCGAATACTTAGTGCAGAAGTTCGACAAGATGGGAGTACGTCTCCTCGACAAGTACCCCTCACGCAACGAAGGCAAGGTTCCCTTTGTCATCCAGAGGAAAGATCGGAGCGAAGAGCAGGTTTTCAAGCTACCGCGGTGGACGCCAGTCATCAAGGACATCCTAGAACAAGCCATCGGCGATTCCCTAGACCTGACGTTGTTCCCTTGCCTCCTGGAGCGGTCCCAGACCTGGAAGAAGGGCGTTTCTAAGGCACTTCACACCGGCACCTCGCGGCTGATTGTCTACATCGCGGGCGGGATGTTCTACCCCGAGCTGCGCTGCGCCACCGAGGTGACCGCGGCCCACGGCGACTCGTGGCAGGTCTTCCTCGGCAGCGATCAGCTCCTGACTCCCGGGGAGTTCCTGGACTGTCTGGAGCAGCTCACCGAGAGACGCCTGCTTCCCCGGCCGAACAGCAAGTCCATCTTTGACAACCTTAACGTGAGAAGAAATAGAGCGAAAATCTTCCAGCCTTGACACAAATTCGCCAGGAAACTTTACCATCCTGAAAAGAGTGGCAAAAACGTAGCCCTTGACCACCTTTCTTGGAAAGACAGAGATGAAAACATGTCATTTTTAATCTCTTTTACAAAAATAACAGAAACATTTCAGCCATTTTCGAAAACCTTGGCAGAAGTAGAGATATAGAGTGAAATATCTTTGGTGATATTACAAGAGTTAAAGTCGGGTCAAAAACTTAGAAAATATTGTTAAGATAAAAAAAGAACATTCTCTATTTTGACAACACCATCAGGAGACTGAACGAGAACATTCTGTCACCAAGTTGTCAAAAAGAGCGACAAACTTGGAGGGACAGATTTAAACACTCCTCTTCAGCCAACCAACCACACGTTCAGTGCAGTGTGTGAATGTTCCACAGCCAAACTTTAGCATTTGGAAAATTAAAGATTCTGCCACACAGGCGATAAACTTTATAGAAATAAAAACATATGAATGACTTTTGAACGCTTCAAAATATAATTCAAAGAAAGCTCGATTGACAACAAATCCTTAATTGGATTAAAGTATTTTTCTCTCGTATTAAAAAAATATGCACATATACAATATATTAATATTACATAGGCTGATATAATATTCGAACATGGGTAACTTAAAACTATTATGTGTAAATCTCTCTTTTATATATATATATAAGCCAAAGATAAAATGTATATGTAGTGGGGTGAGAATCAATGTTAAAAAAAATGTCGCGAAAGGTATTAGTAAATTATATTTTCACCAGGGCGCCACCTTAAAATGTCAAAACTTTGAAGGAAAGCTAACGATCATCAGTCTGAAAGATTCCTCCGAATTTTACAGACATCGTGTGGGAGGATATTTAACGGGCGAGTCTGTCGTTCTGTGTGTGAAGAGTTTATGGTTTTGTAGAGGCTTCCCTCTCATCCAGGAGAAAGAAGGGAGGATCTATCTATCTATATTCCTACATTTAAAAGAGAGAGAGTGAATAAATAGTTGTTGACTAAATTATTCAGTGTGCCGGATGCTATTTCATGTCCAATAGTTACAGAGATTTTCTATAATCAGACCAACCCCCCCTCTGCTACATCTATATTTAGAGATGGTACAATGTGGCGCTATAGATGAAAAAGGTAGGCTGATACCAAGTATATAGGGAAACCATGACTCTATTCCATACTCTAGTCTGATGATGGTATATGAAGGATGTTACGCCATAGTTGACTTATTTGGTAGTTCAACTACCACCACTACCCACGGCGAAAGGAAAGTTCAATACTCTGGCAATCAGATATCTCAACATCCACCACCCACAGTTATCGACAGATCGTGCAGCACAGATAAAATTGGAAGAAAATCATTCGTGTTAATTAAATCTCTTTAGATAACTTCTATATTTGACACCAATTTCAAAATAAATCATGCTGATGTACCACTAGGGTAGCAAGTCTAGGCTAGGAGTAAGGCTATTTCGGGAGGTGTGACAGCTGTGACACAGGGGCGACAGAAGGGGCGGAGCTATTTATAGGAGAAACAATTCCACCCCGACACACGGCAATCGGTACATAACAGATGCCTCTTCGTATTGCCTACGTCCCACTGCCATATCTCTGACGTGAATACAAAGACAACTCTCTTTAACGAAGGAGTCAAGCATTTAAAATTCAACATATGGTTTTGGGACTACATAGGAAAAAAGGACTAGAGATAAAATTTATAAATAATAATTGGTTATGGAGTCTTTCCATTATAAATTTAGTACTGTATATATTTCCAGTAGATGATGATTATATATGTATAACATCTACCCGGAATCAAGCCTCTATTTACCATTTGACTCGACATAATCCAAACCTACGCAAGCATGTCCCAAATGCACCGAAGCAGTTGAATATCCTTTGAAAATCATATGAAGTCCTTTGATTGCACCAATCTCAACCAACTCAGAGGAATATTCCTCAAAAACGGCTTTAGAGTCTCATCTACGATCCCCCACTCTCTCCTTTACAGTTCCACAAGTCAATTTTATTTATTTTACTGAAGGTTTTGACCTACTAATTTGCAGCCCAATATCATTCATAATCTGCAGTACAGGCTGTGTGATTTTTAAACTTATATAAATGTAATGAATTGTAGCTTTCTATGCAAATACAAATACATGACATCCCTGACTACGACATTAGAGAATGTAATGAGGAAATAAACAGCATACACACGCTGTTTGTAGACTAGGGTTGAGAAGAACAAAATTTTATCGTAGAAAACATTTTTATCAAAGGTCGAAAACAAAATTATTTTATAATTGAATATCTAATATCTCTCCTTCGATATATAACAAAATATATTAGTGTCCCACACACATGTGGATGAACAGGGAGGTTTTAACGTTATCATAATACAAAGTTAACTTTTATCCTTCGCTCTCAAACTTTCCCTTTTAAAATTATCTTTTATATTTTTAAAAATTGGAGACCAACTTTTATAGGAAAACATAACTATACTGAATAAATAATCCTTGAATATTATCAAAAAATAATTATCTTTAAAAAAGGCAATTATATTAGACACAACACACTATAATGTTTAAAAAAGAAGATATGAAGTCAACGAGCTATGTTAAAAAAAGAAAACACATGGTTTATATTTCTCCATAAAATGGCGTGCAAGCTGACACAAACTAAAAGAGAAATTTTAGGAACAATTTCAAACAAACAAAACAAAATCGATAAAGTTTTCTCCTCAATAAAGAAGAGTCGTTGACCGACCTAGCTGGGAGCTTATATCGATTCAGACACACTGCTAGGACGATTTGTCGTGTAGCGAGAGTATTTAGGTTGGAGATAATCGAACTACAATTTCGTATTGAGAGATGTGGTCGTTTTATTATGTTGCGTGGTTTTCCGTTTGCTGTTGAAACCAATGGCAGTACAAATATAAAAACTTGCTTAAATCTTGTCTCAACGCGCTTCCTGTTCCAAGGACAGCGTGTATAAAGTGGCGTTATTCTAAAAAAATAAAGTGCGACTGTTTTAAACATTAAATCGGAAACAAAATCCGCTTAAAAACTATTCTAATGGAGATTTCCAGGAACCCAGGAAGAATTGCGAGCTATTTTCTCAGAATGTGTGGCAGAAATGTTTTTATATACTTGGCCGCCGTAATTAAATAAGAAGTAGTGTAAGGTTGCCGAGAGTCTCCCACCTAAAATACACCCGCTGGTCACGCAAACTGCGGGTAATTTGGTGGTTCCAAGGACTGACTGGTTATTTCTGGGGGATAATCGCCTAGGACATCAGCCATCTACTTCAATGTTTACTTGGCGATATATGCGCACTTTAGGGTAAATAACAAACTTATGATACATTGACACTGTTTATATATGCACTCATGGACAAAACTTAAGGAAGTTGTACCTTTCAGCATGTATATTGGGATTCAGACAATAACTCTGAAAGATATTACAGGGACCTTTATTGAAGACCCACTAGATAACCAAGTGTAAACAAAATTCTCTCTGTCTCCTTAAAAAAAAAAAAAAAAAACAGACGACCGGCGATATCAAGTTTTATCCATGAGTGTATTTATACTGTCCTTATAAATATTTAACCAATAATTATTTTTGTAACAAATAAATTTACTGGCAATGTGTTTCTTTAAAAATAATATCATAAAATATTATCTCTACAGACCTTACTGAAATTATATAAGTTACTAGCGGACCTGCCCGGCTTCGCCCGGGTTTTACCCGAGTGAATGTTTGTCTAACGAACATTTGTTAAAACAATTCTCTTTAAACTTATAAAACGTACTCGGCTTCGCCCGGGGTTTTACCCGAGTAAAGGTTTGTCTAGCGAACATTTGTTAAAACAATTCTCTAAAAACTTATTAAAAAATAAAAAAGATATATTTTGATAATTTGAAACTCGTAAATTTGAATCTCTCGATTAAAGTGAACATTTTTTCCCGGTCCCTGTGTGCCTTGTCATCCTGAATTTTGTCTTTCCTAATTTTCTACATTAGAAAATCATAGTTTTATCTAGTGAACATTTTTTCCCGGTCCCTTGAGAAATACTCGATAAGTTGAATAAAATCAATATTAATTGGTTCCCTCGGTAATTGGAAGTTAAAGGAATAGTATCTTCGCCTTGGAATTGTATCATTATTCTTGTCGCAAATAAATTGCCGTGTCATCCTGAGATAATCTTACTTTTGATAAATAATATTTAAGATAACAAACTTAGTGATAAGAAAACTTGTTATCATCGTCACAATGGGGGCGCTGCTTGCGAGTTAAATCTACAAATCTGCAAATAACTCTAAGGATATTCAAGATATTCATGAAATTATTTTTCAAAAACCTTCCCGGTGATATACCTAATAATATCCCAAAATTTCACGGCGATTGGATGTATGGTTTTTGAATCTATAGAGTACAGACAGACATTCAATTTTATATATATAAGATAATATAAAAGAGTTTTAAAAATTGTAAAAAAAAATGCATCGGCCGGGAATCGAACCCGGGCCGCCCGCGTGGCAGGCGAGCATTCTACCACTGAACCACCGATGCTTAAAAAAATGGCCATATTTAGGTATTCATTCCATTCCGGATTAGTCCGCGTAAAAAAAAGTTCTTCAAATGAAAAAAAAAAAAAGAAATAGCCAAAAATACTAATCAAAATGCAGCCGAAAATTTTCCTCAGGTTTATAAAAAGCGACATGCAAAATATGGTACCAATTGGTTCAGTAGTTTTTGAGTTTATCGCGAAACAGACAGACAGACAGAAATTGACTTTTATATATATATATAGAGATTTACTCTTCATTGTTGGCTTTTTAACTTACATTCATTCTTCATTGTTGGCTTTTTATATTACATTCACTCTTCATTGTTGGCTTTTTATCTTACATTCACTCTGTTGGCTTTTTATATTACATTTACTCTTCATTGTTGGCTTTTTATCTTACATTCACTCTTCATTGTTGGCTTTTTATATTATATTTACTCTTCATTGTTGGCTTTTTATCTTACATTCATTCTTCATTGTTGGCTTTTTATATTACATTTACTCTTCATTGTTGGCTTTTTATCTTACATTCACTCTTCATTGTTGGCTTTTTATCTTACATTCATTCTTCATTGTTGGCTTTTTATATTACATTCACTCTTCATTGTTGGCTTTTTATCTTACATTCATTCTTCATTGTTGGCTTTTTATATTACATTCACTCTTCATTGTTGGCTTTTTATCTTACATTCATTCTTCATTGTTGGCTTTTTTAATTACATTCACTCTTCATTGTTGGCTTTTTATCTTACATTCACTCTGTTGGCTTTTTATATTACATTTACTCTTCATTGTTGGCTTTTTATCTTACATTCACTCTTCATTGTTGGCTTTTTATATTATATTTACTCTTCATTGTTGGCTTTTTATCTTACATTCATTCTTCATTGTTGGCTTTTTATAATACATTTACTATTCATTGTTGGCTTTTTATCTTACATTCACTCTTCATTGTTAGCTTTTTATCTTACATTCATTCTTCATTGTTGGCTTTTTATATTACATTCACTCTTCATTGTTGGCTTTTTATCTTACATTCATTCTTCATTGTTGGCTTTTTATATTACATTCACTCTTCATTGTTGGCTTTTTATATCATATAGAAAATCATAGTTTTATCTAGTGAACATTTTTTCCCGTGTCACATTGCCGTGTCATCCTGAGATAATCTTACTTTTGATAAATAATATTTAAGATAACAAACTTAGTGATAAGAAAACTTTTTAACATCGTCACAATGGGGGCGCTGCTTGCGAGTTAAATCTACAAATCTGCAAGTAACTCTAAGGTTATTCAAGATATTCATGAAATTATTTTTCAAAAACCTTCCCGGTGATATACCTAATAATATCCCAAAATTTCACGGCGATTGGATGTATGGTTTTTGAATCTATAGAGTACAAACAAACAAACAAACAGACAGACAGACATTCAATTTTATATATATAGATTGAATGAGAAGGCTTGGCTCATCAGTAGTGAACCCTCTCAGCGGTTTCGCCAAATTAAACTCTAGACCGCTCTACTATTGTATTGGATTGGTTTTGGGATATACCCTATTTTCTATGGAAGGCAGCTTAGGGATGTTTAGTGAACCTATGGACATAAGCTTATAGGTCTGTAGAGGTACATGTAGGGGTTCAAGGCATCGAGCAAAGCTCTTCATATATGGTTTCATGACAAATATACATTAGTAAATTACATTTATAAATTTAATTGCCATCTATCGATAAAATTTGTAGCAAATAAATGTACCGGCAATGTGTTTGTTTTCAATAATATCATCAAATGGCTTTTTTTCACAAAGCCAACCCACCAGTGATATAAACAAACCTCTCGCACACTTGTAATGTGGAACTGTTATCTACATATGTAGACACGTGGTGCACTTACAGTATAAGGCAGTCGCCAACTACCCACCATGATTATCATGGTCTGTGCCATATTGATGAATATAACACTAGTCAACAACTGTGTGGCCGACGTCTCCGTGACCCGCTGTCGCCATTTTCACGGTAAAACGTGCGCCGTGTGATAAGTAAAAAAACTAGTTGTCATAACGGTGGTCCACCAGTGGGACTTTTCCTTTGTCCGCGCATGTCAGTTTGTCGTAGTTACTGTGTATGGCATTCAAGTTTCTGAAACTTTATTCGATTCTCGATGCGATCTCAATTGTGTGTGGAATGTAGCTGAAAATATTGGCTAGAGAATGGATTTTCGGCAGTTTCTCAAACATTTTTGGTCTCAAGTGCCATGTGAGAGTGCAAGTAACCAAGGAGGACTCTCTGTGATATCACAGCATCCAACTGTTGGTTTCTTCTAAGTATGTGTGGTACAGATACACCAACAAACTACCCTCTACATTTGTGGCTTCTGCTGATGATATTACTCTTAGGAGAGAAGTAAATCCTTTTATATGATCGTTTATTAGAAAAAAATTAAACGATCAATGATTTCACTTGTCAGCCCAACCTTACATCATACCGACACGTGTGCAATGTAACTTCTAACATATAAACAGTGTTTACAGTCAATACAATTAGTCAACAGTTACTGTATATATATCCAACACCACGCTGGAATGTAGGACAACATTGTCTCTAAGAAAGAACTCTCATCGCCCTTTTTAAACAAAAAGAAGAAATGTGAGGAGAATGGAATCGTTTAAATTCGGCCCCGAGAGAAAACCTTTCCTCCATTTACGTCAATATTGGAAGTCCAATTTAGATAGGGGGCGGTGAATAAATTTTCTTTCCCCCGATGTGGCACACTTGCTGTAACACACGGGATATCCTTCAGGCTCATTAATAACCTAAACAATCGGGAGATGTTAAAATACAATGGGGCTAAAACATCTTGTGTGGCGATTTAACGTGGCAAATATAGTTAACGCCTTCCAACAGAATATATAGTTAATTCCGGTAGAGTTGGTGGACAATAACACAGATTTTATATCTGCTATAGTAATCGTTTTGCTTCTAAATATAATATACCACCACCCAATTCCAGCACAATACCCTGGTGAGGTAAAACAGAAAGGATGACAAACTGATGCTACATCGTCATTATATTTTTATGAGAAATATTTAATCTCAAGGACCAAGTTCTATCTACTTATATAATTGCCTTATTCTGAAGCTCACGGATAGAATGCGCGCCCATTGGCTGCCGGCGAACACGTGTCCTCCCTGCCCCCCCTCTAGACAACCCTGTTATCAGCTGTGTGATACATACACCTGTCTAAAGCGGCCATTCCAGACAACCCTGTTATCAGCAGTGTGATACATCCACCTGTCTATACAGACCACCCTGTCTATAGCGACCACTGACCACCCTGCCTATAGCGACCACTCTAGACAACCCTGTTATCAGCTGTGTGATACATCCACCTGTCTATACAGACCACCCTGTATATAGCGGCCATTCCAGATAACCCTGTTATCAGCTGTGTGATACATACACCTGTCTATAGCGGCCACTCTAGACAACCCTGTTATCAGCTGTGTGATACAAAGGTGGCGTGATCGTAGCCGACCAATAGGAGGGCGCCAGCAAACCGTGACAGAGGCCATGACGCTCGTAACTGTATATAGAATATTATTAGAGTAAATAAAAGAGTTTAATGTTCTCCTTATGATCAAGTTCTAATTATCTGTCTGTTGGGGAGGAAATCTATTAATGTCGCGCCTGTGTTTACTCATCTTTGTTCCAATTTAATTACCAGGAAGACAATATTGGAGCGTTGTTCACGTCGCTCTCTCTATCTTAATGTAACCGGGCAGATTCCTGAAGCCAAAAGTCCCAGCCAACTCTCCGGGACGGTGATGTAAGGTAAATAAATGATATCATGTCATATATATTATATAGTTTATCTCACCAGTAGTCCAGAAGTGGAAGATTTTCCGTATAGTTTAGTATAAGATCCCTCGCCAATGTAGCCCCGAGATAGCGGCAAATGAAGATAAGCGCAGGGTAATAACCACTCAGCCAGTCCTATGGCGACAGTTATGCCCTCCATCTAGCCGCAAGGTCGGGATATACGACTTGCCATTCCTGTGTGGAGCTTGGAGAGATTCCAGTGTGGTGTTTCCCGAGTTTTCTCAATAAACAATAAAGCACAAAGAGTAATTATATCGAAACTTCCCATCCCCTCTCTATTTGTAATATAAATTTTAGAGATTGTACCTTTCTTCAGCTTTCTAATAAAATTTTTATTATTTAAAAAAAAGTTTATCAAAACCTTTTATTAATCCTTTGTTTCTATAACCATGAGAGAAAGAGAAATTTCAGTAAATATTATCATATATATTATGAAAACTATTTAAATTCTTCTTTTTAAAACTTTATTTGTTTCTCTTCCACGTGCATCACTTGCTCTAGGCGAACTCTACAAGCCAGAAGTTTTCTTTCATTGTTACAGTGAGCTGAAGTAGAGACGGTCCGAAAGCTTGTGATATAAATAAGTATTTTTTGAAAAAAAGTTGTATTGTCTAAGATAAAAGTGTAACTTTGACTTACGTTGGCGTGTGGTGATAATTCAAGAAAGGCAGAGTCATAGATGGCATCAGCAACATTCAGTTGTACAATCAGGAGATGCTCAATAGAGCTACGTGGTTGTTGAGATTTCATCAGTAAACAGTTTAGTGTTGTGATATACCTACGTCAGGTACAAGTGCTCAATTAGAATTCAATGGTAGAGAGGAGCTTTGTTATTCAAACAAGTTTCCCAACACCTTCAAACGACGACGGTGATGTTTAAACGGATTTATAGACCGACTTAGGAGACTTCCAAAGTATTAGCGTTGGATTTGGCACAGGAGGAATGGTAGCTCTCCAACCTAGCTCTATTATATATGTCGACGACAATCCCAACTTTGGGTGACAGGTATTTACGTGGCACTATACTGTACTGAATGGTATTACGGTTAGTTGAGAAGATATGTAGAAGGTTTATTGGGGAGACAGTTTATCCCCTTTGTTTCATCCCTATGGGACTTTTACCAAGGGGTACTCATATATAAATACATATACATAAGACCATGGCGGGTAGGCACATGTCTCTACATGTAGAAAGCAGTTCGACTTCCCAAATACAAAATTCCAGATCCTTTGTTGTTGTTATCCGCATGTTATACAGAGTTAAATGCTTTATTTTACACGCACCGTTCTATGTAATAAATGGTATATACACGACACATTGCTTGAGTCCCCATCCATGTCACAGCTGTATATAAAACGTCGATGTAAAGAAAGCAAAACCTTTTTAAAAAATAATAACCAGGACGCCCCGAACAAAATAGGTATAATAAAGCGGTAGCGTTTATTCAGCTATCTCCTCCAAAATGTGATAAAGAACTGAACGCATATATCACATTTATCTAGGTGCGAGGTATAATGTAGGATAGATAAATTACCTATTTATTTTCTTTTGAGAGAGCTCCTTACGTTATATTTTTCCCTTTTTTAAAGACGTATAGTTGATAGAAACAATAAAATAGAAGGAAGGGATGTATGTATAAAATGCAATATATTTATTAAAGGAAGTATTGGAAACATTATTAGTTCTATAGCAAATCTCCGTAGCTATATAAGTTCTACTTAAGAAGACACCTAGTACACACAATAAGAGAACTTAGGAAATAACAGCTGAAAAGTTTGAAGAATGTAGAGAAACAATACAGACCTATTAAATCTCAGATAGGTAAACATTGCCTGTGAAAAACTATTTCGCTTTTTTGTTTCCTCGTAGAAATATTTGACCAGATATATATTGTCGCTTTTTTTAATAACAAAAACGTTGATATAAAAATGTTTTCGGAAGGAGATTTGTGTGTTTAAAACCTTTTTATTATAAAAATACACTTGACGTGGAGTGTGTGCGCCATATTTTAAATAAACGCCCACATTTTATAAGAAAAAAAAAACTCTAATTTAAAAAGAAATTGTGGTAATAAATTTATTCAGCGTGGTCTCTGGCGTTATTCTAAAAAATTTCAAAATATATTTTCGATACACTTTTATATAGAGAGATGAAATCTGCTCGTTTTTAACAAAATATTTATAAATATTTTTTGTTTATAAGTTTACAATTTCTTTTGGTCTGATTTTTTGTAAAGCTGGGTTCTTAGAACGGTGAATGAAAGGCAAACAAATGGGGATTTTATAGGGATGGATGATACAGCAATTTTTGTTAACGTTTAGTTTCTTTTTGAAATATCTTTTTGATTTTTCAGATACACATAACGCTTGTTTGTTCTTATAGTGAACATTTGGACAATATTTCTAACTTTTTTTTTGTACACCATAATTTACATTGTATATATTTGAAAATTGTAATAATTATTTTTACGCCGCACCCTGCTGGGCACTCAACCAAGTAAAGGTAGTTGACCAGGTTCAGAATATTTTCCTAAGACGCTACCCAAATTTACCAAAGTATACTCCGGGCTTTATGCTAAGAATGGAGTGTGGACGAGTATCACAGGAAGTTATCATAACTAAACAGGTCCTGAGATTTTGGGTGAGGATTATGAAAATGGAGGAGAGTAGGTTGCCCCGGGCATGTTTGTCACACCTCTGGACATTACACAGCAATCAAAGGGCTGGTTTAACCTTTGTCGAAAACCTGTTTCACCATTTTAGACTCAAACGGTTTTTCGTTCCTGAAGGGTTGTCCGGATTACACTGCAATACTGACTGAAATCCCTGCTATTATTCGAATAGCAACCGAACAAAGCATCCAAAGCGACATGGCGAAAATCCTAAATACTTCACATTACAGTCACTTCAAATACCTAAAAAATTCAATAACAGCAGAACGATATTTATTCACAACTATTCCTCTACCATTTAAAAGATTTTTTGCACAACTGAAACTCCTATGGACGATCTTCCCAGAAAATCGTTCAAAGCGCTGGAAGATTGATTTGACTCTAACTTGCGATCTGTGTAAAAACAGAATCCAAGACGAAATTATGCATATAATATTTGGATGCTCTTGCTTAGAGAAACAGAGGAAAGAAATTTTGGGTGACTTACCCTGGTCTCAACCTGACTGCCAACAAATTTGCAGCTGGATGAACACACTGATGGTTGATCAGGGTCTCTCCCTCGGTTTATATAAATTCTACAAGGCCGCAGTCAATGTCCGTTGGAGAATAATGGATTCGCCGAATGTCGTGGTTTGCTTGGAGGAAGAAGGCGAAGATTGAACGCGGCTGATTCCACACTAGCCCTCTCAATGATATCCTAACCTTGACATATCCTAAACATTGGTACTTTAATTTAAATATTTAATCATGTATGGTTCCTTTTGCTCTGTATGTTTATTTTCTGTATATATGGTTATATTTCTTTTTTTTTTCTTTCTTCTCTCTTTTCTTTTTCCTTATTACCTCTTGTATTCTAGTTTTTACTTTTGAAATATCTTCCTTTGCTAAACCCTGTAGAGGGGAATCATGTATAGGGCTGGATGCCCCAATAAAAAGGCTTGTGTGTGTGTGTGTAATAATTATTTTTTGGCAATGTGTTTCTTATTATAAATATTATCTTTTCTAAAGATATGATAATAATTATGCAATGATAAAAATTATTAAATGAAAGGGCTTGGCTCATCAGTGATGAACCCTTTCGGCGGTTTCGCCATATTTCGTCATATATTTGTATAACATTAGAAACATATTGACAACATAATTATTACGAATTTTTTTTTATCGATAGGGATGGCAATTGCATTTTTAATTATATATAAATTCAATAACGGGGGTGTTTTCGTATATTAATTTTAATTTATTTGGGTAAATTTTGTGGAAAAGGAAGTCTAATTGGAATTTCGGAAAAATAGATTATTAAAAAATCTGATAGACGAATGAAATGGGCTGATATAGAAATTTCTGGAAGGTAAACTAATTGGAAAATGTAGAAGAAAGGTGAATTGGCCTGATAGAAGTTTATATAGAGAAGAGCTCAAGATAGAGAAGCCACACCTGCTCAAGTACAAGAGGCTAAAGAAGATATTGAACTATAAAACAAATAATGAGTTAAGTAGCGTTTAAATAACAACCTTGCTCGTACCATCAGGCCATGATTGGAATGTTAGTATGTGGTGGGAGTTTATAGCTTTTAGAGAAACTCTGCAGTTTGGTGGTTGTTGAACTCAACTCTGTGTGTGATATTTTACTGACTTGGCGACCTACCTATAACTAGTTCGATATTATTTCTTATTAAAATCATCCGAAAATATATGATAAATACCAAACAACACGATGTATATACAAATAAAGCCATTATTGCTATTTTGCATATATTTTCGGATGAATTTGAATAGACAAAATTTCAAGATAATTTTAGCATGTTTTACTTTAGGTTAAACGGGGACAGTGGGTCGCTGCAAGAGTTTAGTTAGTAAAATTTTATCACACAAAGTTGACGAATATTCATCAATGTATCATTTTTGGTAGCGCCTTCATCAAAACTATAAGAGTAAGGTTTTAGAGACATTATTAAAATTTCTTTAATAATTTTTTGAAAAATGGGGGGTGGAGGTGCTAATCTTATCATAATCCAAATAAACTATAATTGAATTCCTGCCGTTAATCTATTTCCAACAAAGTCTCTAAAAAGAGGTATTATTTTTTGTTCGATAATCTCGCGCTGGTAGATTTTAATTCAAGATTCTGTTGATAGATGGCGCTCGGAGGCAGAAGATTAACGACGGAGTTTCCTATTGGAGAGATGGGATTGGCTGGAAGAAATAATGGTGGGCGCATCTATCGGATTTCTTTCGTTTCTCTTAATTGCAGTCTCTGATGGTACTGGACGGACGATTGGGGAGTTTAATTCTGAGGAAAGATGGTGGTTGGGACGAACGATTCTGGCCATCATATTGGACTGTTGTATATATGGAAATAAGAAAGTAGTGTGGGCCACGCTAATCTTCTATGTATCCTTCCTATTGTAGTAGTTGTACCGCCGAACTGGTATCACAGGGACCACGCTAATCTTCTATGTATCCTTCTTATTGTAGTAGTTGTACCGCTTAACAAGTATCACAGGGGCCAAGTTAATCTTCTCTGTATCCTTCCTATTGTAGTAGTTGTACCGCCGAACTGGTATCACAGGGGCCACGCTAATCTTCTATGTATCCTTCTGTACTAGTTGTACCGCTTAACAAGTATCACAGGGACCAAGTTAATCTTCTATGTATCTTACCTATTGTAGTAGCTGTACCACCGAGTCAAGCGTGTGTGAAAATAGAAAAATAAGCACACATAAAAATAAATTAAATAAATTTAATAAATTTTTAATTAAAGCGTTAAACACGTGAATGAACGAGGCTATTGAACTCACATCTGTATATGTAAATATAACACTCAATTTATTTTGAAGTAAATCGTTAATCTGTAAACATTGTGTGGAGAGCCAGCTGGAAAAGGATCATATGCCCTAATATATAAATATTTTTAAAACTTTTATTTCCAACCTTATCAATGTGTATTGTAGATGAAATTTGTGCCTTTGTGAGAGGATATGTTCTACATATGTGTTTATCGTATTTCAATGTGAATGGTATTAAAAAAACAGGGACGCATCAATAAGAGATGAATATAGTGAAACTCAAAAATAAACTAATTAAAACATATTTGTCAAATAAATCCACGTTTTTTACTATAAAATAATTTTAAAAAATTGGCTGAAGTATCCAAAACGTGGAGAACAAGCGCAAGGGTTGTCAGGTTCCATTAGCCCAAGACACCACGGAGGTCTGCTCAGTGAAAATAAAATAATGGGACCGCAGTGAGGGGATTAGGCGTGGGAGTTGTACGTAACGATTGATGTGTGCTCAGGTGGGCACTTCCTATTGGCCCATCGATTCCTCCCTGACGTCACTTCCGCCACCCCATCGATCCCCAACTTCCGGCCAGGTTGTCGTGCTAGACTTACCTTAGACCCCCGGTAGTAGACCGTGAGAGGAAATAAAGAAGAAGAAAAATCTTCCGATGGTCTAAATGGAAGTTGCTGATGTCTCTCTACATAAACCAATCGTTGATATATGTACAAGCGCCACGATAAACAAGGGCCAACACCCTGAAACGTAGTTGGCTTTCTTGATTTATCAAACAAGAGAATTCAGGGAAATATTCTATAAAATAATTTAAAAATCAACGATTAGTTAATATTTGCTCTCGCAGGCCGTCAGCAGCTCCAAGCCGCACTATCAGGGGAGAGATGCCTTAATTGGTATAAGGGTCGCGTTCCGTGGAAGATCGCTGGTTTAATATTTTCTCCATTAAAATAACAGTTGGCGAGAGAGGTGCTGCTAATAAAGTCATTAAACCAATTCCATTTTAAAAAATATATTGGTTTATATAAACAGTATAAAAAGGGGTGTTAATAGAAATTTGCCAGTTGGCAGAAATAAATGGCGCGCCGATTTTGCATCTATTTTAACTGGAAAGGTAACCTTTATAGATCAATATATCGTCCACAGGCCAAAATTTCAGAGAGCCATGTTTATTATATATAAGTTATCATAATGATGTATCATTAATATTGTAATATGCTGATTGTAACTGTGCTGAAAAATGAGTCAAAAGTTGTAAGCAAAAATTTCTCCATTTTACTAAACCTAATAAAAAATTTTTAAAGCACACTCACTTTTCGAACAAACAGTACGATTATATATCTATTTTTTAAATCTAGATTTTCTTTAAATATTTAGAAGGATTTTTTTTTACGCACAAAAAAACTGTTCGCTATGTAAATTTATACATAAGTCGCGCGATAAAGTTCAAAGAGAAACTAGCATCATTATTCTATAAATAAATAAAAAAGTAACTTCAAATAAGCAATATACCTCCACTCCCCTCGAAGAAAGAATTATTGCAACCGATAAATTTACCTTTACGAACATTTACTATCTCGCTACTATTTCTTCCAAATCATTTTCCAATTAATCGGTTCATTGATTTTTATTGTTGCCACAGAGTTTAGCCCCAATTTTTCACCATTTTAAAAAAATTAACTATTCGATTTAAAATTTATCAAGAAGTTATTTATAGAAGCTTCTTGTTGGTGTTAAACGACCCCAATCTAATGTTATAATGCGAATACATTTTCTTCTTCTTCATTAAGTAGCTTCCCTCCATTTATTTTTTTTTCTTTTGGCGGGAAAATTTTCGCGCCTTTTTTTTCTTTTGGCGGAAAACTTTTGCACCTTTTTTCTCCTACTGAAGTTAAAAAAAAATCGATTGAATGATGTCAATAAATATATAAAAAGATGACAAATTAGCACACTTTTTTTCTTCCCCTTTTTTTCATTCTCGATTAAATATATAGAATTATGTAACATTATGGAATATGGAAGCAATTAATTTAGTGTTCAGGAAAATTTAGCGTTGTTATGTTTTTTTTTATTTGGAAATTTCATTTATATATTTATAAAAATTTGAAAAATATTTATTTATATTATGAATTTCATTTCTCTGAATCCTTTTTAGGAATCCTAATCATCTACAAGCCACAAATGATTGCTTCAGCACTTAACGTTTGCATCGATGATTTACTTGGATTCTAAAAGGTCACTGGAGTAAATAGCGATATGAACTTCTATTCCCACACCAGTTCATAGAAGTTGTATCTATTCAGTGTCATGATTTGCACGAGAAATCCTTCTTTTTTTCAGAATAAATGTAGTCCAAGATAAGATATTAAAAAAAGAAAAAGGATATTATAGTTGTACGTCAGATCTGGAGACGAACAGTGTCACTTTGTTTTTTTGGAGCCCTAAGTACAATGAGAGACCCTAGACTTGGTCTTTCCTGGAAGTAGTCTTTCATTGGAGTTTGATTAGGTAAAATATCCTTTTCGATATTACAAAATGGTCTTTGGTCCGATGACTCGCTCTTGGGAAGTTTGCCATTGTTTCGGTCTAGGTGATGGATATTACAAGTTTTTCGGAGAGCTTTCTCCGTACGTTCTGCCAATTTCGGGATTTATAAATGTGTGAGGATATTTAGATAATCTATTTTACACCAAAGTCCATTCTGTGATTAAACACAGTGCATGTACGAAGTGTGTAAGATGAAACCACGTCGACTCCACCACCAACGGATGCTGGCTTCCTGGCACAGGACGCAATTAGCATCAGCTGTGTTTCCCACCTTAGGCTCAGAGTTCTAGTGTTGTATACATATATAGTGGGTAAAGTTGCATAATTACACCGAAACGTTTAAGTTGAGATATGTACGTCGTGGTGGTTAGAGGATCGCGACTATTTGTACGTTAACTGTGCCATACGTCCGCACGTATTAAACTTGCAAGATGCCAGCCAACGATCAGCTATGCATATAAATCTATGTCAAGGTAGGCAGCAGCAAAGATTCTCCATGCTAGAAGCATCTGAAGCTAAGTCAGACTGCCACAGTATGTGCTTCACATTTATACCCATTATGAAGGTCACATTCACGAAGTTGCCTAAATTCCAGGCACTGGGATAAGCAGGAAGGGGAATAATATTTGTAGGACCAGGGTGACAATTTGGTTCCCCGTTTGATTAGTTGGTCAGCCGACCGTTGTCCTTTGCTTCTACCACACGACGAGTTTCACACTTACAGAAGAATACAGAGTCAGTGCTAGGCTTGAATGTCAAGTCCAGCAACTCTGTGCGGAATATCTGTATAGTAGTTGAAATATAATATGTAAATATGTTGTCATGCAAAAATACAGATTTACCTAAATAGAGTTGTTGTTTTGTTATCGTCCATGTCTCCTTCACATCGTCCGACCTTGCCGCCACAGTATCCTAGGACCCAGAGGTGCCGCCATCTCTAATGGAATCAATCCTCTATGATCCAATTTGGCTGATTGTATTAGGTGTACTTTCTATCTTTTAACAAAAGGGTGATCGCATTTTGGGTAGAGACATTTCTTATTGGGGGTCTTGGCAGCCAAATATTTCACAGGTAAAACTCCGCAAAGAAGTTAGGTTAATTATTAGGCACGCACATATACAGATTAAATAGTTGAACTTTCAGTTTATATAGAGTTGGTGGTATGGCATGTACCCAGATCCCCCAACCGATATGCATTGTATTTTAATAGAAAGTATCTTCTTAAATGTACATAAAATGTACATAAAGTTTTTGCCGATTATTTTGGCTAAATCTCTAGATCTCAATTCTTAAAAAAAAAGTGTGTGTAGAGAATTGTCCTTAGATGTTAAAAAAACAAAATAGCGCAAAATTGTTTGGATTCTGATTTACAGATGGCGCGCAAATACCTTATATATATTTAGGGAGAAAGAAAATAGCCAAAGAGGGTGAATATGATGACTTCACCTTGTTAGATCGATCTTGGGTATCTTATTGCCTCTCGACCAGTTGTTCGTCTAGCTGAGGAACTTTATTCTAAACATAGAGCGCGCAAATAGAATGGAATTGAAC
>CP092868.1:9105863-9186027 GCA_030710605.1 Cordylochernes scorpioides | reverse complement strand
GATCTCCTGGAAGGCCCAGCGTGTCTTGAGCGCCAGCACGAGCCAGGCGAGCAGCCAGACGCCGAGGTGAAGGCAGGTGGAGGCGAGGATGGTCAGGAGAGCGCCGTCCAATGTGCGTCTGTACAGTTCCTTAATGTCCCAGGCTAGAGGCACCGACACCAGCCCTAGCGCGAGCAGAGCCGAGAAGAGGAGCAGCTGCGGCATGCAGGCCTCACGTCTGGCGTTGCCGTTGTCCCACACCACGTGCGTACGCCGCATCGCCTTGCGCCTGCGAGCTTGGTCTAGTCGAGCCACTCCGTAGATGTAGAGCAGGCCGCCGAGCGCGAGGATCAGCACGCTGGCCGCAATAAAGTCCAACAGGGCTGTAGATGCTCCCAGCAACAACGGCGCTCGGGCTGGAGCGATCCCAGCAATGTGCAGGCGATGCAGGACGGCGAATCCCGACAGCAGGCAGAGCGACTGAGCGGCGTTGATGGTGAGCAGGGCGGAGAAGAGCAGCGCGAAGCCCTTGTGGACGCGCCAGAAGACGGAGGGGTAGCGCGCGGCGTAGACCACCAGCGCTGCGGCGTAGTTGACGAACTCCGGGCAGAGCGGCGGGTCCGGCTCGACCTCCCCAGCTGAGCCGCCCGTGGCCCAGCGCGGCCCGGCTACCGTGCGGTTGACGGTCGCCAGAAAGCTCACCTCCACCGGCCGCCGCGGCACTAGCAGCTCGAGGTCGTTCCGCCACACCTCGCCTGCACACAACCCACTTAACACTTCTGCACCAAGAATATCAGGGTGGTAAAATTATGTCAAAGGCTCTCTCCTGGCCTACATGTCTCAAGATGACTTTTGCTATTTATCGGACTAACACCAACTACATGTTAAATTTTGTAAAAATTTCCTAATGCATTGGCCAAAAAACTTTTCTTGGTAATTAAAGAAAAGCCACCCTCGCACACGTTTCAGGCTATTGTCCCTTCGTCAGCGTGGCTCTTTATCCCAGCAACATAACAAGGTTAAATCTGTGGAGAGATTTTTTTTTTTCGGTTAATCCTATTCAATTCGTCGCTTTATATAATTACAGCATCGGCGCATTTTGAATAAACATGCCTCTAAATACCATCTTTTGGAATCCAACAAAAGTTAATGTAGGGTTTTACCATGAGGGTGTATTTTTAGAGGTAAAGAACTTCAGAGATTCTGTCGTATATATATAGAAACTTCATATAAATGATCGAAACCATATATCGAATATATGAAATAATCAAGGGCAAGTTGGCCATGCCAAAGTAAGAACAATATGTAGATATGAAGTACGACCTAAGTCAAACTGCCACCAAATGTCACAGAAGTTGCTTCAATCAATACCAACATATAGCGAAGGTTTGGGAGGCTATTTCCACAATACTCTTTCCCCTCTCCCTCAGTTTCCCCCGATAGTGCTGTGCTGGCAGATTTTTTTTCAATGGATAAAACATTTAAAATGTTTTGTGTATGTGTTTATTTACCTATGCAAGTATGTTTTAAATATAAGTTTTAAATAATTGAAGAAGAACAATTCAAAATGTTAATATTTAAATATGACGTGTGTGTGTGTGTTAATTCCAGTTAGATTCTATCAAAGAACTTCTATTTTATCCAAACTGTTGTTTTAAGCCTGCTGATACTCCCCCTCGATAGGAAAATCAACAGGAACGTCAATTGTATAGTGGAATCTGCACAGCGTGTTAAAATATGTTCATAAGCTATGACATTGATTTTTTTAAAGAATTATTCAACAATTAATTTATGAATCTACGTGTGCTTATAAATAAATACGCGATGAAAGAACTTACAACAACTTTTGGAAACCGTTTTTTCAACGATAGTGAGAGCTTCCTCTAAACGTGCGGTGAATAGCCGTTCGTGGTGTAAAGTCATTAGTCTTGTTCCCAAGAACGCTGAATCAGCCGTTCACCTCTCGTGCGCCATCCAGTTGCCACAACAACTAAATCATTTCCAAGAGTTAGGGGGGAGAGTGTGGAAGGTGTTCAAAAATGTTTCCCTCCCGAAGTTGAATAGTTCCCGTGGCGATGAACGACCTGCGGGAGTTCGCCAAGTACCTGTTCATTCGCGACGTAATCCGGATCACCAGGCCGGCGGAGAAGTTCAAGGTGCTGGTGATGGACCTGATCGCCACACGGGTGGTGTCGAGCTTCGTGCGGATGGACGACCTGGCGACGGAGAACGTCGTGCTGGTGGAGAACATCCAGCGCCGCCGCGAGCGCCTGCCCTACGAGGCCATCTACGTGGTGGCTCCCAGCCACGCTTCGGTCGAGGCCATCATCGAAGACTTCGACCAGGACTACCCCCTCTACCGAGCGGCTCATATCTTCTTCCTCGCAGCCTGCTCCGACGCCGTGGTCAACGACATCCGCGAGGCCACCGCCCTCCAGCCCTACCTCAAGACAGCCCGAGAGTTCTACTTGCTCTTCCTTCCCTGCGACTACAACGCCTTCCTCGCCGAGTCCCCCGATTTCTTCCAAAACTTCTATTGCCCGAGTCTCCAGCTTCCCGACCACTTTCTTTACATCGGCTACCAGCTAGCTTCCTTGTGCCTCGTCCTTGATGAATTCCCTTCAGTTCGCTACTGCAGCGCTTTCCGATACCTGTTCGAACTGGCTCAAGTGGTGAAGCACCAGCTCTTGAAGTTTAAAACCTCCCACCCATCGCTAGGTAATGCTACCAATGAGAAATCGAGATCTTTGCTATTGATCCTTGACCGGGCTTTTGACGTTAAGACCACGCTCCTTCACGATTATGGCTACCAAGCCCTGGCTTACGATGTCGCGGACATCCGGAAAGGCGTGTACATCTACAAAGAGACTGATGGCGGCGGGGAAAAGAAAGTCGTCCTAGATGACAACGACCAATTCTGGAAGGACCAACGCCACAACCATATTGCGCAGGTATCGTTCCGGGCGACAGAACTGTTCACGGAGCTCCAGAAGAATAAGATAACGACAGGAAAAGGCGTCAAGGCTCTTTCGGAAACGATCCGCAAACTTCCGCAATTCGAAAAGCAGATGGAAAAGCTTTCCATTCATTTCAATCTGCTGAATGAACTCATGGCCAAAAACCGTGAGTTGGCCGAGTTCTACGAGCTGGAGCAGGATCTGGCCACAGGACATGACAAAGACAACCAGCCGCTGGAAAAAGCGATGGTCCGGCTGCTACCTCTGCTTCTAGAGAAACGCCTCAACATGGAGGAGAAGACACGCCTCCTGGTGCTCTACCTCCTTCACGACAGAACGGTCAAGCTATCAGAGGTCAGGAAGCTCATCGAAGTCACCAGTCTCAACCCCTCCATCGAATACTTAGTGCAGAAGTTCGACAAGATGGGAGTACGTCTCCTCGACAAGTACCCCTCACGCAACGAAGGCAAGGTTCCCTTTGTCATCCAGAGGAAAGATCGGAGCGAAGAGCAGGTTTTCAAGCTACCGCGGTGGACGCCAGTCATCAAGGACATCCTAGAACAAGCCATCGGCGATTCCCTAGACCTGACGTTGTTCCCTTGCCTCCTGGAGCGGTCCCAGACCTGGAAGAAGGGCGTTTCTAAGGCACTTCACACCGGCACCTCGCGGCTGATTGTCTACATCGCGGGCGGGATGTTCTACCCCGAGCTGCGCTGCGCCACCGAGGTGACCGCGGCCCACGGCGACTCGTGGCAGGTCTTCCTCGGCAGCGATCAGCTCCTGACTCCCGGGGAGTTCCTGGACTGTCTGGAGCAGCTCACCGAGAGACGCCTGCTTCCCCGGCCGAACAGCAAGTCCATCTTTGACAACCTTAACGTGAGAAGAAATAGAGCGAAAATCTTCCAGCCTTGACACAAATTCGCCAGGAAACTTTACCATCCTGAAAAGAGTGGCAAAAACGTAGCCCTTGACCACCTTTCTTGGAAAGACAGGGATGAAAACATGTCATTTTTAATCTCTTTTACAAAAATAACAGAAACATTTCAGCCATTTTCGAAAACCTTGGCAGAAGTAGAGATATAGAGTGAAATATCTTTGGTGATATTACAAGAGTTAAAGTCGGGTCAAAAACTTAGAAAATATTGTTAAGATAAAAAAAGAACATTTTATATTTTGACAACACCATCAGGAGACTGAACGAGAACATTCTGTCACCAAGTTGTCAAAAAGAGCGACAAACTTGGAGGGACAGATTTAAACACTCCTCTTCAGCCAACCAACCACACGTTCAGTGCAGTGTGTGAATGTTCCACAGCCAAACTTTAGCATTTGGAAAATTAAAGATTCTGCCACACAGGCGATAAACTTTATAGAAATAAAAACATATGAATGACTTTTGAACGCTTCAAAATATAATTCAAAGAAAGCTCGATTGACAACAAATCCTTAATTGGATTAAAGTATTTTTCTCTCGTATTAAAAAAATATGCACATATACAATATATGAATATTACATAGGCTGATATAATATTCGAACATGGGTAACTTAAAACTATTATGTGTAAATCTCTCTTTTATATATACAGGGTGATCCAAAAGTCCCGCACAACTTTAAAAATTTATAACTCCGCGAATATTTGCGCTAGATCAATGCGGTAAACACCATTGGGTTCAGGATGCAATGGGATTTTTTATGACAAATAATGAAAAATTCGAAATTGATTTTAGTTACAACTTTATTCGCTAGATGGCGCTCTAACAGAATCAGCGATTCAGCGACCAAATTGTTTGATAAATTGAAAAATATAACTGAACAACACGTATTTTTCCTTTTTGAATACCAGGAAAGAACCCTAATGATATCAAATGATAAATTAATAAAACACCATTCCGCCAAAAGTTAGAAGAAATGGTTAACGATTTTTAAATACAATCTGAGATATGTAAAATAGGTAAATGCAAATTAAAACATGTATAGCAAAAAATATCTATATTTTAGATGGGGTTTTATGAAATAGATTGAATGTTTGAAAAACACTGCTGATATCAATACACGATATTTTGAAATTTTAATATAGTACCAAAAATTATGATGGCACTACTAATAGGATTTCGTGCTATAAGGAATGTGTAGTTTCTTGACTAATTGGCGACACTTGACTATTTAACTGGGTATTTGTCATGATCCAAAAATGAAATATAGAGGGGAGTGACAAAATATATTTGTCGTACTTTATTCCAAATATCCTATGGGTTTGTCAAATGTTATCATTGTTTATTATACTGTACATAATTTTGAAAATGTATCCCCTAAAAAAAAATTATTTTTAAATCGACCTTTTGCGTTGAAAAACGTGGTAGTAAAATCATTTTGTATTATTTTTTGCGCAATATTTCTAAAGTTGGTGGGGGGGATACAGAGAATATTCCTTATGCTATTTCTTCTAATGAGCGAAAAGCGATAAACGAAATATAAGGGGTAAAATTGTGTATGCCAGTTTTATTCGAGAAGTTATAACACTTTGGCCTGCACGACTTAATATAAGATGTGGACAAATGACAAACAAAAAAATGACTGTTCACAGAAAAAAAAGAGTCAAGATGTGAGGACAGCATTTATTATTCCCATAACCCAAAACAAAGAGCTACAAAATATAACACATGAGGTAACTGCCTTCTCTCTTGTATCAGGTCACAATCCTTGCTCAATGTGGCGCCCTTCATTCTCAAACACCGCCTGCAGACGATAGATGACAGAATGGTCACAATTAAATAGTTGAAATTTATAAAACGTGCCATCTGATAGAAGCCTTCAACATGGCCAATGTGGTAGGACGGCATCGATAAAAACGTACTTAATGTACCCCCATAACCGAAATTGTAAGGCGTCAAGTCAGGTGATATTGGAGGCCACTGGAATATAAAGTGGCGACTTATCAACGAATTTCACCAAACGTATCCTTCAGCAATTGTTTGGCACCGCGGGAGATATGAGGAGGTCCTCCATCTTGCATGAATGTTATTTCGCTTAGTGCTTGTCTGTCCTGCAATATGGGAATAACCTTTTCTCTCAAAAATGGCCCAATAATAAAAGAAGAAGTGAACCCACACAAAACTGTAACTCTGGACTGATGAAGTGGTATTTCTGTAAAAATCCTAGGGTTTTCTGTTGCCAAAATGAGGCAGTTTTGAATGTTAAATTCTCCCTTTAGATAAAAGTGAGCATCATCTGTTCTTAGAACATTTGACAGCCAGTTTTCATCAATATCAATTTGCCGGAAAATCCATGCAGCGAATTCTTGACGCTTCTCAAAATTGCTGACTTTCAACTCGTGAAAACTTTGAATTTTGTTAGGGTATTTTTATAGAAAAATTCTAAATGTGTGTTCTCACCAAACTGTTCCATACGAAATCCCCGTTTGTCGAGAAACTTGTCTAGCACTTACTTCTCCATACGTGGATAACGTTTCAATAGCTTCAGCATTCTGCAAAACCGTAACAGCCACTGACTTGCATGTCGATGGTCTTCCACTCCGAGGTTTTGCTTCCAGAGATCCAGTTTCCTCAAAACTTTAATCAATCGCTTTAGAGAGTAGCAACTCATTGGTCCTTTACCGCTTCGAATATCTTTAAAGGAACGAAACGCTCGTAAAGCTTTAGTGGCAGATTCTGAATCACAATTCGAAAAATCACCAAGAGTGCTTTATCCTGTAGTGACGGCATTCCAGGGGGAAGGGGAGAAGTCCGACCACACCTCCTTGCGGTCCCCCCTGGACCCTTGGAATATTTGACCAAATTCTGGTTCGTTTTCCAAGATGACAGAATACTGTCTATAGTATTAAGGAATGTTAGAGAAGGCAACTGTGTGTGTGTGGAAATTCACAAGGGTACCGAGAGAAAACCCACTAGCTACTCATTATAAGATCAAGGTGGAATTAAATTTGGAGTTTGGTCGTCTTCAATGGCGTGAAAGAGTGGTAATTCCCCAAAAATTAAGATATTTAATTTTAAATGACTTGCATGAAATACACATGGGGATAGTTAAAATGAAGATGATTGCCAGACGGTATTTTCTGGTGGCCAGGCATAGACAGTAACATCGAGGAGTTAACTAGAGAATGTAGAGTATGCCAAGAATCGGCAAGCATGTATCCGGCTACCATTCGGAATGGATTTGCCCCAAAAAACAGTGGCATCGACTTCATCTTGATCTAGCGGGTCCGTTCATGGGAAGAATGTTTTTGGTTATCGTGGACGCATACTCAAAGTGGATAGAAATTTTTATCATCAAAGATATTACCAGCAAAACGATTATAAATTATCTTAGAGACATATTTTCCAGATTTGGATTGCCCTAATTTTTGGTTACAGATAACGGAAGACAGTTTGTCTCCGGTGAATTCGAGCAATTTACCAAAATGAATGGTATACGGCACACTAAAGACCAGTCCGTTTAATCCTAGTACAAATGGTTTAGCTGAGAGATATGTAAGAGAGTTTGAAAACCTTTTGAGAAAGAATAATGGGAAGGATGATTTAGAGACGAATCTACAAAGATTCCTATTTTCTCATAGAGCATTCCCCCAAACTGTAATAAAAGAATTCCCCCGCGGAACTGCTAATGAAGAGAAGTTTAAGATCAAGATTCTCGAATTTAATACCAAGATGGGAAATCCGCGAGTGGTATTTCATGAGGCCGTAAGAAGGCAGGAGCAGTTTACTACAGGTTGCGAGGTTTATTTGCGCAACTATGCAACTGGACCTAAACGGTAAAAAGTTATCATTTTGAAATTATTGAGCTACCGTCACGACCTTATAAGTTGCGAGGGCGTCGTGTATAAGAGGCATATCAATCAATTGCGACCTGTGAGAAAGAAACAAGTGGAGACAAGAAATTTGATACTTCCTCGAACATCAGGAGAGAAGCCTGTAGGTAGAAGTCAGAAATAAAGTGAAGAGGAGGTTCCAGAGGTTACATCAGGAAACAAGGAGGAGACTGCTTCTGTGCACGTACACCTTTGAACTCCTAGACCAGGGCCTGCTGGTGTGCACCTGCCCTCTTGCACTCCTAAACCGGAGCCTGCCGGTGTGCAAGTGCCCGTCCGCAGTCCTAGACCTCAGAGAGCCAGAAAACCCCCAGACCGACTGGAGTATTATTAAGGGGGGAGATTTGTTGTGTATGTAAATAGATGAAGATTATTTGCATTCTTTAAAGTCTCATTATGTAAGAATATATGTGTATATAAATTGGACATTTTTTGTTGGCCAAACGAAAAGAATAAGAGCTAAATAAAGAGTCATGGTCAAGTTTGAGTTGTTGTACATCTAATTACGACACAACCTTAACAACATCCATCCTCACTGAAGACACAAAGGTTGTCTGTTATGCAGATTATATAGCCATATGGCACACAAGTAGCAACATAGAAATATCAGAAAAATACTGAACACATCAATGAGAGGACTGGAGAAATGAGCAATGAAATTAAAAATGACAATAAACCCAATAAACACAAACCTATAGGTCTCTTTCACTGACAGGAAAAAAGGCATGAATTTAACTCCAAAATAAGCATAAACAACCATATAATTGATAAAATTAGATCTCCAAATTAACTAGGTATGATACTTGATGAGGAATTGCGATTTACAGAACACATAATTAGCACCTCAAATAGAGCTACCAGAAACCTAAACATTCTGAGAAGGCTATGTGGAACAAATTGGGGAGCAAAAGCCAAAATTCTCAGAACAACATATATCACTTTAATAAGGCCACCTGTTTTGGCTCCCTCAAGTTCATCACTAAAAAGAAGTCTAGACAGTGTTCAAACAAAAGCGGCCAAATTAATCACTGGTTCTGTTTCAAATACCAACAATTAGAAAATTCAGAGAGAATATGGTCTAGACCTACTTGAAAGAAGAAGACAATTAAAAACAATAAAATTCACCAATAGCTTAAAAACTAAAGAAACCGAACACATATCCCATAGAACCTATTTAAACTGGACACAAAACGAAAGGCTCAAAAGATCTTCAACACTTCAGTACGACAACAATATTAGAAAGAGCATAAATATGAAAAATAATGAATTTCAAATTCGAGAATAACCAATATTTCCTACCCCATTGCCATAAAATGTAATCATCAATCTTAACCTGAATGAACCCTGCAATAAATAAAAAGAGAACAAAAACATACTTAAAAAGAAAGGACTTGACACAATTGGTTTATATGATCAGATAAATTATTTAACAGCATATACAGATGGTTCATCAGACCTTACCATAAGTAATGGAGGGGCTGGAATTAACATAATACTGCAAGATGGAACATACATCAAAATCAAAGAAGGAGCAAGAAAGATTTCGTCAAACTTCACTTGTGAACTGACAGCTATCTGGAAAGCTCTTGATGTATGCCTTAACCAACCATCCCTGCATCAAGCAGAAGGAATTATAATATACCGTACAACGACTTCATATCCGATCTAGAAGCAATTCAGAAGGGCAATACTATAATCATCCAGAAAATACACTCGTTACTTACTCAACTGATATCATTGGAGAATAACTGCATTTTACAATGGATTCCTGCCAGTGTTTGGATCGGGGGTAATGAAATGGCAGTTGAATTTGCAAAGGAAGCCAGAAAGTTGAGCCAAAGGAAAGAACAAATGCCATTATTTGACGCTGATGCTTTGCAAAAATACAAGATAATTGAACAAAAATAAGAAGAAAAAAAATCAAAATGTGAAATAAACACTGAGAGAAAAATGACAAAAACTATAACACGGCTTAGAACAAAACACTATAAAGAAATGACAATACATCCAGATGGCACAAGAACCTATAGGACATGCAACAACTGTCCTGGTGTGGAACTAACACCTACTCACATATTCTCATGCCCAGTAATGGCCGCAGCCTTGCAGAAAATTGACATAGACCCAGAGCAGCTGCTTTACACACCCAAGATAGTGGACAATGCTGCTGTGATAGAGATGCATGGAGACATCTGAGGCTCTTTATTGGACACGACAAAAACAACAACGGCATTCCAGAGTAAAATAAATCATCAGAGATAGTAAATATTTTTCAAATGAATTAAAATACATATAATCTATACTGAGAGAGAGTTGAATTAAAAAAATAGAAAAAAAATATTTTCGAAATTTAAATAGCTGAGAGGATTCCAGCAAACCTCATCTAAAATATCAGGTTTTTTTTTGCTACATGTTTTAATTTGCATATACCTATTTTACATATCTCAGATTGTATTGAAAAATCGTTAACCATTTCTTCTAACTTTTGGCGAAATGGTGTTTTACTAATTTATCATTTGATATTATTAGGGTTCTTTCCTGGTATTCAAAAAGGAAAAATACTTGTCGTTCAGTTATATTTTGCAATTTATCAAACAATTTGGCCGCTGAATCGCTGATTCTGGTAGAGCGCCATCTAGCGAATAAAGTTGTAACTAAAATCAATTTCGAATTTTTCATTATTTGCCATAAAAAATCCCATTGCATCCTGAACACAATAGTGTTTACCGCATTGCTCTAGCGCAAATATTCGCGGAGTTATTAATTTTTAAAGTTGTGCGGGACTTTTGGATCACCCTGTATATATAAAAGCCAAAGATAAAATGTATATGTAGTGGGGTGAGAATCAATGTTAAAAAAAATGTCGCGAAAGGTATTAGTAAATTATATTTTCACCAGGGCGCCACCTTAAAATGTCAAAACTTTGAAGGAAAGCTAACGATCATCAGTCTGAAAGATTCCTCCGAATTTTACAGACATCGTGTGGGAGGATATTTAACGGGCGAGTCTGTCGTTCTGTGTGTGAAGAGTTTATGGTTTTGTAGAGGCTTCCCTCTCATCCAGGAGAAAGAAGGGAGGATCTATCTATCTATATTCCTACATTTAAAAGAGAGAGAGTGAATAAATAGTTGTTGACTAAATTATTCAGTGTGCCGGATGCTATTTCATGTCCAATAGTTACAGAGATTTTCTATAATCAGACCAACCCCCCCTCTGCTACATCTATATTTAGAGATGGTACAATGTGGCGCTATAGATGAAAAAGGTAGGCTGATACCAAGTATATAGGGAAACCATGACTCTATTCCATACTCTAGTCTGATGATGGTATATGAAGGATGTTACGCCATAGTTGACTTATTTGGTAGTTCAACTACCACCACTACCCACGGCGAAAGGAAAGTTCAATACTCTGGCAATCAGATATCTCAACATCCACCACCCACAGTTATCGACAGATCGTGCAGCACAGATAAAATTGGAAGAAAATCATTCGTGTTAATTAAATCTCTTTAGATAACTTCTATATTTGACACCAATTTCAAAATAAATCATGCTGATGTACCACTAGGGTAGCAAGTCTAGGCTAGGAGTAAGGCTATTTCGGGAGGTGTGACAGCTGTGACACAGGGGCGACAGAAGGGGCGGAGCTATTTATAGGAGAAACAATTCCACCCCGACACACGGCAATCGGTACATAACAGATGCCTCTTCGTATTGCCTACGTCCCACTGCCATATCTCTGACGTGAATACAAAGACAACTCTCTTTAACGAAGGAGTCAAGCATTTAAAATTCAACATATGGTTTTGGGACTACATAGGAAAAAGGGACTAGATAAAATTTATAAATAATAATTGGTTATGGAGTCTTTCCCTTATAGATTTTGTACTGTATATATTTCCAGTAGATAGTGATTGTATATGTATAACATCTACCCGGAATCAAGCCTCTATTTACCTTTTGACTCGACATAATCCAAACCTACGCAAGCATGTCCCAAATGCCCCGAAGCAGTTGAATATCCTTTGAAAATCATATGAAGTCCTTTGATTGCACCAATCTCAACCAACTCAGAGGAATATTCCTCAAAAACGACTTTAGAATCTCATCTACGATCCCCCACTCTCTCCTTTACAGTTCCACAAGTCAATTTTATTTATTTTACTGAAGGTTTTGACCTACTAATTTGCAGCCCAATATCATTCATAATCTGCAGTACAGGCTGTGTGATTTTTAAACATTATATAAATGTACTGAATTGTAGCTTTCTATGGAAATACAAATACATGACATCCCTGACTACGACATTGGAGAATGTGATGAGGAAATAAACAGCATACACACGCTGTTTGTAGACTAGGGTTGAGAAGAACAAAATTTTATCGTAGAAAACATTTTTATCAAAGGTCGAAAACAAAATTATTTTATAATTAAATATCTAACTCTAATATCTCTCCTTCGATATATAACAAAATATATTAGTGTCCCACACACATGTAGATGAACAGGGAGGTTTTAACGTTATCATAATACAAAGTCAACTTTTATCCTTCGCTCTCAAACTTTCCCTTATACAATTATCTTTTATATTTTTAAAAATTGGAGACCAACTTTTATAGGAAAACATAACTATACCTAACAAACAATCCTTGAATATTATTTTATCAGAAAAAATTATCTTTAAAAAAGGAATTTACATTAGACACAACAACCTATAATGTTTAAAAAAAGAAGATATGAAGTCAACGAGCTATGTTAAAAAAAGAAAACACATGGTTTATATTTCTCCATAAAATGGCGTGCAAGCTGACACAAACTAAAAGAGAAATTTTAGGAACAATTTCAAACAAACAAAACAAAATCGATAAAGTTTTCTCCTCAATAAAGAAGAGTCGTTGACCGACCTAGCTGGGAGCTTATATCGATTCAGACACACTGCTAGGACGATTTGTCGTGTAGCGAGAGTATTTAGGTTGGAGATAATCGAACTACAATTTTGTATTGAGAGATGTGGTAGTTTTATTATGTTGTGTGATTTTCCGTTTGCTGTTGAAACCAATGGCAGTACAAATATAAAACTTTGCTTAAATCTTGTCTCAACGCGCTTCCTGTTCCAAGGACAGCGTGTATAAAGTGGCGTTATTCTAAAAAAATAAAGTGCGACTGTTTTTAAACATTAAATCGGAAACAAAATCCGCTTAAAAACTATTCTAAAGGAGATTTCTAGGAACCCAGGAAGAATTGCGAGCTATTTTCTCAGAATGTGTGGCAGAAATGTTTTTATATACTTGGCCGCCGTAATTAAATAAGAAGTAGTGTAAGGTTGCCGAGAGTCTCCCACCTAAAATACACCCGCTGGTCACGCAAACTGCGGGTAATTTGGTGGTTCCAAGGACTGACTGGTTATTTCTGGGGGATAATCGCCTAGGACATCAGCCATCAATGTTTGGTGTCTTGGCGATATACGCACACTTTAGGGTAAATAACAACCTTATGATAGATTGACACTGTTTATATATGCACTTATGGACAAAAGTTGTACCTTTCAGCATGTATATCGGGTTTTAAACAATAACTCTGAAAGATATTACAGGGACCTTTATTGAAGACACACTAGATAACCAAGTGTGAACAAAATTTTCTCTGACCCTTTAAAAAAAAAAAAAAACAGACGACCGGCGATATCAAGTTTTATCCATGTTTTAAGTTTTGTCCATGAGTGTATTTATACTGTCCTTATAAATATTTAACCAATAATTATTTTTGTAATAAATAAATTTACTGGCAACAATATGTTTCTTTAAAAATAATATCATCAAATACACTGGTGTCCAAAAAATAAGAAACTTAACCAATATTGAAATTTCTCAAAAGCTAATTTATTAACAAATATAAAATTTAGTATACAAATAGTTTAAACTATGGATAATTTGACTAACTATATGAAAATAAAAAAAATATTTGAAATTATGAAACATGCAAATTATTACCAACATACCCAAAGCTAAGGTTCCAGATCTTAAAGAAATAAGATATCAATAGGGAGTATGATCACCTCTAACAGCTATCAAGGTCTCACAGCGAGCCCTCATACTGTTTACCAGGCTTTGGAGGAGGTCCAGGGGTAGTGTAGGCGCCATCCCGACCAGAGAGCCACAGATAAACAGATTATAAACGCACAGAATATAGAATCCGAGCTCCCCAGTAGAAGGAATACCCGGAAGACGACGGTACTCTCTGTTATATGTGTTGTTCACTATTATGATTTTGTTTTAATAAACGCTACTAAATTATTTCATTGGATCCTCTCTTTCTTTTTCCCAGTAAGAAACGCCTACGGAAGCCAACAGAAATTCAGAAGTGGGATAGTCCTGAAGAAAATTGAAGATTCACTGGAATAATTTGGAAACGAGAAGGACGTGGCGCGGTGACCGATCAACGTAAGAGGAGTTGCATGGTATGTACGAAATTTAATTACCTATTCCTAAAAGTATTATCGCAAAGTATCGCGGTAAAAGTATTATTACAAGTCACCTCGACAAAAGTATTATCGCAAAGTATCGCGGTAAAAGTATTATTGCAAGTCATCTCGACAAAAGTATTATCGCAAAGTATCGCGGTAAAAATATTTTTGCAAAATCATCTCGATAAAAAGTATTATCGCAAAGTATCGCGGTAAAAAGAAAAAAAAAGTATTGTCTCAAAATTACTAAAGAAAAGTTAATTTCGTTTAAAGAAATAATTGAAACAGTACGTATCTGGTTTAGTCAGTTTTATTTGTTTATTTTAAAATTTTTTGCTTTGTTTATTTTTCCTTTTGAAAAACATGACTTATTTAGCGAAAGTAAGGAAATGCGATTTGAGCAAGTTGGCGTATGAACTCGGCGAGGTAGTACCGCCAGAGAGCAGGATCGTCGACTTAAAACACCTTATTTTGAATAGCCAATCTTACGAAGAAGAATTCGCAAAGCAACTGTTGGAGACTCTGATCGAGGATCGGGAACGAATCGAGGAGCGGGAACGAATCGAGGATCGGAAACGAATCGAGGATCGGGAACGAATCGAACGGGAACGAAAAGAACAAATGGTAATGGAATTCGAGCTTGAGAAGCTGCGCATCCAGACTACACGCGGAAACAACGATACGTCTCGAAGTACCAGCAATGACGCACATTACGAGATACGTAAACTGATGACCAAGTACGAGTCGAAGGACAATGATTTGAGTTTTTACCTAATTCTTTTCGAAAGACAGGCAAAGCGACTAGGATTGGATGAAGACCAATGGGCGTTCAGCCTCCTAGGATTGCTACCTTACGAAATGACTCAATTAATCGCTCGGGAGACAGAAGAACAAAGCGGCGATTATAGGTTCGTGAAAAGGTTGCTCCTAAAACGGTACAAGTTGAGCCCCGAACAATTCAGACAAAAATTCGAGAAGCACGAGAGATCTCAAAAGGGTTCCTGGAGAGACTTCGCTTTCGAATTGCGAGGATATTTCAACGAATGGATCGAAGGAATGAACGTGGAAAATTTCGACGCCCTAAAGGATTTGTCCGTCACTAACCAGCTAAAGAAAAAAGTTCCAAATGTGCTGCGTAATCATCTCATTGACGATTGGACCAAGTTAAACAACCCAGATGAGTTGGCGGATAAACTGAACGAGTACGAAAATGTTCGCACCGAGATGGGACCTCTGCATTGGAATGCGAAACACCTCATACCACCGTCGTTTCAGCAGAAATCTGCGAGATTCCCCAACCAAAGCGAAGTTAAAGAGACTAAACAAGGAACGAATGTTTCGGGTCAAGACGCTGCAAGGAACGAAATCAGTGAAACGTACCCTAACACCTTGAGGAGAATGGTCAACCGTACGATCAGAAACGACAAGGGAGAACCGAAGTGCTTCAACTGCAATCAGTTTGGACACATTGCCAGAGACTGCCCAGCACCCAGGACTACGTTGACATGCCGAGGATGCGGTCAAACGGGACACAAGGAAAGGAATTGCACAAGACCCAAAGAAGGACTAAAAGTAGCCAACCTGGAAGTCGAAGGACTGGAGACTGTCCCGCCAGATGTATATTTGAAGGATGTCAAGATCGACAACAAGGAAACCGTGAAGGCAATGATAGACACCGGGAGCAGCAGTTGTCTAATGAGAGAATCGGTCGCAAGGAGGATCAGCGTCGACATCGAACCAGATTTCGACTAGTCTGTACGGCATCGGTAACCAGACTGCACCAGCTGCCAGGACCGTTGGGAAGACGACAGTCGACCTGGAGATTGATGGCATCGTCGGAAGGGAAATCACTGTATTCATTGTCAACGATGATGCCCAACCCTATGACCTATTAATTGGAAGAACATGGACAGATCTGCCCTACGTATCCTTCGCCAGAATTGGTAAAAACTTGCATATTGGCTATTCATCCGAATTTCCGTTTGCTAATCTGCAAGAAGAAATCAAGTCGCGTCGCATCGAACTGAGAGCAACCGAAACTGTTCAGTTGGAGAGCGACTCCATTAACTTTACAAGTGCAATCACAGACGAGGTAAAGGACGGATATGTATTGTTCACAGGAGTAGATGACGCCTGTGTCGATTCCCTATTGGAAGTGGTCGACGGAAAGACGACCGTACCCATCATCTCAGCTGGCAAGGGCAAGTTGAGAGTAAGGAAGAACCAATGTGTAGGGCGAGTTGAACTACTGAACCTTGATGATATTGTTGTTAACCTGGACGTCGCAGAGGATTCGTTTCAGACTAAAAATGAAGAGAAGAGGGAAGGACAAGACCAAATGAAACGTAAGCGCCCCATACTGCCTGAGGACATCAACGTCAATCATTCTCTGACTTCGAAAGAGAGACAAGAAATCCTAGATGTAGTAAACGAGTATAGAGACTGTTTCGCTCTTGGCATGGAGTAATTAGGGTGCACCGATGTCACCAAGATGGACATTAAGGAGGTTGATGGAAGCAAGCCAGTCTGTCTGAGACCGTATAAGACGACTGCAAGTGAACTCGAAGCAATCAGGGAGATTGTCAGAGAGTGGAAGGACAATGGAATAGTCACGGAAACTAGATCACCCTACGCTAGTCCCGTCCTACTTGTGAGGAAGAAAACTGGAGATCATCGTCTGGTGGTAGATTATAGGAGACTCAACATTCAAACAGTTAAGGACAAGTTCCCATTACCAAGGATAGACGACCTTCTGGAAGGCCTAAGGAATGCGAAATTCTTCACCACTCTGGATCTGGCGCATGGATATCTGCAGATACCACTGACCGATAAGGCAAAATTAAAGACAGCATTCATCACCCCAGATGATACAGGTCAATTCGAAAGGATGATTTTTGGACTCGCCAACGCACCAGCTGAATTCCAAAGACTGATGCACACTGTCCTAGGTCCGCTGCTGAACAAGAAGGCATTCTGCTATCTCGACGACGTGATTATCCCGGCAAAGGATTGGCGGGAGATGATTGAAAGGTTGAGGGAAGTCCTCGAAAGAATAAGATCAGCGAAGTTGACACTGAAACCCTCCAAATGTGAGTTCGGAAGGAGGGAAGTTGAGTTCTTAGGGTATGTCATCAGTACAGGCGGACTTAAGCCAGGCCCAAGAAAGATCAAGGCGATAGAAGAATTTCCAGAACCCAAGAATGTCCACGACATACGACGCTTTCTGGGACTGACGAACTTCTTCAGACGATTTGTAAAGGACTTCGCGAGGAAAGCAGAACCGCTAAGCAGACTTACGAAGAAAGGTTCACAATTTGAATGGAAGGAAGAACAGCGAAGGTCATTTGGAGGACTACGAAAGGATCTGGTCGAATATCCGGTACTAGCTCATTACAACCCTGAACTCAAGACAGAAGTACATTGCGACGCGAGTGCTGAGGGATTAGCAGGAATGGTGCTACAGATGGACGAAGACTGCAAATGGCGCTTGGTCTACTGTGTGAGCAAGAAGACAACAGAGGCCGAGAAGATGTACCACTCAAGCAAATTGGAGCTGATGGCGATAGTGTGGACCTTGGATCGACTACGTCAGTTCCTCGTAGGAATCAAGTTTACAGTGGTTACAGATTGCCAAGCACTGGTCTACATGAACGCGAAGAAGACTACAAATCCTCAGATAGCGCGATGGTACAATCTGATTCAGGAATACGATTTCGAAATTCGACATAAACCAGGGGAGAAGATGGCCCACGTAGACGGAATGAGTAGAGCTCCAGTCGACGACCCTAGAGACACGATGGAGGAAATCGTGGAGAAAAACCTTGAAGTGTGCCTCACAATCACACTGGAAGAACAAATCTTGATGATTCAGCATTCCGACCCTGAATTGAGAGACCTGATCCAGATCTTTCGAAAGGACCCGTGTGATAGGACAGTAGGAGAACAAAATAGAATTAACGACTACAGCTACAAAGGAGGCAGACTTTTCCGCATGGTGAAAAATGGAGAAGAGGAACGAGCCCTGTATGTTATACCCAAAAGTATGAGGAAAAGCTTAGTTGTCAAATTCCATGATCTAATGGGACATTTTGCGACTGATAGGACTGTCAACAAAATTAAGGAATTGTACTGGTTTCCTTCAATGAAGAGGTACGTTCGACGCCATGTGGCTATGTGTCTCGAGTGTCTATTTAACAAAGTTCCCGGTGGAAAACAACAAGGCTTCCTACATCCCATTAAGTCAGGCAAGAGACCGTTTTCCATCGTACACATGGACCACGTAGGCCCCTTCGTGAGAAGTACAAAAGGTAACCAGGAACTTTTAGTGATTGTCGATAATCTGACAAGATTTGTCCGATTAAGCCCTGTAAGGAATACATCGACGCAGAACGTCCTGAAGGTAATGAAAAGTTTTGTGAATAATTTCGGACTACCCGACAAGATCATCAGCGACAGAGGGTCATGTTTTACCTCAAGGCAATTTGAAGAATTCTGTCGAGGAAATGGAATACATCATACTCTGAACTCTACGAAACATCCGCAAGGGAACGGGATGGTCGAAAGAGTGAACCGAACAGTATTGTCCACTATAGCAACCAGTATCGAGGATCCGCGACGGAAGGATTGGGACCTGAAGATCAAGGAGGTAGAGCGAGACCTGAACAATGCGGTGAACAAGACGACGAATAAAACACCGTTCGAAACACTCCACGGCTATTCCCCTCGATTCCACGATGGGATACTTAGAAGATTAGCCGACGAAGACGTGGACCCATGGACCGAGCCGGATAGAATTCAAGAGAGTGTGAGAACCCAAATTGAGAATAAACAAGAAATTACGAAGACATACTACGATAAGAAGAAGTGCCGTACAATCCAATTCGAAGTAGGAGAAATTGTAGTGATGAGGCATGTACCCAAAATGACGGGTGAACCAACCAAGGCACAACCCAAATATCGAGGACCTTTGATAATTACCGAGGTTCTGCCAAGCGACACGTATAGAGTGACTCAGTTAAGCGAAAGAACCAGTGGACGGTTCTACACGACAACGGCCCATATCAGTCAACTGAAGTCTTGGCACAGTGAAGAAGATGATTCAGCTACAGAAGAAAGTCCGGACGAGGAGCCAGAAGTAGAAGATACCCCCCGACGCAACCCACGACGTTCCTGCAACGCAAGGTTCAATCGAGGACGATTGAAATCCAGGAATGGCCGAATGTAGGCGCCATCCCGACCAGAGAGCCACAGATAAACAGATTATAAACGCACAGAATATAGAATCCGAGCTCCCCAGTAGAAGGAATACCCGGAAGACGACGGTACTCTCTGTTATATGTGTTGTTCACTATTATGATTTTGTTTTAATAAACGCTACTAAATTATTTCATTGGATCCTCTCTTTCTTTTTCCCAGTAAGAAACGCCTACGGAAGCCAACAGTAGTAAACCCCACTCCTCCAAATAGAGCAGTTCTTAGCTCAACGAGGGTTCTGGGAGAGGGGTGACGAGCTCCAATACGCTTCCCTAGAGCATGCCACACATGCTCTATTGGATTCAGGTCCGGAGATCTGGCTGGCCAATGCATCCTTCGAATATTCTCACTCTGGAGATATTCATTGACTAGCCTAGCCCTATGCGGACGAGCATTATCGTCCATTAAAATTAAATTGTGACCAATTTGATCTCTATAAGGTCTTAGATAGGGATCAAGGATCTCGTCCCTGTACTTTTGGGCAGTTGAAGTGCCCCCAGAAAAAATGTGGAGGGGTGTGCGTCTGCTTGAACTGATGCCAGCCCAGACTAAGAGACTGCCCCCTCTAAAACTGTCTATTTCCCTGATGTTACTGGGATGATAGCGGGTTCCAGGCTCCCTCCAGATGAAAACTAGTCGAGAATCTGTGTTTAAACTAAATCTTGACTCGTCACTGAAGAGAACATTGGCCCACTGATCATGAGTCCAGGCGTGATGTTCCAAGCACCAATTCAAGCGGGCTCTCCTGTGAGCAGAGGTTAAAGGGATACAGACCATTGGTCGTCTTGCATGAAGAGCACCTTCGTGAAGCCTTCGGTAAACAGTTTGTCTTGAAATTCTCGTTCCAGTAGCACTTGAGAGTTCATTAGAGGGATGAATAGCTGTCATCTCCCTATGACGCTTGGCAGTTACGACCAGATAACGGTCTTCAGAGGTAGCTGTTTTTCTTTTTCTACCAGAACCTTCTTTTCTTTTGATGGTTCCTGTCTCAATGAACTGTTTCCATATTTTGCTGACCACTGATTTATTCACATTTAGCCATTTTGCTACTTCAACTTGTGATTGCCCTGCCTCCATTCTTCCAACAGCTCTCCATTTTAAATCATCTGCTAAAATTTTTCGTTAACTCATAATAAACTAAGGATTAAATAAAATTATAATTGGACAATTCTTAGATGGGGTAAACGACACGCCAAATAGCACACTTATAAAGACAAGCAAATATTTGCATATTTTCAATTTTACCGAATCGAATGGTTGCGATAAATAAATTCTATACGACTTAAAATACCTAATTAAATTACCTTTTAGCTTTTAGCGTTGTATATTTTAAAACATATCATTAAAAAACAAAAGTTTCTTATTTTTTGGACACCAGTGTATTATCTCTACAGACCTTACTGAAATTATATAAGTTATTGAATGAGAAGGCTTGGCTCATCAGTAGTGAACCCTCTCAGCGGTTTCGCCAAATTAATCTCTAGACCCTTCTACTATTATATTGGATTGGTTTTGGGATATACCCTGCATTTTCTATGGAAGGCAGCTTAGGGATATTTAGTGAACCTATGGACATAAGCTTATAGGTCTGTAGAGGTACACGTAGGGGTTCAAGGCATCGAGCAAAGCTCTTCATACATGGTTTCATAACAAATATACATTAGTAAATTACATTTATAAATTCAATTGCCATCTATCGATCAAATTTGTAACAAATACATTTACTGGCAATGTGTTTCTTTTGAATAATATCATCAAATGGCAACCAGTGATATAAACAAGCCTCTCGCACACATATAATGTGGAACTGTTATCTACATATGTAGACAGTGGTGCATTTACAGTATAAGGCAGTCGCCAACTACCCACCATGATTATCATGGCTTGTGCCATATTGATGAATATAACACTAGTCAACAACTGTGTGGCCGACGTCTCCGTGACCCGCTGTCGCTATTTTCACGGTAAACGTGCGCCGTGTGATAAGTCAAAAACTAGTTGTCATAACGGTGGTCCACCAGCGGGACTTGTCCGCGTATATCAGTCTGTGGTAGCTGCTGTGTGTGGCATTCAAGTTTCTGAAACTTTATTCGATTCTCGATGCGGTCTCAATTGTGTGTGGAATGGAGCTGAAAATATTGGCCAAGAGAATGGATTTTCGGCAGTTTCTCAAACATGTTGGCCTCAAGTGCCATGTGAGAGTGCAAGTAACCAACGAAGGTTCTCTGTGACATCGCAGCATCCAACTGTTGGTTTCTTCTAGGTGTATGTGTGGTACAGATACACCAACAAACAACCCTCTATACATTTGTGGCTTCTGCTGATGATATTACTCTTAGGAGAAAAGTGATCCTTCTATATGATCGTTTATTAGAAGAAATTTAAACGATCAATTATTTCACGTATCAGCCCAACAACCTTCCAACAATTAGACGCTATGTCTAGGTTCCCAGGTCATTTCTTCTTCCTTTCAAGCTAAGTGTTGAGAGGTTGTTGTTTTAACAAAATCGTCCTGATAATTCGTAGTGCCAGAAGCGAAGCTCTGAATTATTATTGAAAACAAAACTTCACGGCGTATCACCTATTCATTCTTCAATGGAAATAAATAATAATTATGTACCACAACATATGATAAAAACAACCTTACATCATACCTACACGTGTGTAGTGTAACTACTAACCTATAAAACAGTGTTTACAGTCAATACAAATAGCCAACATTGTATATATCCACCACCACGCTGGGGTGTAGGACGACATTGTCTCAAAGAAAGAACTCTCATCGCCCTTTTTAAACAAAAAGAAGAAATGTGAGGAGAATGGAATCGTTTAAATTCGGCCCCGAGAGAAAACCTTTCCTCCATTTACGTCAATATTGGAGGTCCGATTTAGATAGGGGGCGAATCTTTCCTCCCCCGATGTTCCACACTTGCTGTAACTTGAGGGAAACACACGGGATATTCTTCATGATAAGGCTCGTTAATAACCTAAACAATCTGGAGATGTTAAAATATAACGGGGCTAAAACATCTCGTGTGTGGTGATTTAACGTGGCAAAGATAGTTAACGCCATCCAACGGAATATATAGTTAATTCCGGTAGAGTTGGTAGACAATAACACAGATTTTATATCTGCTATAGTAATCGTATTATTACTAAATATAATACCACCTCCCAATTCCAGCACAATACTCTGGTGAGGTAAAACAGAAAGGATGACAAACTGATCTTACATCGTCATTATATTTTTATGAGAAATATTTTCTCTCAAGGACCTTCTATAACCTATAATATATTGGTAATACATTTGGTTATACACACACTCTCTCTCTCTGCTAGCCATTTTTCCATTGAACTTACAGAGTATGAAACAACTTAAGGCTTTTTTTTTAAAGCTTAAAAACAACAAAGATATTCTTTCTGCCCCTACCGCAAGGATAAAAATATCGGGATGGCGTGTCTCATCAGTGGCGAACCCTCCCAGCGGTTGAGCCAGTTTAATCAGACAGACAACTCTCCTATTGTATATTGGGATGTTTATACAGCCGGCAACTTGGAGGAATTCTCGGTGAAGATATCAAAGACATTATGGGCTTTACAGAAAATTGTGACTCTCGTATATAGACCTATATTATTAGAGTAAATAAAAGAGTTTAATGTATTATCTGTCTGTTGGGAAGGAAATCTATTAATGTCGCGCCTGTGTTTACTCATCTTTGTTCCAATTTAATTACCAGGAAGATAATATTGGAGCGTTGTTCACGTCGCTCTCTCTATCTTGATGTAACCGGGCAGATTCCTGGTACAAAAGTCGCAGCCAACTCTCCAGCACGGTAATGTAAGGTAAATAAATGATATCATGTTATATATATCATATATAGTTTATCTCACCAGTAGTCCAGAAGTGGAAGATTTTCCTTATAGTTTAGTATGCAGTTTAGTATAAGATCCCAATGTAGCCCCGAGATAGCGACAAATGAAGATAAGCGCAGGGTAATAACCACTCAGCCAGTCCTATGGCGACAGTTTTGTCCCCCATCTAGCCGCAAGCTCGGGATATACGACTTGCCATTCCTGTGTGGAGCTTGGAGAGATTCCAGTGTGGTGTTTCCCGAGTTTTCTCAATAAACAATAAAGCACAAAGAGTAATTATATCGAAACTTCATCCCCCCCTCTATTTGTAATAGAAATTTTAGAGATTGTACCTTTTTTCAGCTTTCTAATAAAATTTTTATTATTAAAAAAAAATAGTTTATCAAAACCTATCATTAATCCTTTGTTTCTATAACCATGAGAGAAAGAGAAAATTCAGTAAATATTATCATATATATTATGAAAACTATTTAAATTCTTATTTTTTGAAATTTATTTGTTTCTCTTCCATGTGCTCCACTCACTCTAGACGAACTCTACAAGCCAGAAGTTTTCTTTCATTGTTACAGTGAGCTGAAGTAGAGACGGTCCGAAAGCTTGTGATATATATAAATATTTTTTGAAAAAAGTTCTATTGTCTAAGATAAAAGTGTTACTTTGACTTATGTCGGCGCGTAATGATAATTCAAGAAAGGCAGCGCCATAGATGGCATCAGCAACATTCAGTTATACTATACAGGAGATACTCTTTCATCCAATAGATCTACGTGGTTGTTGAGATTTCATCAGTAGACAGCTTCAGTGTTGTGATACCTACGGCAGCTACAAGTGCTCAATTAGAATTCGATGGTAGAGAGGAGCAATAGATGGCGCGTTATTGCTTTGTGTTAATTTATTCCTAACTGGCCTTGTCTTTATAGTTTGCTGAAGAGCATTGCTCGAAGCAAATATTTGAATGTAATTCTACTGTCCTATAAGCTTATGTCCATAGTTTACTTGAAAACCATTTCTAAGATTCCATCCTTCAGTGTAGCATATAAAAGCAGAATGAACCAATACAGTATTAGAGCTCTGAGAAGCGGTCTGGTGGATTAAATTGGCGAAACCGCTGGGAGGGTTCACCACTAATGAGCCAAGCCCTCCCAATATATTTTTTTCATCGCAGTAAGGACAGTAGAAGTTCGTTTTATGTATAAAAGAAACATTCTCGCTTTTAAATCCTTTTATTTTATATGTATAGATGGCGCGTTATTGCTTTGAGCAATAGCTTTGTTCGTCAAACAAGTTTCTCAACTTCTCCAAACGACGACGGTGATGTTTAAACGGATTTGTAGTCCGACTTAAGGAGACTTCCAAAGTATTAGCGTTGGATTTGTCACAGGAGTAATGGTAGCTCTCCAACCTAGCTCTAATATATTTGTCGACGACAATCCCAACTTTTGGTGACAGGTATTTACATGGCACTATACTGTACTGAATGGTATTACGGTTAGTTGAGGAGATATGTAGATGGTTTATTGGGGAGACAGTTTACCCCCTTTGTTTCATCCCTATGGGACTTTTACCAAGGGGTACTCATATATACATACACATACATATACATAAGACCATGGCGGGTAGGCACATGTCTATACACGTAGAAAGCAGTTCGACTTCCCAAATACAAAATTCCAGATCCTTTGTTGTTGTTGTTGTTATCCGCATGTTAAACAGAGTTAAATGCTTTATTTTACACGCACCGTTCTATGTAATAAATGGTATATATATATGCGATACATTGCTTGTGTCTCCATCCATGTCACAGCTGTATATAAAACGTCGATGTAAAGAAAGCAAAACCTTTTTAAAAAATAATAACCAGGACGCCCCGAACAAAATACGTATAATAAAGCGGTAGCGTTTATTCAGCTATCTCCTCCAAAATATGATAAAGAACTGAGCGCGCGCATATATCACATTTATCTATGTGCCAGGTATATACATAATGTAGGATAGATAAATTACCTATTTATTTTCTTTTGAGAACTCCTCTTACGTTATATTTTTCTTTAAAAAGTTGCTAGAAACAATATGTTTGTTAGAAACAATAAAAAATAGAAGGCAATATATGTATTTAAGGAAGTATTGGAAACATTATTTGTTCTATAGCAAATCTCCGTAGATATATAAGTTCTACTTAAGAAGACACCTAGTACATACAATAAGAGAACTTAGGAAATAACAGCTGAAAAGTTTGAAGAATGTAGAGAAACAATACAGACCTATTAAATCTCAGATAGGTAAACATTGCCTGTGAAAAACTATTTCGCTTTTTTGTTTCCTCGTAGAAATATTTGACCAGATATATATTGTCGCTTTTTTTTAATAACAAAAACGTTGATATAAAAATGTTTTCGGAAGGAGATTTGTGTGTTTAAAACCTTTTTATTATAAAAATACACTTGACGTGGAGTGTGTGCGCCATATTTTAAATAAACGCCCACATTTTATAAGAAAAAAAAAACTCTAATTTAAAAAGAAATTGTGGTAATAAATTTGTTCAGCGTGGTCTGGCGTTATTCTAAGATTCCAAAATATATTTTCGATACAATTTTATATAGAGAGATGAAATCTGCTCGTTTTTAACAAAATATTTTGAAAATCTTTTTTTTGTTTATAAGTTTACAGTTTCTTTTGGTCTGATTTTTTGTAAAGCTGGGTTCTTAGAACGGTGAATGAAAGGGAAACAAATGGGGATTTTATAGGGATGGATGATACAGCAATTTTTGTTAACGTTTAGTTTCTTTTTGAAATATCTTTTTGATTTTTCAGATACACATAACGCTTGCTTGTTCTTATAGTCAACATTTGGACAATATTTCTAACTTTTTTTTACACCATAATTTACAATAATTATTTTTTGGCAATGTATTTTCTTATTATAAATATTATCTTCTCTAAAGATATGATAATAATTATGCAATTATAAAAATTATTAAATGAGAGGGCTTGGCTCATCGGTGATGTACCCTTTCGACGGTTTCGCCAAATTTCGCCATATATTTATATAACATTAGAAACATATTGACAACATAATTATTACAATTTTTTTTTATCGATAGAGATAGCAATTGCATTTTTAATTATATATAATTTCAATAACGGGGGTGTTTTCGTATATTAATTTTAATTTATTTGGGTAAATTTTGTGGAAAAGGAAGTCTAATTGAAATTTCGGAATAATAGATTATTAAAAAATCTGATAGACGAATGAAATGGGCTGATATAGAAAGTTCTGGAAGGTAAACTAATTGGAAAATGTAGAAGAAAGGTGAATTGGCCTGATAGAAGTTTATATAGAGAAGAGCTCAAGATAGAGAAGCCACACCTGCTCAAGTACAAGAGGCTAAAGAAGATATTGAACTATAAAACAAATAATGAGTTAAGTAGCGTTTAAATAACAACCTTGCTCGTACCATCAGGCCATGATTGGAATGTTAGTATGTGGTGGGAGTTTATAGCTTTTAGAGAAACTCTGCAGTTTGGTGGTTGTTGAACTCTACTCTGTGTGTGATATTTTACTGACTTGGCGACCTACCTATAACTAGTTCGATATTATTTCTTATTAAAATCACCCGAAAATATATGATAAATACCAAACAACACGATGTATATGTGGTATATGGGAAAAGGATCCTGAGAATCTTATCGACTCTCTATAATATAAAAAAATGCTTGCCGACTTCGCTGTGATACAGTGCTTTGTCCTGAGAATCCTCGGGAGTGGATTGGGATTTTTGTATTGTTTGGGCAGTCGTTATCAATGGCGGTGGATGAAAAAAATCGGCACACTATATCGATTAATGAATCACAAAACACTTCGGAATATTAATCATTGGCGGCTCGGGAGAGGAGATGGAAGGATTTTCGCGATTAAATTGGATTGAGATGACTCACATCTTGGACCTCGAGGCACTACTTTTAGAAGAAGCACACACACGTCTTGACACACTCGTTACCGACCGAAACTGTGGTTGCCCCGCCCCCTGGCTTGGGTCATGTGGGACCCTGCTTGACCTTTGATTGGCCCCTGTCTCTGTCGGCCATGATGGTAAATTTGGTCGGGAAGACGCTTGGCCTAACATCCCAATCTCTCAGGACATTCAACTCTGGAATATGAGGGCCTCTTTGTTCTAAGTGACCTAGATACACGACTTGGATCTGTCGTTCTTTTCTCTTCTACTTCTTCCATCTCCCACGTCCTTTGACTGCCATCTTTATTTGAATCCATACAGAATACATTATCCAACATGGTACATAATTATTTATTAGACAATATTCTTTATAATATTACAGATGCGCCCCCTATGAATAAGAATTTTAAAAGGGGTCTGTATTAAATTCTGAAAAAAGAAAAATAATTTTTTGGGAAAGAAAAAAAAATAAAATTTTTTAAAATAGTGAGTGGTTAGATACAATTGGGGAGAAAGTAAATGATGGAAATAAGTAATGAAAAGAAATTTGAGTAGATAGGGGTGCTTGCTAAACTAGGAAAAAATATGATAATTTTTTGGAGGAAAAAAAAAATCTTGCCTGCATAGGTGTTCAATCTTGCTGTGTGGAAACCCACAGCAAGGGAAACTCTATGAGGTGCAATCCAAACAAAACATATAAGACATTAACAGAGATAAAAAGAAAACTATAGACAATAAAATTTGGTGATGGAGGGAAAAAAAAAAAAAAAAAAAAAAAAAAAGAAAAAAGAAATCTGATTAGCCTTTGGGGCGGTGGAAAAAATATAAACAAAACATAAAAAAAAAAGAAATCAAAGCTCCTGTATGATAAACTGAAGGCTGATACATGAGAAGTATTGCGTCAGGTCAGTTGTTCATTCAGTTAGGACAAAACAAGGTTTAAACAATAAAAGGAAAAAATAAACTTGAGGTGATTAAGAAATTGAAAGGGTGATAGACATGGATGGTGGGAAAAAAAAATAAAAATAAAAAAAAATAAAAGTGCTGGTTGTGTACAAGTCCTTTAAAATTGGTTAACAAAAATATACACAAAAGAAGAATATTTTTTTACATAACAATGTCCAATCTTTGTTTATTATAGGGTCGTAGGTCATAAGGTTGCCAAAACTATATAGGTGCGTGAATGTATGCGAGTGTGTGTGAGTGTATGTTCCAGAAAGTAACTTTAAGTGTGGTGACACGCGAAAAGTGACGGCGGGTTTGTTTACATTCCGCAGGGAGGGTGTGACGTCGGTCACGTGATCGGAAAGGACGTGACGTCGGCGCGACGGAAGGTTTCTGTAAAGTGGACGCCAGCTGACAGCGGGGTGATCGACGAGTGTTTGTAAAGGTGGGGAGATTGCTATTCGACTTGGCGCGCTCTAAAGAGGGTTTGGAAAATCTCTCCTATGATTTCACCTATTAGAGCGACCAAGGCATGACTGTGGACAAGGATGGTCCATAACTCCGGGAGAATTATTCCTATGGTTCGATGGATTAGTTCCACTACGGCGATGGTTATTTCGAATAGGGCTTCCTGTAGTTGGAAGAGACGGTTGGGCTGCAGTGTATAGACACTGACATACAGTAGGGTGGCCATGGGTAATAGTACAGTGGGTAGGATGAAAAGGTTGATGAGGTATAGGAGGTGGAACAAGGGGAAGGTTTTCACGTTACGAAAAAACCTTGCCTGTAAGGGAATTGGTTTGGGATCAGCCCTAACTGTAGGGATTGGGGTTTTAACTTTGGTTATATGGGTTGGACGGGATATTGCAGGTCGGGGAATATCGCGTTGGGCGATAATGTTACATTGTGGGTCAACAGGGGTGGTAGTGGTACAATTGCCTATTGTAGGAGCAAAGCGCTCAACTGTAAAGAGGTCTGGGGTGAGGTGCTCGAACAGTGGTGGTAGCGTCCTAGATTGGGGTTTAGCAGGGTGTGGTATCAGAGTGGGAGGTGCGATATAACGAATATTTTCGTTATAGTACTGTAATTTATTTACATGGACTGTGTCGGTATTCCGATTTAGAGGTTGGTTGGGTCGGTTTATTCTCACCACGTTGGGAGAGATGATCTCTAAGATCTCGTAGGGACCCGTGAAATACGGAGCCAGTTTGCCTGTATTGGGGTGATGGTAAACTTTTACCAACACGAGATCTCCGGGTTCAAAATGGGGTGTCTTATGTTGTTGGTCGTAGGCATGTTTGTCCTTGAGGTGCTTGGCCTGGGTACGTTCATGGGCTATCCGTCGGGCTGTGGTTAAAACGGGGTAGGGGTTTACATGCTCAGTGAGCTCGGGAGGTAGAACGCCGAACATCAGGTAGCCAGGTGGGAACCCGGTAACTGAGTGGGGCGTGTTGTTATACACCACAGTAACGCGCTTCGCCAGCTTAGTCCATGCGGCTTTGGGGTTTTCCAAATGGAGTAACCTTAGTTTGCCTGTTAAGGTAGCGTTCAGGCGCTCGCATAGACCATTAGCTTGGGGGTTGTTACTGGTGGTGAGCAGGGGATGGATGTTCCTGTTAATCAGGAACTTCCTGAACTTTGGTGAGGTGAACGCAGGCGCTCTATCCGTGAGTAGGCGTTTCGGAGAGCCGTCCTGCAACACTCGCTTTATCACCTGTTGATAGGTGGTGATGCTGGTAGATTTTGAGGGGAAGGTCCACGTGTAGCGCGAAAAGTGATCCACCACAACGTGGAGGTAAGCTTTGGCGTTACCATATTTGGCAAGTCCAGCTATGGTGTCGAGGGCGACCAGATCAAAAGGCTGAGTGGCCACAGGAAGTTGTCCTAGTTCCCCAAACGTGGGACCTCGAGGGGGTTTTGTTGACTGACAGATGGCGCAGGCTTTGGTGGTTTTGGAGATGTCTTCTGACATCCCCTTCCAGTAGTACTGGGTAGAGATGAGCCTGGTCATCTGGGATATGCCCGGGTGGTTGTACCGACTGTGCACCTTTGTTAGTAGGTCGGGAACGAGGGCGTCAGGGACGACAATTTTGGTTACACCTCTACGCTTTAGGGTTTGCAGTCCGTTTCGATCAATGGTCAGTTTAGATTCTCCCGAAGGGGTGAGTTGGTGGTTCTTAATGATGGTGGCGTCTAAGAATCCACAAAACGGGTTACGGGATAGGAGGTCCGCTTCATGTTGTAGTGATCCTTTTATGTAGCGGACTTCGTATTCGTAACACGATAACCTCAAACTCCATCGGAATAATCTGCCTGACGGGTTTTTGATCGTCTTCAGCCACTGCAGTGCGTGATGGTCAGAAAATATGGTGAATTTTCTGCCCATTAGATACACACGGAACTTCTCTACGCTCTCGACAATGGCGAGGCATTCTAGTTCGGAGATGGTGTAGTTCCGCTCGTGTACACGCAGAGCGCGGCTGAAATATTGGACTGGGTAGGCCTTCCCAGCGGAGTGGACTTGTTTGAGGACGCCTGCAATGCCAAGTGTTGATGCATCGCAATATACCTGGCATGGTAGTTCATCCTTGTAGAGGTGCAATACGGGGTGTTGTGTGAGGCTTTCCTTCAGGCTGGTGAACGCCTTTTGGCATTTGTCATCCCAGTCCCACGTCACATCCTTCTTGAGAAGGTTGTTGAGTGGGGTCCGCAAACGGGCATAGTCCGGGATGAACTTATTATAGACGTTCACGGCGCCTAAGAAGGATTGCAGCGTTTTGCGATTGTTCGGGGGTGGGATAGCGTGGATTACGTCGGTATTGCGGATAAGTGGGGTGGTGGTACCAGCGGTGATTGTGTACCCCAGAAATTCGATGGTCTGCCTAAAAAACTCGCATTTGGTGAGGTTGAGTTGCAAGTTCTCCGCGTCGCAGAACGCGAAAAACCTGCGCAGGTGTTCTTGGTGTTCCTCCAGTGTCTCCGAATATATGACAAAGTCGTCAAAATAGTGCGCCACACAATCAAGTCCGTGCCCCTGCAGGACCTGATTGATTGCCCTTTCATAGATCTGTGGACTGGTCTTAAGTCCGAAAGGCAATCGGGTGGGCTGATACAACCCGTCTATCGTGGCGAAGGCCAACAGTGGTCGAGAATCAGGGTGTATCGGCACTTGCCAATATGCGGAGGAGACGTCGGCAGTCGAGAAATACTTGGCCCGCGCGAGACGGTCCAGTATATCTTCGATCCTCGGGAGTGGATGGACATCGGAGCTTATGACCTCGTTCACCTTCCTATAGTCGATACAAAACCTTTTGGTCTTGTCTCGCTTGGTCACTAGGGTGACCGGGCTAGAGAAAGGGGAGTAGGACGGCTCAATGATGTCATTATCCAACATCTGTCGGATCTGACTGCGTATTTCCCGTTGGTCGCATATCGGTACCCTATATGGGCGGATGGTGACGACTTTGTCGGAGTTGGTGGCGATTCTTACTGGGGGAACCTTTAGGCATGGGACCGCGAATTTGTTCCGGGAGAACACGTGTTGGTATTGGCGCAATAGCGCCGGGAATTGAGGTGGATACGGTGGCTGCGGTTGATTGTCTATGGGGATCCCTGGGAGGTGTTCTGGTGATGATGGGTGGTGTGTGTGGTACATGGAATGGTGTGTGGAATGGGGATGTTTGGGTGTATGGTGAAGGTGGTCCGTTTGGACCTTGGTGGGGTGTGAGAGGTTGGCATTGGGTGGTTGTTCTGGTACCTTGACCCTATAATAAGAGCAGTTGGCTCTAAAAAAGTTCTTTGATTGGACATGGTGCGGTGGTTGGGTGAGTCCCTGGGTTGTGGACGTGTTGTCCGAAAAATGCGCATATTGGGTATTGTTGGCGGAAGGCGGAAAAATAGTGTGGGCCTTGCATAGGTCCGCCTGGCATTCCCAATATGTGCACCTTTCGGGCAACACAGCAAAGTGGTAGGTCAGGGGCGACAAAGGTGCGTCGAGTTGGTACATAGTGCCATGTGCAAAATCGATTTTTAATTTGAATTTACGGAGGGTATTAATACCAAGTATTCCAAATGGTAGAGGGGCGTCCACCACGTGGAATACTTCGTTTTGGGTTATGGCATGAATGGATAGGGGGAAGGTAATCTGGCCTATTGTTGGCACGTGGCCATCTATTGTCTGTAAATTTATTATTTTTTTAGTTATTAAATTTAGGTCAGGGAAATTATTCTTTAAATTTTTATATATGGCACATGACACTAGGTTAACGGACGCACCCGTGTCTATCAGGAATGGTAGGGACAGTCCATGGGAGATTGGCAGTCTAATTGTCAGATTGACGAAAGGCCTGGTCAGTAGGCCTACCTGCTGGCTGCTGGTCTGGGGCTCCCTTGGTTATCCCAGTGGCTTGTGCGCGTGACGCTTGGTGATGGGGCTGGGCTCGCGGCCGTTGTTCCGCTAGTTGCGCGGAGCGCGCTGCTCGTGCGTCTCCGGAGGCACGGGGCAACTGCGGGGCTTGTCTGAGACGACACTCAGAGTGCCAGTGTAGTCCACCACAAAAACGGCAGTCTGTTGGCGGGGTCGACCTGGTTGGCACTGTTCTTGGACTAGGTCGCACCGGTGCGTAGGGGCCCAGTAGGGGTGGTGCGTGCTCGTCTGGGTGCCTTGGAGATGGTGCGCCGCTGCCGCGGATCCGCTGCACCAGCCGGAACCATGCACCTAGGTTCTCTGGCGGCACAATGCGGACGAGGCGCTGGTCGGAGGGTGGCAGCCCCTCGGTGAGTGTCTCCAAGATGACCTCTTGTGGGAGGCCCAGTTGTAGACCCAGCGCGGTCTTATTCCGATAGTATTCTTCCAGGTTGGGCTGTCCGGCCAGCTTCATGGAGAAGTATTGGGCATACGTGGCCTCATTGGTCTCCGGATAGAGATCCAGGAAGGTCTGTCTCACCTGGATGTAATGTTGGGTCTCCATCCGAAGCCTCCTGAAGTGTTCTAGCGGTTTGTTGTTCAGGTAACGGGGTAGGCGGAGCACTTTTTCCGTGTTGGTGAGACCATCCCAGTCTGTTTTCTGGTCATATGTCCGAAAGAACTGTGCGGCTGGGTAGGTCCCGTCGAAGCTCTGGACTTCTATCTCCGTCCGATGGGTCACGCGGTCGCTGGTGGTCTGAAGGGCAGATAAACACGCCGCAAGGCGTGCCAAGACGGCCGGCAACTCTGCCGACGGAGGGGGGGGTTCTATTTTGGGAGAACTTACGGCGGGGTTGTTTTCTCCCTCTGCGGTGTATTCCTCCGCGTCTTGCGTTTCGTTTTTCTCGTCCATCCTGTCGACTCTCTGTGGTATATGGGAAAAGGATCCTGAGAATCTTATCGACTCTCTATAATATAAAAAAATGCTTGCCGACTTCGCTGTGATACAGTGCTTTGTCCTGAGAATCCTCGGGAGTGGATTGGGATTTTTGTATTGTTTGGGCAGTCGTTATCAATGGCGGTGGATGAAAAAAATCGGCACACTATATCGATTAATGAATCACAAAACACTTCGGAATATTAATCATTGGCGGCTCGGGAGAGGAGATGGAAGGATTTTCGCGATTAAATTGGATTGAGATGACTCACATCTTGGACCTCGAGGCACTACTTTTAGAAGAAGCACACACACGTCTTGACACACTCGTTACCGACCGAAACTGTGGTTGCCCCGCCCCCTGGCTTGGGTCATGTGGGACCCTGCTTGACCTTTGATTGGCCCCTGTCTCTGTCGGCCATGATGGTAAATTTGGTCGGGAAGACGCTTGGCCTAACATCCCAATCTCTCAGGACATTCAACTCTGGAATATGAGGGCCTCTTTGTTCTAAGTGACCTAGATACACGACTTGGATCTGTCGTTCTTTTCTCTTCTACTTCTTCCATCTCCCACGTCCTTTGACTGCCATCTTTATTTGAATCCATACAGAATACATTATCCAACATGGTACATAATTATTTATTAGACAATATTCTTTATAATATTACATATATACAAATAAAGCCATTATTGCTATTTTGCATATATTTTCGGATGAATTTGGATAGACAAAATTTCAAGATAATTTTAGCATGAGCTACTTTAGGTTAAACAGGGAAAGTGGGTCGCTGCAAGAGTTTAGTTAGTAAAAATTTTATCACACAAAGTTGACGAGTATTCATTAATGTATCATTTTTGGTAGCGTTCATCAAAACTATAAGAGTAAGGTTTTAGACATTATTAAAATTTCTTTAATAATTTTGAAAAATGGGGAGTGGAGGTGCTAATCTTATCATAATCCAAATAAACTATAATTGAATTCCTGCCGTTAATCTATTTCCAACAAAGTCTCTAAAAAGAGGTATTATTTTTTGTTCGATAATCTCGCGCTGTTAGATTTTAATTCAAGATTCTGTTGATAGATGGCGCTCGGAGGCAGAAGATTAACGACGGAGTTTCCCATTGGAGAGATGGGATTGGCTGGAAGAAATAATGGTGGGCGCATCTATCGGATTTCTTTCGTTTCTCTTAATTGCAGTCTGTGATGGTACTGGACGGACGATTGGGGAGTTTAATTCTGAGGAAAGATGGTGGTTGGGACGAACGATTCTGGCCATCATATTGGACTGTTGTATATATGGAAATAACAAAGTAGTGTGGGCCACGCTAATCTTCTATGTATCCTTCCTATTGTACTAGTTGTACCGCTTAACAAGTATCACAGGGACCAAGTTAATCTTCTATGTATCTTACCTATTGTAGTAGCTGTACCACCGAGTCAAGCGTGTGTGAAAATAGAAAAATAAGCACACACATAAAAATAAATTAAATAAATTAAATAAATTTTTAATTAAAGCGTTAAACACGTGAATGAACGAGGCTATTGAACTCACATATGTATATGTAAATATAACACTCAATTTATTTTGAAGTAAATCGTTAATCTGTAAACATTGTGTGGAGAGCCAGCTGGAAAAGGATCATATGCCCTAATATATAAATATTTTTAAACTTTTATTTCCAACCTTATCAATGTGTATTGTAGATGAAATTTGTGCCTTTGTGAGAGGATATGTTCTACATATGTGTTTATCGTATTTTAATGTGAATGGTATTAAAAAAACAGGGACGCATCAATAAGAGATGAATATAGTGAAACTCAAAAATAAACTAATTAAAACATATTTGTCAAATAAATCCACGTTTTTTACTATAAAATAATTTTAAAAAATTGGCTGAAGTATCCAAAACGCGGAGAACAAGCGCAAGGGTTGTCAGGTTCCATTAGCCCAAGACACCACAGAGGTCTGCTCAGTGAAAATAAAATAATGGGACCGCAGTGAGGGGATTAGGCGTGGGAGTTGTACGTAACGATTGATGTGTGCTCAGGTGGGCACTTCCTATTGGCCCATCGATTCCTCCCTGACGTCACTTCCGCCACCCCATCGATCCCTAACTTCCGGCCAGGTTATCGTGCTAGACTTACCTTAGACCCCCGGTAGTAGACCGTGAGAGGAAATAAAGAAGAAGAAAATCTCCCGATGGTTTAAATGGAAGTTGCTGAGATATCTCTCTACATAAACCAATCGTTGATATATGTACAAGCGCCACGATAAACAAGGGCCAACACCCTGAAACGTAGTTGGCTTTCTTGATTTATCAAACAAGAGAATTCAGGGAAATATTCTATAAAATAATTAAAAAATCAACGATTAGGTAATATTTGCTCTCGCAGGCCGTCAGCAGCTCCAAGCCGCACTATCAGGGGAGAGATGCCTTAATTGGTATAAGGGTCGCGTTCCGTGGAAGATCGCTGGTTTAATATTTTCTCCATTAAAATAACAGTTGGCGAGAGTGGTGCTGCTAATAAAGTCATTAAACCAATTCCATTTTAAAAAATATATTGGTTTATATAAACAGTAAAAAAGGGGTGTTAATAGAAATTTGCCAGTTGGAAGAAATAAATGGCGCGCCGATTTTGCATCTATTTTAACTGGAAAGGTAACCTTTATAGATCAACTAGCGGATGTACCCGGCTTCGCCCGTGTTTTACCCGAGTAAAGGTTTGTCTAACGAATCTCTCGATAAAGTGAACATTTCTTCCCGGTCTCTTGAAAAATACTCGATAAGTTGAATAAAATCAATATTAATCGGTACCCGAGTAAAGGTTTGTCTAACGAACATTTGTTAAAACAATTCTCTATAAACTTATAAAAAGAAATAGATATATTTTGATAATTTGAAACTCGTAAATTTGAATCTCTCGATAAAGTGATCATTTTTTCCCGGTCCCTGTGTGCCGTGTCATTCTGAATTTTGTCTTTCCTAATTTTCTACATTACAAAATCATCGTTTTATCTAGTGAACATTTTTTCCCGGTCCCTTGAAAAATACTCGATAAGGTTGAATAAATTCATGGTCGTTTATGGAAGATGGATTAAGTTCCCGGAGGTCATCTTGGGCAAGCTCCCGCGAGGCTTTTTTTCTTGTCTACTTGGCACAGCTGTGTCACCAATTCTGCCCTGATTGGTCGGTGGGTACTTGGACTGTCCTTGAACTTGTCCTTGGACTGCCGCCGGCCGGATGAATCCATTCTCGTCGCAAGGTTGCGCTGCTTGCGAGTTAAAGCTACAAATCTGCAAATAACTCTAAGGATATTAAAGATATTCAAGATATTATTTTTCGTAAACCTTTCCGGGGATATGCCTAATAATATCCCAAAATTTCACGGCGATTGGATGTACGGTTTTTGAATCTATAGAGTACACACAGACCACAGACAAACAGACAAACAGACAGACAGACAGACATTCAATTTTATATATATAGATATATCGTCCACAGGCCAAATTTTCAGAGAGCCATGTTTATTATATATAAGTTATCATAATGATGTATCATTAATATTGTAATATGCTGATTGTAACTGTGCTGAAAAATGAGTCAAAAGTTGTAAGCAAAAATTTCTCCATTTTACTAAACCTAATAAAAAAATTTTAAAGCACACTCACTTTTCGAACAAACAGTACGATTATATATATATTTTTTAAATCTAGATTTTCTTTAAATATTTAGAAGGATTTTTTTTTTTTACGCACAAAAAAACTGTTCGCTATGTAAATTTATACAGAAGTCGCGCGATAAAGTTCAAAGAGAAACTAGCATCATTATTCTATAAATAAATAAAAAAGTAACTTCAAATAAGCAATATACCTCCACTCCCCTCGAAGAAAGAATTATTGCAACCGATAAATTTACCTTTACGAACATTTACTATCTCGCTACTATTTCTTCCAAATCATTTTCCAATTAATCGGTTCATTGATTTTTATTGTTGCCACAGAGTTTAGCCCCAATTTTTCACCATTTTAAAAAATTTAACTATTCGATTTAAAATTTATCAAGAAGTTATTTATAGAAGCTTCTTGTTGGTGTTAAACGACCCCAATCTAATGTTATAATGCGAATACATTTTCTTCTTCCTCATTAAGTAGCTTCCCTCCATTTATTTTTTTTCTTTTGGCGGGAAAATTTTCGCGCCTTTTTTTTTCTTTTGGCGGAAAACTTTTGCACCTTTTTTCTCCTACTGAAGTTAAAAAAAAATCGATTGAATGATGTCAATAAAGATATAAAAAGATGACAAATTAGCACACTTTTTTTCTTCCCCTTTTTTTCATTCTCGATTAAATATATAGAATTATGTAACATTATGGAATATGGAAGCAATTAATTTAGTGTTCAGGAAAATTTAGCGTTGTTATGTTTTTTTTTATTTGGAAATTTCATTTATATATTTATAAAAATTTGAAAAATATTTATTTATATTATGAATTTCATTTCTCTGAATCCTTTTTAGGAATCCTAATCATCTACAAGCCACAAATGATTGCTTCAGCACTTAACGTTTGCATCGATGATTTACTTGGATTCTAAAAGGTCACTGGAGTAAATAGCGATATGAACTTCTATTCCCACACCAGTTCATAGAAGTTGTATCTAATCAGTGTCATGATTTGCACGAGAAATCCTTCTTTCTTCAGAATAAATGTAGTCCAAGATAAGATATTAAAAAAAGAAAAAGGATATTATAGTTGTACATCAGATCTGGAGACGAACAGTGTCACTTTGTTTTTTTTTTTTTTGGAGCCCTAAGTACAATGAGAGACCCTAGACTTGGTCTTTCCTGGAAGTAGTCTTTCATTGGAGTTTGATTAGGTAAGATATCCTTTTCGATATTACAAAATGGTATTTGGTCCGATGACTCGCTCTTGGGAAGTTTGCCATTGTTTCGGTCTAGGTGATGGATATTACAAGTTTTTCGGAGAGCTTTCTCCGTACGTTCTGCCAATTTCGGGAGGATTTATAAATGTGTGAGGATATTTAGATAATCTATTTTACACCAAAGTCCATTCTGTGATTAAACACAGTGCATGTACGAAGTGTGTAAGATGAAACCACGTCGACTCCACCACCAACGGATGCTGGCTTCCTGGCACAGGACGCAATTAGCATCAGCTGTGTTTCCCACCTTAGGCTCAGAGTTCTAGTGTTGTATACATATATAGTGGGTAAAGTTGCATAATTACACCGAAACGTTTAAGTTGAGATATGTACGTCGTGGTGGTTAGAGGATCGCGACTATTTGTACGTTAACTGTGCCATACGTCCGCACGTATTAAACTTGCAAGATGCCAGCCAACGATCAGCTATGCATATAAATCTATGTCAAGGTAGGCAGCAGCAAAGATTCTCCATGCTAGAAGCATCTGAAGCTAAGTCAGACTGCCACAGTATGTGCTTCACATTTATACCCATTATGAAGGTCACATTAACGAAGTTGCCTAAATTCCAGGCACTGGGATAAGCAGGAAGGGGAATAATATTTGTAGGACCAGGGTGACAATTTGGTTCCCCGTTTGATTAGTTGGTCAGCCGACCGTTGCCCTTTGCTTCTACCACACGACCACACTTACAGAAGAATACAGAGTCAGTGCTAAGTCCAGCAACTCTGAGCGGAATATATGTATAGTAGTTGAACTATAATGTGTAAATATGTTGTCATACAAAAATACAGATTTACCTAAATAGAGTTGTTGTTTTGTTATCGTTCATGTCGCCTTCACATCGTCCGCCCTTGCCGCCACAGTATCCTAGGACCTAGAGGTGCCGCCATCTCTAATGGAATCAATCCTCTATGATCCAATTTGGCTGATTATATTAGGTGTACTTTCTATCTTTTAACCAAAGTGTGATCGCATTTTGGGCAGAGACATTTCTTATTGGGGGGGGGGGGGGGCTTGGCGGCCAAATATTTCACAGGTAAAACCCCGCAAATAAGCTAGGTTATTAGGCACGCACATATACAGATTAAATAGTTGAACTTTCAGTTTATATAGAGTTGGTGGTATGGCATGTACCCAGATCCCCCAACCGATATGCATTGTATTTTAATAGAAAATATCTTCTTAAATGTACATAAAATCGAAGTTTTTGCCGAGTATTTTGGCTAAATCTCTAGATCTCAATTCTTAAAAAAAAAAGTGTGTGTAGAGAATTGTCCTTAGATGTTAAAAAACAAAATAGCGCAAAATTGTTTGGATTATGACTTACAGATGGCGCGCAAATACCTTATATATATTTAGGGAGAAAGAAAATAGCCAAAGAGTGTGAATATGATGATTTCATCTTGTTAGATCGATCTTGCGTATCTTATTGCCGCTCGACCAGTTCGTCTAGCTGAGGAACTTTATTCTAAACATAGAGCGCGCAAATAGAATGGGATTGAACACGTTACTTTAACATAGAGACTGAAAGACTTTAGTTCTCTATCAGAGTACCTACTAGATGTCAGTTCTATTCCAGAGTAAAACTCCGTATAGTTAGCGAAAGGCAAATAATAAAATATTGGATACAGAATCCCCCTTTGTTAGCCATCTTCTTTACTTGTTCCTTTGTAGACAGAAGAATGGGTAACGAGATGAAGGAAGAAAAGAAAGAAAGAGGGAGGTATAAATTAGGTTCTGGGGTGATCATGGTTCCCATTATCTACCCAATTAGGCCTAAATTCCCCCGATAATTGGCTCAAGTCCCAGCAGGGGACCAAAAGAGAACGACGACGTCTTTATTGGTCCTCCGCTGAGACGTGGGAACCAATCAATACGACCTTTCTTCTGGTGTGATGATGTCAGAGGTCCTAGCTACGTCAGAGATAGGCGCTGTTCTTGGGGATAAAAGGTGAGGATCCATCATCAGACAGCCTGTTGGCACCAGGGAGATGTGCGCATATTTATTTTGAAATTCACGTTTCTCTGACACCCATGCCCAAACAGTAGCTTGGGGTCTGCAGAGATGGAAGTCAAGACTCTAAGCAACGGCTGACAAAGGCGACGGGAAGTCTGCGGAACAAGGAGATTTAAAATAAACTAATTGTTAGTGAATATGGGACACTTTTTCTCTACCCGCGTCAAGTTTCAAACCACGCACAAAAAAAAATGCTTTTCTTACGCCGCTTCTTTGTGGAGTTAGAATGTTTCTATTTTTGGTAAATATTCCAATAGCCGTTTTATTCGACAGCTAATTCGTTGAAAGATGAATCTCTTTGTATAGAAATCGGTGGAATAACTTAATCTAAAAATATAGCTTTCTATAATTCTTTTCTAGAGGTATGCTATATATTTGGTACCAGCTGTGAAAGACACTGTGTTGCATAGTTGAGACGTGGTATAGATATACGGTCGGACTTCGATCACCGCCAGAGAACTTCCTGAGATCACAGGACGCAGCGCCATGTGAAAGATGTCAACTCACCTTTAGCGAGGAAGCCGTACTTGACGAGCTGCGCTGTGAGAATGAGGCGCGGGGCGTAGAGGCAGAGCGCGATGCACATGTGGAGGAAGGGCGCGGTGGGGCCCGCGTGACGCCACAGGGCGCGGACGAGGCCACAGCGCGGGGCCCTGATGTTCTGGTAGACAGCGGGCGGGGTGCGAGGCCGCAGCTTGGCGCCGTCGTTCGCCAGGTTCCCCACCCGCATTAGCGCCGCGAGGGCGAAGCAGGGCAGTAGCACGACGGCCGCCCCGACACAGGCGACGTAGGCGTTGAGCGCCAGGTAGGGCTGCCGGGGCCAGGGCAGGCCGGCGTGGGCCCCAAACCTCCCCACGGCCGCCGCTACCAGGTAGAGCTGCAGGGCGAGGGCCAGGCCGCAGTACCACACCGACCACAGGCTGTTCACCCGGGCCTTGGCGCCGCAGCCACCGCCGCCGGGCTTTGGGGTCGTCATCAGTGGGGGGACATCGCTGCCACACCGCACCTCACGTTCAGACCTACATCAACAGCTCTGTTTAAAGTCCTAACCTAGGAATGGGGACAATATAGACTTCGCAGCGAAACAAACTTTTCCATCTATAGCGATTGAATAGACGCTGACGAATGCTGCAGATCCTACTACGAAAGAACTGCACGTCTTCCAGCTACAGGCATGGATGTCAACTCGCCGTGCAGTTCCATCTCTAACCATGATAGGTGACGTCCAAGAGTGTGAATTTAAAGAAAAACACTGTTAAGTGCAAATATAAAAATGTAAGTAAGAGTCTTATATATTTCCAAGTAAAACAGTAGCCTGTAGGTTTGCTCAAAGCAGAGTTGAGACCGTTCAAGCCAAGGGGCTGACAGCAGCAGCAGGGTGAATGATCTATCATCCATCCCTCCGTCACCGAGGACATCACTCAGGGTGAGTCCGCTCAAAATAAACCCGTGTGAAGAGAAGTGCCACCACGGTGTGTGGCCGCTGGGGTATAGCATTGCCGTCACTGGCTGGTAATCAAAACTGATCAGGTTTAATTTCGAATCTTGCCAATTTTAATACTCTACACATTCCTCTGACATTTTAGAAATTATAAAGGGGCATTAATGGCTTCTCTCTATAGCTATCAAAATATTGACTATCACTACACTGAAAAATATCATCCCACAAAAAAAGCAAAATTTGATGCGAAATCCACTAATCCGCATGTCCTTCTCACTCGCCTTGTTAGTTACCATATCAGCCGCGTGGAAGAGAAGAGACTAGAACTCACACTATGGAGAATCAAGATCGTCGAAGTCGTGGTACAACTCTTCGTAGATTTTTAACAAAAAACATATATAACGCTAAAAATAAATTTCTTCCATCATAAAACATCATAAGTAGAGTGTGCGCACAAAACACTACATACCAAAGAAACATTGAAGGCCATAGGATCAAAATCTAGAACAGCGAGTCGAAGGTAAATTTACCGTATTTTATAAGAGTGTAAATACATATTTATGGGTCTCACAGTATCCTTGTGTATATCTGTCCGGTGCTAGTTACACAGACTCGGAGGTAAAGACAAACAGCAGTTCCTAAAATGTGTGGTCAACCTGAGTTGTGTTATTGGAGGTCGAGTGAGTGAGTGGCGTGAAGAACGTAAGTTATACAGGTGAGCTTCGAACGCCAACACTTGGACTGATCGGAATAACGAATTAAGGGGGGACAAAAATTGTGGTCACACAGGTTTCTATCAGAGAGCGTGGGGACACGTGTCGTGCTACCTGTCGCGTGCGTGCCTAATTGGACCAGGACTGATACACTGGGGTAGCGTTCTTACATGACCGCCCGCCCGGCCATTCCAGAAACTCTAGTCTTTGGCTGTACATTCTCTCTATTTGGTGTATAGACATTTTTATTAGGCCATTAACTCTAGTAGATTTTTATTGTATTTAGTTTTTAAAACATAATTTTGAGAGGAAAAGACTAAATACCAGTTATATATATAACACCAGACTATTCTGTAGTCTTGGTCAATAGCGTGCTATAAGCGGGATAGTGCTATATATGGTAAAATCATATTTACATAGTTACAACTCCCCTGAGAGCTCTGGTCCCCCTCTAGACTAATAGTTCCTATAACAATTCAGACAATCCCGGCGGCAATGGTATCAACACTAGGCTGACTTCCATCCAGTAGAAGGTTAGGTAAGTGGGTATAGTAGTTCAATGGTAGCGTAGATATATTTTGTTGAAGGAAGTTGCACATTCAGATTGTGTGCACTCTTGTTCGGAGGTACTACTACAATTGGAACGATACAGTGAGGATTAGCATGGTCCCTGCGCAAGGATGACACGCAAAATCGTTCAAATTGGAAGGAAAACAATTACAAAAATCGGAGAACTTTTTTTCAAACAAAAAAAGTGTGTAAATGAACAAATACATTTTAAAAAATCTAAATGGGAAATCAATCATTAAAATAAGAAAATAAGGCAATTTGGGACCAGGACCAGGAAAAGAGCGCTATAATTGCAAAGAGTTACTGACATTGTACCATACGCTAAATATACACTCTTTGAGTGTGCTGTAAAAAACAATATCATACGCAATAAATAAAAATAAACACTCTTTGAGCAATTCCTGGAAGTCACCGCTTGGTTTGTTGATGAAGATCATAGCTGGAAGGCTAATTAAGTAACGGAATGCGCAGCATTATATATAGTTTTTATTTAGGAATACGATATGATATTTTAATATATTTTCTTATTTATTATAGAAACAAGTACACGTATACCATTGTAATTGTGATTCCTTGATGTTATTGTAAGTTCCCCACAAATTTAAAGTCCTTCACGTTATCTCTTTGTTGTTCAACAAATCGAAAATTTAGAAGGTCAGGGAAATATATATTCACAGAGTAGTGAGCTCCATTATCAAAAAAGGAATGCTTGTCTTCATTTTTTATTGCTTTATAAAAAAATAGTTGCCTTTGTTTAGAGTGTTGAATAAGGTAATAATAAGGTTTTATTATTGCTCTCAGTGTGTTCAGCGATTCGCGATCCAGGAACCCGGGTTATCTCAATTTCTCTCTTATTATTCCTCAATTGCTAATTTATTAATGTTCTAAGTTATGTAATTAAAAGTATACCGTAAAAATAAAGGCCGACTGGGAATGGGCAAAAATAAAACATATAGAGGAATCCAAAACAAATCTGAAAAACTGTTTCTATAATGAGGAAAATCTAAAAAAATAATAACAATAAAAACAACAGTAACTTCCTAAATGATAAAACTGATATCCCAACAGAGTACTGAATAAAAACCTAATAATTGATAATAGGATGGAGATCCAGTCTCGAAGAAAGGGAAATCAAAACGAGTGATTAGTATCATTTAGCAGTTTAACCGATATTTACATTGCAGTAAGAAGAGTAGAATTTTTGTTTGTTTTATATGTAAAGGAAACATTCGTGCATCATTTATTATATATAGATGGCGCATCATCGTGCCTGACATATCAACGTGCTGCTCGTGTTAGCAATCTGACCTCAAAAAACGGACAGCAGCTTTGCAGCTCACGGAGGTTTTTAACCTTGAAATGGCGACAATGGAACGCCGGAAGAAATAAACTAAAATGTCGCGAGAGATGAGTTTTATCCAATGTTGTCATTTATTACAAAAGAACACGTGGTACAGGTCATGATAATCATGGTGCATAGTTAGCGCCACATGTCTACACATGTAGAAAGCTGTTCGAAGTATGACAAAGCTTCATTTGGTGACTTGCACCCACTGGTGGGGTCGGCTTTTACAAGAATCTAGGACCATTGAAGCAATTTGTTCTTTAGAAAAAACGGTGCCCAAGTGGGATTTGATCTCAGATCGTGGCTGTTAAATCGACAGACCACTCCTCCATTATCATCAAACATGTTCCGAACATGAACTCCCCAAATGGCAGGGATCTGTCTAGATTCAAGGCGGCTTTAAGCTCCTGATCCGGACGTGCCCTCGGAGAGGGCTACGTCGATTGTATATATGTAATATAATGCAAAATTATTACACTGCAATATTTGTTGTATTACACTGTTGTAGAATTCTGTCGACTTAACCGTTCTGTGGCAATATCGTTGTGGGATTTCTTGTTGTTCGATTTGAATGGTGAGGATTGGTTGAAGCGCAGTCGTTGAGTGGTAAGTGAAGCACACAGTTAGGAATAATCAGGACACGTGATTGTTTTGAAAATAAAAGGCAACTGGGTTGGAGGGAAGAAAGCTTGAGAAGGGCTGAGCGATTTGACTTATTAATTAGTTGATCACATGGCGGTGATTGTACTTAGCTACGGGATGAGCAGAGGGGGAGAGGTCCAGAGCCGATGTCACCTCCTTGGGAGCCAAAGCGTACTGACCATTCTTGCTTTCCGATTTAACACCAAGACTCAGTTTCTCTCTGATTGGTTGAGAGATGATCACCTGATCTTTCCCTATTGGTTGACCTATTTAGATGCTATCTTCTGATTGGCCGGCGGCTTCCTTTGGTGTTAGTTACGCCCGGCCTGGGTCAGGAAGTGTCTTATTTGTTCGACTCGATTTACTTCCGCGGTTATCAAAATACGTCCTGCTTTGTCAGGAAGTATTGAATGTTAGCTTTAACATTTATAACTTCTGGTCATTAGATACGTCCTGTTTTTCCAGGAAGTGTCGGTTTAAACTTAGCTCGCAGGGACCTGGGGTCAGAAGGTTAACTGCGACGTCTTCCTATGTCTTTTGTTACTTTCTTTCCTCCAGTTACCTTATTCTTTTATTAAATCTTTGAAAATCATACATGGTACATACATAGTGGGTCGGGGTTGCATTTAATTATATACAAATTATGACAGATGCGCCCCCTACATGTGAAGAATTCAAGAAGGGGTTAGCCTGAGAGAATTCTGTAAAGTGAAAAATAATTTTGTGGGAAAATTAGTTGTGGGTATTGAGGGGCTATATACAAGCATTGCTGGTGACATAATAAGTAAAATAGCATGGTGTTGATGATATAGGTTGAGTATAATTAATAGAAATCAAAAAAAATTTTTAAATGTAAGAAATCAATAAATGCTATGGTACATAGTGGATTAAAAAGAAAAGGAAAATGCGCCTAAACGAATTCTACTCGAGATAGGAAATGACATCGAGGGCGTTCTATTAAGGCTTTTGAAATCAAAATAAAAATAATATAAAAATAGTTGAATGAAATCAAAATTGAATGTGTTTGGTTGAAAAAGAAAAATATTTTGTTGCATAGTGACAAAGACAAATGCTTAGTTACTTTTTTGCTCGAATTTTGGAAAAGAATTCGAGGAAATTTCATAAGGCGCTTTGAAATCAAAACAAAATAAAATAAGAATAGTTGAATGAAATCAAAATTGAATGTGTTTGGCTGAAAAAGAAAAATTGTTTTGTTGCATGGTGATAAGGGAAAATGCCTAGTTACTTTTTTGCTCAAATTTTGGAAAAGAATTCGAGGGAATTTCATAAGGTCTTTTGAAATCAAAATAAAATAAAATAAAAGGTTTTTGAGCGAAATCAAAGTTGAGTGCTTGGTTGAATGGTGAAAAAAAAAAGGAAAAATGCCTAACCATATTCTATTCGAGATTGGGAATGAAATCGAAGGAATTCTATTAGGTCTTTTGAGAAATCAAAAATAAAAATAAAATAAAAGTTTTTTGAGCGAAATCAAAGTTGAGTGCTTGGTTGAGTGGTGAGAAAAAAAAAAAAAAAAAAGGAAAAATGCCTAATTACTTTTTTGCTTGAATTTTGGAAAGGAATTCGAGGAAATTTCATAAGGTCTTTTGAGAAATCAAAGTAAAATAAAATAAAAGGTTTTTGAGCGAAATCAAAGTTGAGTGCTTGGTTGAATGGTGAGAGAAAAAAAAAAAGAAAAATGCCTAATTACTTTTTTGCTTGAATTTTGGAAAGGGGTTCGAGGAAATTTCATAAGGTCTTTTGAGAAATCAAAATAAAAATAAAAGTGGTTGGGCGAAATCAAAGTCGAGTGTTTGGAAAAAGAAAAATGAAAAATAAAAAGGTTTCAACAACAAAGTGTGATTTAATGTTTTTAGTTTAATCGAAAACCAATGGGTTTTCGTTGATAATTGAGTTGTGGCAATATAAGTCAAGTGGTAAATAGAATGATAATTGATAAATGAAACTGATAATATAAACTAATTGGTAAATAAAATGATAGTTAATGATTAAAATTGATAATAAGTTGAATAAATTGCTAAATTGATTAAACATTTATATTTTTAATTGAGAGAAAATAATGAAAATGATTGATATGAAAGATAAGGTGTATTGGTTTGAACCCTATGGTATCTTCATGCCCTGATCTACATGTATTGGTTGCTCCATTTTGCCCTATAAATGTTTTACTTGCTCAATTATGTCCTATAAATTTTTTGTCTCATCTGTAGTGACACTTAGGTGAAAAACGTGATTCTAGCCCTCAAGTGCGTTTATGCTGTGTGTACAGGAGACATGGAAATCTATATAACCTTTATGTGTAATTTTTTGTCTTTGTGTGTGTGTTGTGAAAAATGTTAGAAGTCGGTTGTGTAAGAGATGTGTGAGCTAGTTCTAGGTGTTGTTTCGTGGATGTGTAATTGGGTGGTAAAAATCGATATGTAGACTCGAACTGGAATCAAAACCGGTGGCATAGTGAGGTTCCCAGTCGACCTCAATAGGGGATCTTCTCATTGTAATTAGAGATACGGAAGTGGGGTGTGTCGGGCAAACGAGAGGGAGGGAAATTGGAGATCGGACGAAGGCGCTCCGCTTTGTTTACAGAGGCCGAATTTAACCGCCGCGGACTATACTTCCTGTCGTGGTGTTTCAAATCCTCATTTCCTGCCGTCTATTTATTTTGGGGTGTGGCTCGGGGCTTGTTTTTGGAGCGTGGTTTCTCCGACATTGTTTGGTCATCTTTTCAGTTACTGTTATCTCTTCGGAGTTTATTTAGATTTTCTGCGAAGATGGTTCCTAAAATTATGAGAAGTTTTATAAATGTTTGTCCTAGATTAAAAACTACCTCTTGTAGTTCGAAGATTTTCTGCGCGGGCATGGCATATATAAACAAGTAATTAATGAATAAAATTGGGATACAGTTGTACGGTAGAACTAATAAACAAAGGATAAAAATCAGGTGAAATATAGGATATTGTCCCATGTTCGTCCATATTTTTGTAACTGGGGACTCTGAAATATTTGCTTGAACCTTATTAATTGTAGAATTTGAATGATTGGTAGGTTCGTAATTCTCCTGTTTGATATCTTTAGGGGGTGGTGTGATATGATTGAGCTGGTTGTCAGGTTTGCAGTTTTTAACATCGGGGAAGAGTGATGTAAATCGTCTTGTTGCAAAAATGGCAGGGTCTAAATGCCTGAAAGGTTCGCTGCTGGTGGGTTTGAACCTTAATGACTCTGTTGGGAATAATTCGGGTGTTAAATGTTTGAAAGGGAACGTATAATTGGGGTTGTGCTTTATATGATAGGTGCTAACGGCGGGTGGTGATATATAATGGATTTTTTCTGTATACAGTTTAAGTTTGTTGACGTGGATTGTGTCAGTGTCTCTTTGAAGTGGTTGATTTGGTCGATCTATGCGGACCACATTTGGTGAAATAATTTCTAATATTGTGTGAGGTCCTGTGAAATATGGCGCAAGTTTCCCTGTATTTGGGTGGTGATATAATTTTACTAATACTAGATCACCTACTTCGAAATGTGGTTGCTTGTGTCGTTGGTCATAAGTGTTTTTGTCTTGTAAATGTTTGTTTTGTGTGCGTGTGTGATATGTTTGGTGTACGAAATTTTGTTTTGTTTGTGGGTTTTACTTGTTTGACGATGTCTTGTGTCATGTGTTATGGTCTGTCAATACATTGTGAAGAGATAAGTTGGTGTAAGTTCGACGTTATTTGTATTTTGAAAAGCCGGATGTTGTATCCATTTATTAAATCGAATGGTCGTCGTGACTTTAGAAAAAAAAGCTATTCAGTGATATTAGAGTGGAATTGAGTGAAAATGAGGCTTACGACGTGAACACGTGTTGGGTGGAGACGTGTCACAGGTGTGTTGAAAGGCGTCTGTGGCCTGAAATGAAAAGTTTTGTGGGTGACCTGTGACACGAATCGAAAAAAAAAATTGTGAATGAAAAGGTGTCACGCGAAGTCCTTATTTGTACGAAATCTAACTTGTTCTCACTATGAACAACAAATTTATTAAAGTCATATATCGAAATTTCTATTGTTAGTGTATATGGTACCTTTTAAGGTGAACATTTTTTTAGTGTTTTGGGTAGATGAGATGATTGTTACTAACGACGGTGCATGCGTTTGTTGGTGGCTGTCGTCTTTTGGCGCGAGTGTCGTGCTTGTTGGGCGGGTTGTACGTGTTTGCTAGCGTGAAAACCGTCCTTTGGCTGGGTGTTGTCGGTGTATTGTTGTTGCGAATGTCGTGATTGTTGCTAAATACGTTTGTGGGATTGTTGTGAGGTACATTTTTATGGCGTGGCGGCGTATGGTCATGCATAGATTTTGTGTGGTAAGTGTGTGAGCTGTACTGACATGTTTTTTTTTGGGCATGGTGAGGGTTGAAGCCGTTGTGGCTTATATTTGAGAGCATATAGTACTGGTAATTGGGTTGAGTGATAAACATGGTAGTGGGGTCAATGAATGCAGGCAAGGGTTGTCCTGTGTGACAAATTTGATTGTAGTGCAAGTCCTTTCGGACAGGTTTGGCCTAGCCCGTGCGTGCATTCATTGAGTACAAAGGTTAGATATGGTTAAAAGGGGTAGGTAGCTAGGTAAAAGTTCAAAGTCAATTCCTTGACGTCATAGGGTGGGTGCCTACCTCAGTTCAACAGGTCTCCTTTGGGACGTCTTGGTTTGGGATGGTTGGCTTGGCTCGGGACTGCTCGCACCGTCCGCGAAATTGAAGTGAAGTCCGGTACTGGAAGATCATTTTGGGATCGTTTGGTTGTCCCGGGTCGCGCGGATTGGTTTCGGGGACTGTGTACGGCATAGCGGTGGATGACTTCTCGGTGGTCGGTGTCCGGCCTTGGTGACACTCGCCTGGGGTTGGTGGGGGTTGTGTCCGTCGTCCTCCCCGGGGAATGGCGCTCCGGAATTCCGTCTCACTTTGTGGGGCGTTGACACGTCGGATGGCCACGGTCATCTGCCATATGATGGCCGCTAGAAGGCGCCTGGTCGCCTCTCTTCTTGTCCGCTTCTTTTCCGCTGGTTTTGTCATTGCCTTTTGATTTGCTGGTGTCTGGGCTAATTTCCATCTTGATCCTGACTAAGTTCCATAATCTTTATCCTGTCGACTCTGTGTAATATAATGCAAAATTATTACACTGCAATATTTGTTGTATTACACTGTTGTAGAATTCTGTCGACTTAACCGTTCTGTGGCAATATCGTTGTGGGATTTCTTGTTGTTCGATTTGAATGGTGAGGATTGGTTGAAGCGCAGTCGTTGAGTGGTAAGTGAAGCACACAGTTAGGAATAATCAGGACACGTGATTGTTTTGAAAATAAAAGGCAACTGGGTTGGAGGGAAGAAAGCTTGAGAAGGGCTGAGCGATTTGACTTATTAATTAGTTGATCACATGGCGGTGATTGTACTTAGCTACGGGATGAGCAGAGGGGGAGAGGTCCAGAGCCGATGTCACCTCCTTGGGAGCCAAAGCGTACTGACCATTCTTGCTTTCCGATTTAACACCAAGACTCAGTTTCTCTCTGATTGGTTGAGAGATGATCACCTGATCTTTCCCTATTGGTTGACCTATTTAGATGCTATCTTCTGATTGGCCGGCGGCTTCCTTTGGTGTTAGTTACGCCCGGCCTGGGTCAGGAAGTGTCTTATTTGTTCGACTCGATTTACTTCCGCGGTTATCAAAATACGTCCTGCTTTGTCAGGAAGTATTGAATGTTAGCTTTAACATTTATAACTTCTGGTCATTAGATACGTCCTGTTTTTCCAGGAAGTGTCGGTTTAAACTTAGCTCGCAGGGACCTGGGGTCAGAAGGTTAACTGCGACGTCTTCCTATGTCTTTTGTTACTTTCTTTCCTCCAGTTACCTTATTCTTTTATTAAATCTTTGAAAATCATACATGGTACATACATAGTGGGTCGGGGTTGCATTTAATTATATACAAATTATGACATATATCTCTCTTCATTCCTACCATTATTATTACCTTATAACTCCCTTTGAGTGTAAAGATTGACGAGATGTCAATAAAGTTGTTTAATTGTCAAAAAATTGTCACTCCTCCTCCACCAACCAAACCCTAACTCCGAGGGAATACTGTGGAGAATGAGGGAAAAATCTCATCAAAGGAATAATGTATTAAGTGTTGTACGTAAAAAGGGACTTAATTATAATATAAAGGAGGTTGAATATTGGTGAGGGAAAAAATGCAATTAAGAATCAGTTAGGGGGCACACACACAGGGAAGCAATGTTGCGGTGTGATATACACACGGGGCCTGCACACTATCGACTTCACGGTACCTGCGGTGGGGTGTGACGCCCTCTATCCAATTAGCTTATTGAAGGGTGAAATGGGGGGATTGGAGCCCTTCTCTATGATTAACGCGGAAACAAGAGCGATGATTTCTAAAATCTACGATTTATTTTTGACCAAACATTCATTCAGAAATCTTCGGTGAATAGAAAGAGGGAATAACAGAACATTGATTTTTGTGATAAATCGCTGAAATAGTATTTATTTCGCGTTTTAAAGGTAAAAATGATTATAAAGAAGTTTAATATAGAGCGCGTTATTATTATAATTTTCTGTACCTTCCATGAGGGCTTGGTGGCTCGAGTTATTGTTCTGACGAGTAGCGGTGGCAAGAGCCAACAATTCACCACCCTCGCGCACACAAAATAAGCTGAATCTCTGTGACAGCCACTTCACCTATTTCGCCGTACTTCAGAGAGAAAGGTTGAAATTCCGTGTACAGAACTTACGACCAGCCGATTCCTCCCACTACCAAACATCCAGCCACAGCACATCATCCAATACATCCGAGATTATGGTACACATCACGCAGCCGTTCAATCAATCACCATAGGCGGTATATAAATACAAACTTCACAAGTCGCACACCTTCAGAGGCCATCAGAACGGCGTTAGTAAATAACACTGTGCTATCTCAGCAAGGAAGTTCTATCTACAAATCCTACCATTGAACTACACAAGTCGCACCACAGGGCCGGCCGTCACCTACCTCGGCAGTTCCGGCAGCTACCAGAATAACCAGGTTGTCAACCACCATGTGACAACACAAAGGGACAATGGAGGGATGTCACCCACTGCCCCGACTGTCCATAATTACCCGTTAAGTGACGTTACGACCTGTACGTCATAGGTGTGTGTAGTATACCTTGACCTAGATTGACACAATATGCATATTTATATTTTTAATATATATATGTCATCTAAGGAGATACCTGTGCACGCATAAATAATTTACAATATTAAATACAAATATGGCTCGCTTATACCATGTGATTGATCATAAAATCTTATTTCCAGTCAGACAATTTGTATCACAAGTGTGAAGACTGGCCAATATGGACGCAGTACAGACCAGACCAGTGATTCGTCATTTTTTTAAATGTCACCATTTTTTTTTTTAAAGTAGCTGCCTATCCTCTATGGCTCAGCCATGGTATAAATGACGATCCAACAAGGGCGACAAGTCAGCCACCACCCGTGGCTAGGAAACCCTGCCCCATTCTGTAAATTTACGCGATTCAGTATCTTTAGACCTTTTTATTTCCATAACAATCTATTCGGGACATTTTCCTGATACTGATCCACAGAGTTACACGACCCACCTTCTAACAAGTGATAAAATGGAAGGCTAGGTAGAGAAAGTGCCACCAAACAAAGGTCAGGCTTGTCTCAGGTCTTCCGTCTTTATTGAACTCCGCTCGTACACTATGGTGAGACTCAGGTGTATACCTCACACCAAACTTCACAAAGACGGGAACATATCATAGGGGTATTATAGTAGTAAAAATTTGTAAACGGCGCGATAAACCTTTTCATAATCATTTTTAAAAACGTTCAATAGTTCTAAAGACTTAAATTTTCGGAAAATGAGAAGTATTCGAGAGAGAAAAAATTCCTACGGCGTGTTTTTTTCTTAGTATTGCTAAGAATACGTCTGGATTTTTTTTTCTATTGAATTTTCAAGTTAAAGATTTATAATTCTTTAATAGTATCTTAAAGATAGAGGCTGCCTGGCCGGCATTCATATTTATCGAAAATAAAGATACTTCGGCCAGTAAATCTTTTTATTACATCGACGTTTTGACAAAAATATTTTGTCCTCGTCAGGAGCAAACAAAAATTAAAACATTTGGCAAGGCGCATTTTCTTTTTCTTCAAAATCATACGTTTTTTATGTGTGATAATAAAGAAAAAATATATTTGGCTATATAATAAAAATATTTCGTAAAAAAAAAACGTTTTATGTACTTCTGTAGAAGGGCAGAGATGCCCGAAACCTTGCGAGATTACATTAATAAAAAGAAACCCATCTCCAGAGAAACCTGTTGTATTATTTTAATCTATATTTAGGAGATTTAAATTAACTATATATACAACAACAACAACAAAGCCTTTATTTATCGCCTCTCGCCCTATACAGGATTCGCCAGTTCACAAGGGATGGGGAGAACACTGTGTTCCGGGATATAATCCTGTGGAATCCAAATATCGCTATATACCTATTCTTTGATATTTCATTAATTAGTGCCGGAAATGAAGGACAAAGTTGCCCCGTTTTATCATTTAGTTTCCGTCTTTCCTCAGACAAATCAACTATATATATGAGCACGGTACAACTTTAGGTGGTAATAATAAGAGATATATATTTGTTTGTCATAGTAAAGGCTGTAGAAGGACATCCGAAAGCTTGTGAATAAAGTTGTTATAAGACATTCCTTTTCAATCGTTGTTATATTTTGCTATTTTTATTCGAAGAGTTCAATTTAGTCAAAAGATAATATATATGTGGATACAATGTTAACAGTATTTCCATTTATCTGAACTGGAATACATTAAATGTACGCACACACCAATCTCTATAGGACAGAGTGTGTGTAGCAATATACATAATCAAATAGACTGGAATGCTCCTATATTACTCCCCCACATTTCCATATATGGAAATTAGTGTGAGAAAGTAATTAGATTTGAGGAGAATGTAGTGTGTGCTGATTAGAAATCTATTCTTGGAGGTTCACCGCACATATATGGAATTGCCAAGGTTGGAGAGTTGCGGTGGCCATATGAAGGTACTACCCGACTCGCATATATTTCCTAGCTATATCTTATATTGTAAAACGACATTTGAGAGAAAATTATCCCGCATGTGTTTCTTTTGAACGAAAAATCAAAATTTATTTTAAGGAGAAATAACGATTATTTCTAACATTAGGGATGAAGTATGAAAGGATGAATTGTGAAGAGTAATGATACATTTTCTGTTTATCATTACTCTTTACAATTCATCCTTTCATACCCCATCCCTAGAAATAATCGTTATTTCTCCTTAAAATAAATTTTGATTTTTCGTTCAAAAGAAACACATGCGGGATAATTTTCAAATGTCGTTTTACAATCACAAGCCGCATTATATTGTATTATATCTTATATTTATTATAAGATTCCAATTTACTATATGATGGGAAAAGAGATGGACCATAGCCACAGAATAACCGATGAATATGATGGTGACATGTGATGACCGGAAGATCCCACCAAGACTTATGGATGGCGATGTTGAGAACCCACTCTAAAATCACGGAACCCATCAAAGCAATAGGGTACAAAGTGCGTTGAATAATTCCATCCCCAACAGACAGATGGCGTAAATGGCCATCCAACGATGGGGACAAGTCAGCCACCACCCGTGGCTAGGAAATCCTGCCCCATTCTGTAAACTTACGCGATTTAGTAACTTTAGACCTTTTCATTTCCATAACAATTTATTCGGGGCAAACATTTTCCTGATACTGACCCACAGAGTTACACGACCCACCTTTTAACAAGTGATAAAACGGACGGCTAGGTAGAGAAAGTGTCACCAAACAAAGGCCAGCCTTGTCTCAGGGCTTCCGTCTTTATTGAACTCCACTGTGGCGAGACTCAGGTGTACACCTCACACCAAACTTCACAAAGACGGGAACACCTCATAGGTAATATAGAGAACTAACATTCTCTAAACACATCTTTGTGTCCTCTGAGCAAAACAATTATGTGCTCGAAACTAAAGTAGTGCTGACATTTCTAAAAAAAAAACAAAACAGAATCCTCTTTTTATAGTTTCGCGTTAAAGAACAATCAATATGCAGCAATGTGAGAAATATATTTTTTATAAATCACAGAAAATATTATTAAAGGAAATTTGCATATATATTACATATTGAACTAGTAATATGCAAACACACACAGAGTAAACGACGCATATTTTAAAACGTTCATGTTTACGATACAATTTCTTAGAAGTTGTTCACTTTTAAAAAGAAAACAATCGCGCTAAATTGTTTCTTTTATCATACACAGATGGCGCACCAAAAGTGAGATAATAGGTTTACAATATATATAATTGTTATTTATAATAAAATACTCAAAATAATTGTTTGTTTTTTTTAATTATTATTTTCTGTTCTCCATGCAGAAACGTAGCTTCGCTATAAAAAAATATCAAAGAGAAAGCAACAGTGATTTTCTGTGAGATGAAACCATATATAAATTGGCGCGAATTCGCTGAGAGCTTTTTCCACTGACGAGCCAAACCTTTTAAATATTTTTCATCTTCCCTGTAGTAAGCGAAGTCTCTTTATAAGGACTTTTTTAATAGTGCCCTCAAAATGGTTATATTTTTCCATGCCGATGTCGAGGTATGTTCTATTTAACACATTTTCCCCTTATAGGTGTTTTCCTTTACAAAACTCCATATATTTAAGGCGATATCTTTAAAATATAAATTTTAGAAATAAAAAAAAAAATGTTTTTAAAAGTTAATATATACTCATGGACAAAACTTAAGGAAGTGGAAAGTCTTTGATGTTGACGGTCGTCAGAGTCAATTTTGTTCACACTTAGTTATCTCGTGTATCTTTAATAAAGATCACTGTAATATATTTCAGAGTTATTGTCCCGATATACATGCTAAAAGGTCCATGATTGTATTTTATATTTGAGAAAGTTTATTTACATAAGTTACCTTATAGTGTCAACAATTTGGTTACAATATGCAGTGAGGTTGGCCATATGGATATATACTTCGATATTTATATATTTACACACACACACACACACGATTTATGTATATCATAAAAATTAATAATATTTAGGCAAAATTAAAATAATAATTAGGAGTTTATTCACAATTGAAGAGAGAGAGAAAAAGACTATTAAATGCTAATTAGCTCAATTGACGTCACTCGTTGCTTAGCCAATCAACATCCATAATGATAATTAGGAGAAAAACATACAATGAAGTTTCACAAGCTGATTGGCTCATTTTAATTTAGCCAAAAAAAAAAAATCCAACACAGACACATTAAAGTCTTCAAAACAAACAATGCATAGACATCTTTTGAAACTGGGATGTGTTGTCGCGTTAAAATCAATATTTACATTTAATTATTTACATCTTCTTATATATATATTGGGAAAAAAATATTTTAAAACGCGAAGAATATCGCTAACAGAATTTAAATTTCGACTAGCCACACAAAAATTGCTCATTTTAATAAATAAGCGTTTAAATAAAGTAGTTAAAAGAGGAAATTAACAAAGTTAATATCTTGTTCCCCCACTAAGTGAGTGAGAAATTTGGAATATGGCGCCATTATTGAGTTGGGCAGACGAACAAAAGATATTTTCGTCTGCGAGAAAATTTTCCTTAATGATGTTTGAGGCGAAATGTTGAAACTTTAGACTCTCCTTAATTGCTTTTGATCTTTCTAGATTGGGTATTTTTGGTCAATTTATACAGCTGCATCATGTTTCAGTCGCTTTTTTCCTCCAATATTTATTAAATTGTATTAATAAATATTTATATTTATACTTTTCGTCGGCTATATAGATATTACTAGCCAAATGACCCGGGCAACGCCCGGGTTTTACCCGATTAAATGTTTTTATTCAAATACTATTCGTTACAATTATAAATTGGCGTCGTGGATGTCAATCTTGTAAAACGTCCCGCTCCAAACTTTGTTTCTGAGAAGTGATATTTTTATAGAGAAAAGATCTGACTTTGCGACTTCTGCTCGAATGAATGTTTTTCTGTTAGAATTTTCTTCCTGCATACTAAAAATGAACTGGCTTTACCCGTGGTCTCTGCTTTTTGAAATTTTTCCGGATATAATTTTGTATCTGATAATCAAACATGATACAGCACATGTTGTCATCATTTTCTGACTAAAATAACAACTATTTTTACCCAGAACCTGTCAATTTCAATTTTTCTTGGCTAAAAATGCCACAATATCTCTTCCAGATTTTTCTCTATGCCCTGTTAAAACACTTTCTACATGTAGATTAGGTCAGCTGATATTACCTCCCATCTTCACCGCTAGAGCCGCTGCTTGCGAGCAAAAGGGCAAATTTGCAAATAACTCAAAGAATATTCGGGATAGAGACCTGAAATTTTCACTATAAGTTTTTCCAGATTCTACTATACATACTTTTAAAATTTCAGTCAAATAGTTACGTATTGTGGACGTGTATAGCCGACAATCATAAACACATACATACATTCACTGACTTATATACAGGGTGATCCAAAAGTCCCGCACAACTTTAAAAATTAATAACTCCGCGAATATTTGCGCTAGAGCAATGCGGTAAACACCATTGTGTTCAGGATGCAATGGGATTTTTTATGGCAAATAATGGAAATTTCGAAATTGATTTTAGTTACAACTTTACTTGCCAGATGGCGCTCTACCAGAATCAGCTATTCAGCGGCCAAATTGTTTGATAAATTGAAAAATATAACTGAACGACACGTATTTTTCCTTTTTGAATACCAGGAAAGAACAACTAATAATATCAAATTATAAATTAATAAAACACCATTTCGCCAAAAGTTAGAAGAAATGGTTAACGATTTTTAAATACAATCTGAGATATGTAAAATAGGTATATGCAAATTAAAACATGTAGCAAAAAAAACTGATATTTTTAATGCTGTTTGCTGAATCCTCTCAGCGATTTATATTTCGAAAATATTAATTTTCTAATTTTTTAAATTCAACTCTCTCTAAGTATCGATTATATTTATTTTAATTCATTTGAAAAATATTTATCTATCTCTGATGATTTATTTTACTCTAGAATGCCGTTGTTGTTTTTGTCGTGTCCAATAAAGAGCCTCAGATGTCTCCATGCATCTCTATCACAGCAGCAGCAGCATTCTCCACTATCTTGGGTGTGTAAAGCAGCTGCTCTGGGTCTATGTCAATTTTCTGCAAGGCTGCGGGCATGAGAATATATGGGTAGGTGTTAGTTCCACACCAGGACAGTTGTTGCATTTTCTATAGGTTCTTGTGCCATCTGGATGCATTGTAATTCCTTTATAATGTTTTGTTCTAAATCTTGTTATAGTTTTGTCATTTTTCTCTCGGAGTTTATTTCACATTTTGATCTTTTCTTATTTTTTGTTTAATTATCTTGTATTTTGCAAAAGCATTAGCGTCAAATAATGACATTTGTTCTTTCCTTTGGCTCAACATTATGGCTTCCTTTGCAAATTCAACTGCCATTTCATTACCCCCTATCCAAACACTGGCAGGAATCCATTGTAGAATGCAGTTATTCTCCAATGATATCAGTTGAGTAAGCAACGAGTGTATTTTCTGTGTGATTTTAGTATTGCCCTTCTGAATCGCTTCTAGATCGGATATGAAGTCGCTGTATATTATTATTCCTTCTGCTTGATGCAGGGATGGTTGGTTAAGGCATACATCAAGAGCTTTCCAGATAGCTGTCAGTTCACAAGTGAAGATTGACGAAATCTTTCTTGCTCCTTCTTTGATTTTGATGTATGTTCCATCTTGCAGTATTATGTTAATTGCAGCCCCTCCATTACTTATGGTAAAGTCTGATGATCCATCTGTATATGCTGTTAAATTATTTATCTGATCGCATTAACCAATTGTGTCAAGTCCTTTCTTTTTAAGTATGTTTTGTTCTCTTTTTTTTGCAGGATTCATTCAGGTTAAAATTGATGATTACATTTGATGGAAATGGGGTGGAAAACATTGTTATTCTCGAATTTTAAATTCATTATGTTTCATATTTATGCCCTTTCTAATATTGCTGTCGTACTGAAGTGTTGAAGATCTTTTGAGCCTTTCTTTTTGTGTCCAGTTTAAATAGGTTCTATGGGATATGTGTTCGGTTTCTTTAGTTTTTAAGCTATTGGTGAATTTTATTGTTTTTAATTGTCTTCTGCTTTCAAGTAGGTCTTGACCACATTCTCTCTGAATTTTCTCATTGTTGGTATTTGAAACAGAACCAGTGATTAATTTGGCCGCTTTTGCTTGAACACTGTCTAGTCTTCTTTTTAGTGATGAACTTGAGGGAGCCCAGACAGGTGTTGCATATTCCATTATTGGCCTTATTAAGGTGATATATGTTGTTCTGAGAATTTTGGGTTTTGCTCCCCAATTTGTTCCACACAGCCTTCTCAGAATGTTTAGGTTTCTGGTAGCTCTATTTGAGATGCTAATTATGTGTTCTGTAAATCGCAATTCCTCATCAAGTATCACACCTAGGTATTTTGGAGATCTAATTTTATCAATTATATGGTTGTTTATGCTTATTTTGGAGTTAAATTCATGCCTTTTTTCTTGTCAGTGAAGGAAACCTATAGATTTGTGTTTATTGGGTTTATGGTCATTTTGAGTTTCATTGCCCACTTCTCCAGTCCTCTCATTGATGTGTTCAGTATTTTTCTGATATTTCTATACTGCTACTTGTGTGCCATATGGCTATATAATCTGCATAACAGGCAACTTTTGTGTCTTAAGTGAGGTAAGGATGGATGTTGTTAAGGTTGTGTCGTAATTAGATATACAACAACTCAAACTTGAATATGACTCTTTTTAGCTCTTATTATTTTCGTTTGGCCAACAAAAAATGTCCAATTTATATACACATATATGTAGTAAACCCGAGGTGGAATGTGCTGGGCAGTCGTGGTAGTGGGTGAGTGATGGGATTCCCGCACTGGGACAGCAAGAGACAGAGGCAGGTCTAGATGGTAAACTCCAAGAAGTAGAGGTAGACCACGGACGAAGGTAGTCGGACCATGGACGTCACGGATGCCCTGACTGACCGTATAACGGTGTCGCTCCGAAACAACTGAAACAACTACTTCCTTTGTCCCAATCTTGGGGGGCTTATATACTCGACTCTGGCTCTTGTTGACGAGTTCTGATTGGCTGTCCTAATCACGCCACCTGTCAAGCGCTGGTTATTAATGATGTCTGGCCACGTGTCGGCCACCTGCTGACGGGGGAATGAACTCATTAGCATAAACACGTGTTCGTCTGGTCTTTGTCGTCTGGACTTTTGTCGCGTCGTCTACCTTTACCTCTTTGCTTTATTTGTCACTTCTATTGTTCTAACATATTTTTATATACAGATATGGGGTTATATAAATATTAGAAGAAGATTGTGCTCTATCTACCTTAAAATATACTACAGAATGTGTCCCCGGTGATGAAGGTTTGGTTGGGAGAATGACATGTAATGAGTGATAACCTAACAAACCTACTATAAAAAATAAAAGAAATAATTTGTATACAAATTATTTAAAATTATTATGAAGTTACAAGTTAAAAAGAGAAAGATGTTGTAAGGGTGGTGTATCAATAAAAACGTACAAAATGAATGATAAAAGATTAAGAGAAGGTATATAATACAAAATGGTAACTATGATAAAATGAATCGTACAAGGAAAATAATATCTTATTGTATTAAAGATGAGAGAAAAAAAATGAAGTTAGTTTATTGACTGAACTTATAATGTGACGCTAAGGTTGAAAAGGGAAAGGGGGTATCTGAGCATGTTTCTGCAAAAGTAGTATCCTAAGCATCCTGCAATGCAATGCGAACTTGTTTAAGTGAGGCATTGTTTTCATTAACAGAAGGCCTAAGACACTCCGTCTGCATCATTAGCTCAGACAGCGGAAAGAGTTGGGAAGATAGATGGAGGTAAAAGGGGGAGGTAGAGGTAAGAGGGATCCCTGTTGTCCATAATGATTATGCCCGGTTGAATGATGAGAGAAAAAAAAGTGAAAAGTTGAAAATATGATGAATTGATATGATGCGTCGAGCGATGAGAAAAAAAAAAAATATCGCGCTGGATATCCTGAACTCATTATTGGGAATGGTATAGTGAGGAAGAATTGTTCCAGTCGGATTAATCAATGAAAAAAACAAAAATGTTCGGCGAACTGGAATCCCTTGGAAGGTTGGAGGCTTGAAGGATGCGGAAAAGGAGAGGTGGGTGTAAGAGATTTATTGTTGTCAATTTTGATTGTGTCCGGCTTGTGTGGTGAAAAGAAAAGTTGAAAAATGAAAAAATGATGAGCCGGACGATGAGAGAAAAAAAATAAAAACCTAACTGGGTCTCCTGAGCTCACTGTTGGGAAATGTACAGCGAGGAAGGGTCTTCTAGTTAGTTACTCAACAAAAAAAAAAGAAAATGGCTGACGAACAATAATCTCTTGATGGCTGTAAAAAGTTGGGAGGAAAGGTTCATGGGATAGAGTTAGAGGTTGTAAGGGAAGCGTCAAAAATAACATTTTGAAAATCTATTAAGAAAAATAAAATGATAAATGTTTTATCTATTTAAGAAATATTATAAATATTGTTAGGTGTAGGTTTTTTAAGACGGTGCCTAAAATAGTTGAAGTTGTAAAATGCTAAGTCTGAACATGATGAGAAAAAGAGAAAATAAAAATATTAAAGGTAATAATATATAAAGGGTTGATTGGTAATTGAAGGCATTAATGTTGATGGTTAATAAACAAAATGATATTATCGATTAATAGTGAATTGTTTTATCTACATCTGTAAGTTAAGAAACAAAGTCCAACACCACTAAACTAGGTAAACTGTAAGTCTATTTACAAATAAGTGAGAGAAAAGCTAGCAAACCTATTAAATGGGAAATAATTTGGGGCACAAATTAGTTACTAGAATAGACATAAAGATAATGGGGAGTAGTGGTGACACATTGATATAAAATTATAAAACTATAAAAAATATATAAGAGGAGTACATTGGAAGGATAAATTTAAAGTAAACACACACAATAGCGAAAGTAAATATTTGGGAAAGTTGGTATACTAGTTACAGTTTTTTGTTACTTAAAGTGCCTTGAATATTTACAACATAGTTTCAGGGATGTAATACAGGAAGGAGGAGAAGTAGAGGTAATAAAAGTGAAATTAAAATATAAAAGAAAATTGACTTAAGCAAAAGGTTTGCGATAGGTAGTGACGCAGTGAGAAATAAAGGAAGAAGGTCTGAATTGGTTTCTGCAAAGGACATCTCAGGAGTCCTGCCCTGCAATACGAGCTTAGAAGCGAAGTATTGTTTTCAGGGTTCAGCAATCTCAAGATGCTCTGTAAGTAGCATTAGGTCAGATGGGCAAACGGCGTGAAGATCGAAGGAGAGGTAATTAATGGGAGAATACGGGAAAGAAAACTTTTCTGAGAGAGGTTAAAAAGAGATGGTGTCTCAAGAGTTGCACTGCTGTCGGTGATTGATTGAACCCGGGTTTGAGGAAAAAAGAATGAAATAAAGAATGCTGGGACGGCGACCTAGGTGTAATTAAAAAAGTCGGCAAACAGGAACTCTGCGATGGACGAGGGGTGGTTAGAACGAAGGCATAGAAGGCCAATGGAAAATGATCAAGAGACGAGAGAAGTATGGAAGGCCTATAATTGATTGATTGACAGGTAAGAGTGTTGCAGTAAGAAGGACTGTCTCTGCTAATGATGAGTACAAGGTCATTCCAACCCTTTAGAAGTAGGTAAGGGAAGACGAAGTATAAAAAAAACAATTAGGGGGAGATCAGTGCGACCTTGAATTTGTTGTCGCGCGCGTTGGGATGAAGTCTGGAATTAATTGTCCTTTTCTCTTTGTCGTGCCTGTCATTTGTACGTGGTACTGATATTTCTCTACTTTCTATTATACTGGGATTTATATTATTACATAATTCGGGGAATTTTCAATTTTTGGATGTTATAGTATGGGGCGTGTCTTTATATTTATTAGTAACTATCTTGATTAACTTCGTCCACGAGGTTCTGGGATGCTCTAGGTGAAAATAACCTTAGTTTCCCGGTGAGTGTCGCGTTAAGACGCTCAGGCAATTCTTTAGATTGGAGATTATTAGCGGTGATTAGGTTTAGAAAAATTATAAAATAATGAATTTACGAAATTTTTTAAGAGAAAATGTTATGGCATGGGTACAAAATTCGGTAGTTTTTGTAATTAACAATTTAACACAGGCAGGAATGAAATGCGATGGGGTATGGAATTTTTATGGAAAGATATTTAGTTTTCGCATATAACATTTATAGTTGTATTTGTAATTGTGGGGGAAAATGGGAGGCACATTTTGAGATGAGATAATTTAAAATTGATATTTATAAAACTACTAATCTAGGACTAGTTTTAAAACTCTTAAATATTGAGAAATATTAATTTGAATAGTAATAGGTCAAGTAAAATAAAGAGCGTAATAAATTTAATTATTAATACTATGGCCATAAATAAGGTATCGATTGAAGGGTTAATTAGTGCGAATATTATCCTTGTAAAAGGGCAATGGCATGATAGTGACTTATAATTTGAATGGGGCGTGTACATAGTGAACATAACAATGATTTTTGCAAAGTTTGGAGTATTTGATTAAGAAATTGGAGTTTTGCTATAAAATAAGATATTAAAAAAAAACACACACAAATAAGTTTAGAAAATATGATTCGAGTAATTAAAATATAATATGATTTTTTTTTTAAATGTAAAATTGAAAGTTGCATATTTGGATAATGACATTTTAGGTGAATTTAAGAAAGGCATGTAAGATTGATAAATTGGCAAAATGCGTGATTGAATATTTTTAATAATAACATTGAAAATGATGAATTAAAATTTATAATTTGATTAAAATAAAGTAAAAATGATAAATGAGAGTATGAAAGTTTTAAAAATTGAAAAAAAATGATATAAAAAAGGTTATAATTGATTTTAAAATGCTTAAAGTTAAGATATAAGTTTAAAATTTATGGGAAAATGGCAGAAACAAAGTTTAAAGTACCTTGAAATTGCTGATGCTGGCTGGAGTTGATCTCTGGAGATGGCTGTATGGAAGAAGGCTGCTTGTTGCGTGGGATGCGTCGAAAGAGGAGATAAGGGCCTCCTCCGCACGAGGCACGGCTTGTCCCCGCATGGCGTCTGCCAGGCGGCCTACTAGGTCTTCGTAGTGGGGCTGCATGTTGGTGAGGGCATCCGCGACGTGTTCGTCTTCGACCTCCGTCATCCTCTGCTTGCCGCTGTCCTCAGTTAATCCTGTCGACTTTAACGGGTTCTGTAGTAAACCCGAGGTGGAATGTGCTGGGCAGTCGTGGTAGTGGGTGAGTGATGGGATTCCCGCACTGGGACAGCAAGAGACAGAGGCAGGTCTAGATGGTAAACTCCAAGAAGTAGAGGTAGACCACGGACGAAGGTAGTCGGACCATGGACGTCACGGATGCCCTGACTGACCGTATAACGGTGTCGCTCCGAAACAACTGAAACAACTACTTCCTTTGTCCCAATCTTGGGGGGCTTATATACTCGACTCTGGCTCTTGTTGACGAGTTCTGATTGGCTGTCCTAATCACGCCACCTGTCAAGCGCTGGTTATTAATGATGTCTGGCCACGTGTCGGCCACCTGCTGACGGGGGAATGAACTCATTAGCATAAACACGTGTTCGTCTGGTCTTTGTCGTCTGGACTTTTGTCGCGTCGTCTACCTTTACCTCTTTGCTTTATTTGTCACTTCTATTGTTCTAACATATTTTTATATACAGATATGGGGTTATATAAATATTAGAAGAAGATTGTGCTCTATCTACCTTAAAATATACTACATATATTCTTACATAATGAGACTTTAGAGAATGCAAATAATCTTCATCTATATACATACACAACACATCTCCCGCCTTAATAACACTCCAGTCGGTCTGGGAGTTTCCTGGCTCTCCGCGGTCTATGACTGCGGACGGGTACTTGCACAGCGGCAGCCTCCGGTTTAGGAGTGCAAGAGGTCACGTGCACAGCAGCAGACCCCGGTCTAGAAGTGCAAGAGGGTGCGTGCACAGAAGCAGTCTCCTCCTTGTTTCCTGGTGTAACCTCTGGAACCTCCTCTTCACTTTCTTTCTGACTTCCACCTACAGGCTTCTCTCCTGATGTTCGAGGAAGTATCAAATTTCTTGTCTCCACTTGTTTCTTTCTCACAGGTCGCAATTGATTGATATGCCTCTTATTCCCGAGGCCCTCGCAACTTATAAGGTAGTGACGGTAGCTCAATAATTTCAAAATGGTACCTTTTTACCGTTTAGGTTCAGTTGCATAGTTGCGGAAATAAAACCTCGCAACCTGTAGTAAACTGCTCCTGCCTTCTTACGGCCTCATGAAATACCTCTCTCGGATTTCCCATCTTGGTATTAAATTCGAGAATTTTGATCTTAAACTTCTCTTCATTAGCAGTTCCGCAGGGGAATTCCTTTATTACAGTTTGGGGGAATGCTCTATGAGCAAATAAGAATCTTTGTAGATTCGTCTCTAAATCATCCTTCCCATTATTCTTTCTCAAAAGGTTTTTAAACTCTCTTACATATCTCTCAGCTAAATTATTTGTACTAGGATTATACGGACTGGTCTTAGTGTGCCGTATACCATTCATTTTGGTAAATTTATCGAATTCACCCGAGACAAACTGTCTTCCGTTATCTGTAACCAAAAATTCGGGCAATCCAAATCTGGCAAAAGTTCCTCTAAGATAATTTATAATCGTTTTGCTGGTAATATCTTTGATAAAAAATTCTATCCGCTTTGAGTATGCGTCCACGAGAACCAAAAACATCCTTCCCATGAACGGACCCGCTAGATCAAGATGAAGTCGATGCCAGGGTTTTTCGGGCCAAGTCCATTCCGAGATGGTAGCCGGGGGCATGCTTGCCGATTCTTGGGATACTTTACATTCTCTAGTTAACTCCTCGATGTTACTGTCTATGCCTGGCCACCTGAAAATACCGTCTGGCAATCATATTCATTTTAACAATCCCCATGTGTATTTCATGCAAGTCATTTAATTTTAAAGATCTTAATTTTTGGGGAATTACCACTCTTTCACGCCATTGAAGACAACCAAACTCCAAACTTAATTCCTCATTGATCTTATAATGAGGAGCTAGTGGGTTTTCTCTCGGTACCCTTGTGAATTTCCAGGTGCCTTCTCTAACATTCCTTAATACTATAGACAATATTTTATCTTGGGGCGTCTCATATGCCACCACCATAAAAGAGAACGGTACCTCATTCAACCTCCTGAGAAGAAGTACCTGGTCTTCATCAAGAGACTCCCTGACACTCGAATCTAAAGGAAGACGTGACAATGCGTCAACATTGGAATTATCACTAGTTTTTGGGAATTCCACAGTATAATTAAATGCAGCTAATTTCAAGGACCATCTTTTAATTCTAGATGATGCACATATGGGAATTGGTTTCTGAGGTGAAAATATATGAATTAAGGGTCGGTTGTCTGTGACCAATACAAATTTTCGTCCCAGTAAGTATTGTCTGAATTTCTCAACGCCATAAGTTATGCTCAACGCTTTCTTTTCTAGTTGAGAGAAACGTTTTTCCGCTTCAGTTAATGTTCTAGAAGCAAAAGCTATAGGGCATTCTTCCTTTCTATCATTTCTATGACTCAGAATTACGCCTAGTCCATAATAGTCCATAGTCCATTAATAATGATTTACATTTTTTAAATAACATTCGATATTCTTTCGTCCAATTCAATCTACAATTTTTATTCAAAGGTTGATAGAATAGCGCTAAAATGTTTGCTATATTCTTTATGAATCTATAATAATAAATTAAGATCTTAATTGCGAAACATTCTTTAGGTTCAGCGCCTCTATCACTGCTTTAATTTTATTTTCTAAGGAATGCAGTCCATATTTATCCATTTAAACCATAAATATTCCACCGATTTCTTTTTAAATTTACACTTATATCTGTTTAACTTTAAACCTTTTTCTAGCAATCATCTAAACACTAGATCCAACTTTTGTTCATGATCTTCAAAGTATTTTCCTGCAACCAAAATATCATCTATGTAGCAGGCCACACCTGGCAAATCAGCAAATAGACCTTCCATAATCCTCTAAAATTTATATGGTGCTACTGCTACGCCATATGGTAGTCTTTTATAAGAAAACAACATCTTTGTTGTGTTTATATCAACAACAGCTTTGGCTTCTTCCGCTAACATTACTTGTAAGTAAGCCTGTGATAGGTCTAGAGTCGAAAGTATGGTGCTTGTAGATAATTTTGAGAAGATCTCATCGATCGATGGAATGGGATACCTATCTAATTCTATTGCTTAATTAGCTGTACATCTAAAATCACCACATATCCTCACACTACGATCCTTTTTTAATACTGGTACTATTGGAGCGGTCCAATATGCATGAACTATAGGTTATAAAATGTAAGAATTCACTAAACGATCGATTTCATTCTCTACTTTGTTTTTTAGAGAGAAAGGTAAACTTCTGGCCTTTACAAAACACAGAAGTCACATCCTTTTTTAAATTAAAATTTATTCTAACATCCTTTAGACAGGCCGAATCTTTGTTAAACAAATCTGCATATCTATCAATCAAGCTATTTCTATTAGATTCATTATTTAAGGTTTTAACTGTTTAAGCCATTCTCTTTCTAACAAAAAATCACCTGGAATTTTCATTTACAACTATTAATCGTAAATATTGGTTGGCTTCTTTTACAAAAATATTTCTTTGCCTTATAATCTCTATTGATTTACCACAAAAGGATTTTAATCTTAAATTTGTTGGAAATATTTTTTTTACCTTGCCAATAAATCTTATAGATATCTTTAGGTATTAACGTAACTGGACTTCCTGTATCTATTGTAAAGCACAAAGAATTACCATCTACTGTTAAATTTATTGTGGCATCAGTTTCGCCCTGTACAGAATATATAGAGTCCTCTTGTACAAATTTACATCCCCACATTTTTTTTACTAGCTTTGCAGACCCTACTTAAATGACCCAGTTTTTTACATTTTAAAACAAGTCTTTGTTCTATGAGCCAAACAGAGGCCACGTGTGGATGTCTTTCACCACATCTATAACACATTATTTCTCCCCTTTGCCTGAAAGGCCTATGCTGCACTATACTATTATTGTTTTATAAGGAATAACTCTTATCATGACCAATTTAGAATGAAGTAAGGAATAAAGAGTAGCTTCTTATTCCTTTATTCCTTACTTCATTCTAAATACTATTATTGTACTCACCCTTTTTATCTTTTCCATTCACAGGGGATATCTTGGCCACTAATTTGACTTGTAATTCTCTTGTATTTATCTCCGCCAGTTCGAACGAGATCGCCACTGCAAAAATTTATCCAAGGTGACATCGTCGTCCTCTTGTAGTAGCTTCTTTTGCAGGCTTTCCAACTTGATTCCAGCCACAAAACGGTCTCGCAACATGGTTCCCAGCATATCGCCGAAATTAAAATTTATTGCTAAATGTTTCAATTCACTAAGATATTCCGAAATTGATTCCCTTTCCTGTTGAATTCTCTTCAAAAATCTGCATAGCTGTGGTATCACTTTCTTCTTTGGATCCAAATGCAGCATAATTCTTTGAATGATAGTATCATAGGGTTGATCTTTCATTAGACCATGAAGAAAATGTCGTTTCCCAGCTTCAAGGTTTCAGAATCTGGTAGCGAGGTAAAAATCAGTACTTTAATCTCCTCCTTCAGATGCCAAAAAGAAAGCCTCAAATTTTTGTACAAAAAGATCGAAGTGTCCTCCACTGGGCTATAGCATCTAAAAGGTACTATTAACTTTTAACTTGTCATGCTGATCTTTTCTACTCTTTTGTTTTCTTGATCCAGATAGTTTAAAAGATGTAGTTGTTATACTTGCGTAGACGCCGTTTTCCTCAGATTTTTACTGGCTCTGTAGATCTCGCATCCTCGTCGCCACTTTTGTTGTGTCGTAATTGAACGTGCAAGAGCTCAAACTTGACCATGGCCAACAACAAATGCCCAATTTATATATACATATATTTTTACATAATGAGGATTTAAATAATACAAATAATATTCATCTATTTACATACACAACAGTTAATATATAGCGAGATGAGTAGAGGACTGAGCACAGATTCCTGAGGTACACCAGCCCATGTTCTTCGGTCCTTGGAAAATGTTCCATTGACCCGAACCTTTATCCTTCTTCCCCTTAAGAAGTCTGCAATCCAGATTAAGGTTTTTCCTCTTACTCCGATGTTGTGCAGCCTTTCAAATAATTTCTCCCTCTACACTCGATCAAAAGCTGAGGTCATATCCTGGAATACGGCCGTTGTCTTCTTTGGCTGTTTTTCCTGGAAAGAATCTATTACTGATTGGCAGAAGTAGAACAGTTGATCAGTTGTGCAGTGTCTGGATCTTTAGGCAGTTTGGTAGAAGTTTATTTTATTATTGTTAGTGAGCCAGACTATGAGCCTAGAGTGGATAATTCATTCTGTTATTTTACAAAGTATGCTGGTAAGAGCAATTGGCCGATAGTTCTTGCATTCCTTGGCATCTTTGTTCGGTTTCAGTATTGGCACTATAATTGATATCTTTCAATTCTTTGGTAGTTTACCAGAGTGCCATGAAATGTTCAGTATTCGTAGGAGTTGATTTTTAGCTTCGTCTCAAAAGTGTTAAATCATTTGACCAAAGATTAGAGCATCTCCAGGTGACATCTTGAATTTAACTTTTCTATTGATGAGTTTAGCTCATTCAGTGTGAAGTCTCTAGAGAAAATATCTTGCTGATGGTAATTTCTTGCTTGTTTAACTAACTTGTTTACATTATTTTTTAGAGTCCTGTCTTCATTCATATAGCTGAGTCAGGAAGTGCTTGAAAGATATTCAGCAATTATGTCAGCCATCTGTTTGTTCGTTCTCGCTATTCATATCGGTTAGAGTTTTGGAGGATTAGTGTTGGTTTTGATTGTTTTATAACACTAATTATATTCCAGTGATGGCTTTCCTTTTTTGGATCCATTTTTTTCGCAGAATTCTGCCCATTTTTCACTTGTTTGAATATACAAATTTCTTGTTCTAATTTGTGACTAATTTCAATGAGTTCCTTTATGATTTCTTCTGTTTTATTTGTTTTAAGAAGTTCATTGATATTGTCTCTCTCTGCAATCATTTTTGCAGCTTTGGATATGTTCGAAGAGAATTTTTCCAATTTTTTGTCAATCGTTCTGTGATTTAATTCTTCGTTGCACAGTTATTCAAGCTTTTCTGTGAATTTATTTCCAGTGTTCTTTTATTCTGTTGGACATTCTCAATTTTGAATTTTTGGGTTGTTAAAATTGGTCTGTGGTCACTGATTGTACTTTTCAGAATTTTCCATTGTGTTGTAGGTGCGATGTTGTAATTTATCGCTGTGATGTCTATTGCGGATTCTGTACCTGTGGACTTCTATCCAAGTCCATTTCGTTATTTAACGGTGTAAGGTCGAGGTCGGTTAGCATTTCCTCAACCTGCTGACCTTTGTTATCCTGGACAGGTGATCCCCAAGTTGGTCTTTCGGCGTTAAAATCACCAAGTATGATTGCGATATCCGAAGACGCTTCACTTAATGTCTCTATCAGGCCTGTATTGATGCTAGTATTATCGTGGTGATAAACATTCATGATGGTTATTGTTTTTTTCTGGGAGGTAGACTTCTATTGCCTGAGCTTCTGTCGTGCTTTCTGTAGGCTTACTATGATTATAGGCGATTTCCTTAAATTTAATTTCTAGAGTTTTAATCAAAACGGCAAGTCCTCCTCCAAATTTTCCCGGTCTGTCCTTTCGCAGTGTTGTATAACCTTTGATATTGAATCTCAGATTAGGATTCAATTTTGTCTCCTGAAGACAAGCAATATGCACATTGTTGTCACAGAGAAGACAAGTCAGCTCTTCATTTTCCTCTGGGTACCATTTGTATTGAGTTGTAGTAGATTGAATTGTGTCCTCGTAGTAGATTTCTCATCATGAGCTCGAGCTGCAGCTCCTGACGCGGCGGTTACCCCGGACGCGGTAGCATTACTGGAGATATCAGTTTTGCTCTTCATTTGAAATGGGTGCCGTTGCAACGTTATTCACCTTGGAAACGAACCAGAATTTGGTCAAATTTACCAAGGGTCCAGGGGGGACCGCAAGGAGGTGTGGTCGGACTTCTCCCCTTCCCCCTGGAATGCCGTCACTACAGGATAAAGCACTCTTGGTGAATTTTTTAAATTGTGATTCAGAATCTGCCACTGAAGCTTTAGGAGCGTTTCGTTCCTTTAAAGATATTTGAAGAGGTAAAGGACCAATGCGTTGCTACTCTCTAAGGCGAATGATTAAAAGTTTTGAGGAAACTGGATCTCTGGAAGCAAAACCTCAGAGTGGAAGACCATCGACATGCAAGTCAGTGGCTGTTACGGTTTTGAAGATTGCTGAAGCTATTGAAACCTTATCCACGTATGGAGAAGTAAGTGCTAGACAAGTTTCTCGACAAACGGGGATTTCGTATGGAACAGTTTGGAGAGAACACACATTTAGAATTTTTCTTTAAAATTACCCTAACAAAATTCAAAGTTTTCACGAGTTGAAAGTCAGCTATTTTGAGAAGCGTCAAGAATTCGCTGCATGGGTTTTCCGGCAAATTGATATTGATGAAAACTGTCTGTCAAATGTTCTAAGAACAGATGATGCTCACTTTTATCTAAAGGGAGAATTTAACATTCAAAACTGCCTCATTTTGGCAACAGAAAACCCTAGGAATTTTACAGAAATGCCACTTCATCAGCCCAGAGTTACAGTTTTGGGTGGGTTCACTTCTTCTTTTATTATTGAGCCATTTTTCTTTGAAAAAATCAATGGAAGAACTTTTAAAACCGTTTTTGTAACTGGTGAACGTTATGTTCAACTTTTGAGAGAAAAGGTTATTCCCGTATTGCAGGACAGACAAGTATTAAGCGAAATAACATTCATGCAAAATGGTGGACCTCCTCATATCTCCCGCGATTCCAAACAATTGCTGAAGGATACGTTCGGTGAAAATCGTGTGATAAGTCGCCACTTTATATACCAGTGGCCTCCAATATCACCTGACTTGACGCCTTACAATTTCGGTTATGGGGATACATTAAGTCGCGTTTTTATCGATGCCGGCCTACCACATTGGCCATGTTGAAGGCTTCTATCAGATGGCACGTTTTATAAATTTCAAATATTTAATTGTGACCATTCTGTCATCTATCGTCTGCAGGCGGTGTTTGAGAATGAAGGGCGCCACATTGAGCAAGGATTGTGACCTAATACAAGAGAGAAGGCAGTTACCTCATGTGTTATATTTTGCAGCTCTTTGTTTTGGGTTATGGGAATAATAAATGCTGTCCTCACATCTTGACTCTTTTTTTCTCTGTGAACAGTAATTTTTTTGTAAAACGAAAATTAAAATTATACCGCGAATGTTTCTTTTAAAAATCGAAATTTATTTTCAAAGAGAAATAGCGACATTTCTAACTTTGAGGATGAGGTATGGAAAGGTGAAACATGAAGAGTAATGGAGAACGGAAAAATAAAAAGTGTCCAGGGGCGGGAATCGAACCCACACCCTTCTGTCGTGCAGGCCAAAGTGTAATAACTTCTTAAATAACACTGGTATACACAATTTACCCCTTATGTTTAGTTTATCGATTTTCGCTCATTAGAAGAAATAGCATAAGGAATATTCTCCGTACCCCCCCCAACTTTAGAAAATTTGCGCAAAAAATAATACAAAATGATTTTACTACCACGTTTTTCAACGCAAAAGGTCGATTTAAAAATGATTTTTTTTTTAGTGAATACATTTTCAAAATTATGTACAGTATAATAAACAATGATAACATTTGATAAACCCATAGGATATTTGGAATAAAGTAAAAACAAATAGATTTTGTCACCCCCCTCTATATTTAATTTTTGGATCATGACAAATATCCAGTTAAATAGTCAAGTGTCGCCAATCAGTCAAGAAACAACACATTCCATATAGCAAGAAATCCTATTAATAGTGCCATGATAATTTTTGGCACTATATTAACATTTCAAAAATCGTGTGCAGTGTTTTTCAAACATTCAATCTATTTCACAAAACTCCATCTAAAATATAAATACTTTTTGCTACATGTTTTAATTTGCATATAACTATTTTACATATCTCAAATTGTATTTGAAAATCGTCAACCAATTCTTACAACCTTTGGCGGAATGGTGTTTTATTAATTTATCATTTGATATTATTAGGGTTCTTTCCTGGTATTCAAAAAGGAAAAATACGTGTCGATCAGTTATATTTTTCAATTTATCAAACAATTTGGCCGCTCAATCTCTGATTCTGGTAGAGCGCCATCTAGCAAATAAAGTTGTAACTAAAATAAATTTCGAAATTTTCATTATTTGCCATAAAAAATCCCATTGCATCCTGAACACAATGGTGTTTTCCGCATTGCTCTAGCGCAAATATTCGCGGAGTTATTAATTTTTAAAGTTGTGCGGGACTTTTGGATCACCCTGTATATATAAGGATAATAATAATATAAATGAGTTTTAAAAATTGTAAAAAAAAAAAATGCATCGGCCGGGAATCGAACCCGGGCCGCCCGCGTGGCAGGCGAGCATTTTACCACTGAACCACCGATGCTTATAAGAAATGGCCATATTTGGGTATTTATTCCATTCACCAAAGCAAACGATGACAGAATTGATTGTTGATGACTCTGATACTTGTATATTTAATACTTTCCGACAGAGTTATAACTATCAATATAGTAATAATCACACACCCTCCATCCTCTTATATAGAATCGGTCATTAGGCATTTCTTTGAAAGTTGGGAGTGAGAAGAGACTTGGGAGAGAGAAACCACCGACGAGAAGACCTTGGGTTCGTAGGTAACTACGAGAGGAAGAGGATTCAATAAAATGAACGCATCAAGTTTAAATGATAATTTATTTATTATTTACGTCTCTTTTATACCTTTGCTCTGTTGATGGGGAAACGTGTCTAACACGAAAAAGGGAGATTAGAGTGACGAACTTACTCAACCTGGTGGAAACAACATGGCAACAATGATGTTTCTATTCCGCCCCTAGCATTATTTTTGTTTCTATCTTTATAGATAAATTCAGAAGTATAATTTGTGGGGAGATAACAACAATATACATATAGTAACCCTTCATCGAAATTTGTTGTTGCTTATTTGTTTAATGTATATGTTTATTCAATGCTCTTTTTCTTAATTGTTTATTTTCTTTTTGATAATTTCGGTTACCTACTCTACTACAATATGAATTATTGTAAATAGTTTCACGCGCAATTATCCAGATCGGATATAGCGTGTCTTATTTGCAACTGGTAATAATAAAAAATCGAGAATATGAAATATACTTTTAAGAAAAAAATTGTCCACACTCAAAGGTAAATAAATCTTGCGTTATAAATTTTTTTTTAAATAGAATGCTATTTATATGTATATATAACGCTAAAAAAATACAGAGGTGATATCTCTCTTTCTCAAGTTCAAGCTACTCTTTTAAAAAAAGGCATTTTTCTTTAAAAAGTTCGTGATATCACAAAAATTGGTGTGGAGTTAAACCAGCGTAGTGAAAATATAAAACAACAGGTAGAAATTTATAAAAGACGCACATCTTTCTCAATTGTTTGTTTAATGCATCTTCACAATTCACATTTTCCAACTATCCCTTTAAATCATCATGGATTAGCAGTCGTGGTCTTCCCAGTAGTTTCGCCAGTTTAATCAATCCGACACCGTTACATAACTATTGTATTATAATATTACGGAAACATACATATCATGGATTTCATCCATCATCGAATCTGTGAAAACGGAATTCCATCAATCCCAATCGAGACTTCCTCAATATTTCCAACGACATAAGCAACTAATTATATAAAAACGCATACCTGGATCAATGAAAGAAAAAAAAATATTTCAAGGAATTTCTCTCTCTTTATCAATTTATTACTTAAAAAAACTTAGAAACAATTTACAAATTCCTGTAGGAAACAACTTTGTCAAAGCCCAATACAATAGCAGAGCGACCTGATTGATTGAAAGCCACTAGCAAAACCGCTGGGAGGGTTGTTTTAATTGGGACACAAATAGAGAGGAAACAAGGTTAAAATTGAACAACATTGTCAATACTGGGTTTTCTCATTGGATGCTAAATAGTAAATGTATTTTTTTTAATCTATGGACGCTCAAGGAGGTAGTTCTACATTAGATTTATATTGTATATTCTTATATGTAGATATTTAGGGGTGAGTCAGTTCTAAGGTTCCACCAAGATGATCACTCGGTGTTAAGACTTCTTGGTTTCTCTCTTCTGTTGGTCTACTAATGTGTCATCTTGTCGCTCTTTAATACGTCCTTCAATTAATCTTTCAGTAAACTGTCATATCTTAGCACATGTGGTCTATCCATAATATATCGAATATATATATGTAGTAATGTAGTTGTTGTTGCTGTAGGATGAATGCCGTGTGACATGTTGGTTGCAGTCGTGGTGGCCACAATGTTTAGAGTGGGTTCAGACGTGGAATTGGGATTACACAAAAGGACGAGGCATGTTAGATGTCACCACAGAGATGGCGAGGGAGCGAGTGTAGCCGACGCCGGTCAGGAGAGATCTGTGTGGAGGGGTCTGTCAATCGTGTCTCCAAGCGGACTAATCTGTTTGAGTAAGAAAGGGGCACACCCTTGGGGCACGAATAGTTTTTCGGACCTCTTTCCTCCTACAGGCGCCGACTGTCACTCACTCGAAATTTTATTTGTTACCTTGGCAATTACACTACATCTATACAACACATGGAGACATAGATATATATTGGAATATATTACAACATATATTAAAAATAAAAAAGGCATATCCTGACCAGGAGCACATGTGCTTTACAGACGACAGAGCGCCATCTGGTGGAACAGAAATCAACTAAGCATTGATTTAGCCTGTTCTCTGATGAGGCGCTCTGCCATCTGTAAAGCACATGTGCTCCTGGTCAGGATATGCCTTTTTATTTTTTTAATATCAACACCTGACCTTTTTAATTTTTCTATTAATTTTTCATATATATATATATATATATATATATATAAATATATATATAAATAAATTAACTAATAAATATAATTATAAATTTATCGACTCAAATAAAAAAATCATTAATTATTTAATGAACAATTGGACAAACATTGAAACAGTACACACATTTGACTTTGAGGACCTATATTCTAAAATAAATTTAAGAGATCTAAATAATAAAATAACCAATTTATTTAATGAATTAATTAATGACAAAACTTTCTACATTAAAATTATTCATAACAGATATAAAACATTTAAATTAGATCTTAAAACAGCAAAAACTCTACTGGAAACATTTTTAAATTTTAACTATATAGAATTTAAAAATAAAATATATATTCAATCAGAAGGCGTTCCCATGGGTACTTCTTCTAGTCCGTTACTAGCAAATTTAATATTGTTCTGGTACGAAAGAGAATACTTTCTACAAAATAATATTAATTGGCAAATATTCCGATATGTAGATGACATAATAATATTTAATAATCCACTGTTTAAAAAATTAATACCTGAAATATATCCTAAATACTTGAAACTTAAAAACAATGAAAAAATTTATAGAAACAAAAAAGTTAACTTTTTAGACTTGAATATAGACCTTACAAATAGTGCTGTTAGAGTTTATAATAAAAAGAGTAATTATAATTTCAATATTATAAAATACTGTAATATGAATTCTAATATATCATTAAATTGCTGTAAAGGTATATATTATGGTCAGTTTCTAAGATTTTATAGAATAAATAATATATTAGATAATTTCATAGAAGATGTTAAAAATTTAAACATGGAATTTATTAAAAACAAATTTAGTATCAAACAAGTAAAATATTTCAACAGTATATCAATTATAAAATATTTAAAAAATAATAAATGGAAATATCCATTTATGAAATCAACTTTCTATAATTTCTCTTAATATTAACTAAAACAAATTTATAATCTTTAACAGTTAATTAAACTTTTATTAAATAACTGATTAAAAGATTTTTTCACAAGATTTTTAAAGTGTTAAAGTATATATTTCATTTTTGTTTAATCTCCAATTTCTGGGGAGGAAAATGGAAGTTAAATAAAGATGAATTTGCACAATTAATAGCTTTATTAAACTCTTATAATTTGCCTTTTTAAAGGAATATTAAAAGATGATTAAGTGTTAAATCAGTTATTTTGATATAACTATCTGTAAAGATTATAAAACTTAGCTTTCTTCCTTTAACTATTTTTCCTATCTTCTTTAATTTTCTTGTTGTTCAAAAAAATTCTGAAGAAATGGTCTAAATTTGAAATGAGGGGGGACATTCCCCTCCCGCGACATGTGCCAGCCAGAAATAGATATACACAATGGAGGACGCAGCGGTCAAGGTAGGTTTACAGTTTGAATTTGTTAACACTTGTATCTGTTATATGTTCATTTAAATATTTCACTGAAACAACTTAATATTAACACATAAAATACGGTTTAAAAGAGATCTATGACATAATAAAGGAGGGGATGAAATGTCGCTGGAATTTTATCTGATGATCCCCGTTCCAGCAGATCTCTTTTTCCAATTTATTTCAATTTAAAGTTTTTTGTGTATGTCTGGTCTACCATTAGGGTTTCAAAACATAATATCCAAACTTATAACAAATGTTAATTCATACTATAGATATATTACTAAATACAACTATTTATAATCATATTATAAAATAAAAAAACCTTTAAAAATCTTTAAAAAAAAAAAAAAAGGATAAAACATAAAATCATAAAAAAATATATATATATATACTAACAATCTTATCTACCTTCTTTATAAAACTCCTTTTTTTTCCCTTATTATTAGTTTGATTAAAAGTGCATGGTTCTGTCTTTCTCTCTTTTTTCTAACTATTATATATATTATCTCTTCGATTATTCTATATATAGGATTAGAGTATGTCTGAATGACGTGTAAAAGCCGATGTAATAGACGTTACTTTGTTAATTTTTTTTATTGTTATTAATTATAAACATATAATTAACTTGAGGATGTAAAAGAAGTAAAGAATTTTTTTTTTTTTTTTTTTCTCTCTCTATCTACAAATTAATAACATTTTACAAATTTTATAATTTGTATTTAAATGATCATAATAGTGAAGATAATTTTAATACAAAACTGGACTATAAAATTAAATAACTATTTATTATTATAATTAATTTAGATTTAGCTTGCTAATCTAATCAAATCTAACTGATATAAGTTATCATTATTATCAGTTTGCTCCTTAAATTTTTTAAAATTAGAATCACTGTTATAATTTTATTATATAGTTTCTACACTATATATATATATATTAATTTATAATTTAAAAAATATATATAATTAATATAATATTAATTAATTTAAGCTTTAATCTATTACCTAAAATAAAATAGTTATAGTTTTTTTTTATTCTAGTTTGCCTTTTAATTTTTAATAAAAGGGTTCGCGACTTATGGGCGACCCTGTAAATCCTATTTACATGGAAATAAATGGTGTAGGCGCGAGCAGAAGAAAGGTTGAACGACGCCACAAAACAACACAAATGTAAAAGAGAAAAGATTTCCTCGAGACAAATCAAAATCAATGTTGCGAATTATTTGTGAGAGATTTATTAAAAACAAGATAATTACGTCCCCCCCTCTCTCGTATGTATCTATGCAAATTGGTCAGAATCCATTATGTAAATAAACAGGGTTGCCGATTGCTATTTTTATCTTATTCTTTTCTCTCCGCTTCTTAATAAGAACGTATATCGGAGAAAATTAATTTTTTGGGATTAATCAACGTGGAATATTCAATGATGTTCTCGACGGCAAATTGCTGGATATTTCTTACTTGGCATAGCAATGTTTGATCCAGCCGTTTGATCTTACAGCTGAGAGCTACTGTTGTTACTGTATAGGGGAGTCCATCTCTACTCTCTGCGGACCTGACAGTCCATCCGTACCTTCTGTCAGATCGATATTTCTGCGGGTGATACGAAATAACGAAGAACACCTCACGCGCCACTCCGGGTGGGTTTGTGCTGTCTGTAGAGTAGCTGAACAATTTAAACAATTTTATTGATTCTTCTAATCACTTGTTACAAAGGTGGAAAAATATATATAATAAGATAGTATTTAAATAGTAGATAAAATGTAGGGGAATATATATAGTTGTGTATGTGTACACATTTCTTCAGCAAGGAAGGCTTCCAGGCTTGTGGAGTAGCTGAATATACTGTCGACTCCTGATTTACCGGGTTGTGTGTGGATTTACCGAGTCGCGGATTCACCGGAATCTTTTAATTTTATAAAAACGGAACTGCCACCTTTGGTTTGTAAAACTGAAGATTTGTCATCTTGCGTGAGAATTGGCTTGGATGATTTTTTCACACTACTAGAGATATGACATCCACAATACGTATTTTTATTAAATAATATTATATATGTAGATATCTAGATACAAAATGTAGTAAAATTATGATAATGAATATAGAACCGTACTCGAATCAAAATTGAAAATGGTGTTCAAGACCTCG
>CP092868.1:9094419-9105763 GCA_030710605.1 Cordylochernes scorpioides | reverse complement strand
CTTTGGTAAAATACAAGATAATTAAACAAAAAATAAGAAAAGATCAAATATGTGCAATAAACTCTGAGAGAAAACTGACAAAAACTATAACAAGACTTAGAACAAAACACTTTAAAGGAATGAAAATACATTCAGATGGCACAAGAACATATAGAACATGCAACAACTGTCCTGGTGTGGAATTAACACCTACCCACATATTCTCATGCCCAGCAATGGCCGCAGCCTTGCAGAAAATTGACATAGACCCAGAGCAGCAGCTTTATACATCCAAGATAGTGGACATTGCTGCTGCTGAGATAAGAGATGCATGGAGACATCTGAGGCTCTTTATTGGGCACGACAACAACAACAACGGCATTCCAGAGTAAAATAAATTATCAGAGATAGATAAATATTTTTCAAATTAAAATAAACATAATCGATACTGAGTGAGAGTTGAATTAAAAATATTAGAAATTTATTATCTTCGGAAACAAACCGTATCTAAAATATCAATTTTCTTTTTGCTACATGTTTTAATTTGCATTTACCTATTTTACATATCTCTGATTGTATTTGAAAATCGTTAACCAATTCTTCATACTTTTGGCGAAGTGGTGTTTTATTAATTTGTTATTTGATATTATTAGGGTTCTTTCCTGGTATTCAAAAAGGAAAAATACGTGTCGATCAGTTATATTTTTCAATTTATCAAACAATTTGGCCGCTGAATCTCTGATTCTGGTAGAGCGCCATCTGGCGAATAAAATTGTAACTAAAATCAATTTCGAATTTTTCATTATTTGCCATAAAAAATCCCATTGCATCCTGAACACAATGGTGTTTACCGCATCGCTCTAGCGCAAATATTCGCGGAGTTATTAATTTTTAAAATAGTGCGGGACTTTTGGATCACCCTGTATATAAGAAGATGTAAATAATTAAATGTAAATATTGATTTTAACGCGACAACACATCCCAGTTTCAAAAGATGTCTATGCATTGTTTGTGTTGAAGACTTTAATGTGTCTTTGTTGGATTTTTTTTTTTTTGGCTAAATTAAAATGAGTCAATCAGCTTGTGAAACTTCATTGTATGTTTTTCTCCTAATTATCATTATGGATGTTGATTGGCTAAGCAACGAGTGACGTCAATTGAGCTAATTAGCATTTAATAGTCTTTTTCTCTCTCTTTAATTGTGTATAAACATCTAATTATTATTTTAATTTTGCCTAAATATTATTAATTTTTATGATATACATAAATCGTGTGTGTGTTTATATATGTGTGTAAATATATAAATATCAAAGTATATCCATATGGCCAACTTCACTGCATATTGTAACCAAATTGTTGACACTATAAGGATGCATGTAACTTATGTAAATAAACTTCCTCAAATATAATATACAATCATGGACCTTTTAACATGTATATCGGAACAATAACTCTGAAATATATTACAGTGATCTTTATTAAAGGCACACGAGATAACTAAGTGTGAACAAAATTGCCTCTGACGACCGTCAATATCAAAGACTTTCCACTTCCTTAAGTTTTGTCCATGAGTATATATTGACTTTTATAAACATTTTTTTTTTTAATTTCTAAAATTCATATTTTAAAGATATCGCCTTAAATATATGGAGTTTTGTAAAGGAAAACACCTATAAGGGGGAAATGTGTTAAATAGAACATACCTCGACATCGGCATGGGAAAAATAAAACCATTTTGAGGGCACTATTGAAAAAAGTCCTTATAAAGAGACTTCGCTTACTAGAGGGAAGATGAAAAATATTTAAAAGGTTTGGCTCGTCAGTGTAAAAAGCTCTCAGCGAATTCGCGCCAATTTATATATGGTTTCATCTCACAGAAAATCACTGTTGCTTTCTCTTTCATATTTTTTATAGCGAAGCTACGTTTCTGCATGGAGAACAGAAAATAATCATTAGAAAAAAAAACATTTATTTTGAGTATTTTATTATAAATAACAATTATATATATATTGTAAACCTATTATCTCACTTTTAGTGCGCCATCTGTGTATGATAAAAGAAACAATTTAGCGCGATTGTTTTCTTTTAAAAAGTGAACAACTTCTAAGAAATTGTATCGTAAACATTTTAAAATATGCGTCGTTTACTTTGTGTTTGCATATTACTAGTTCAATATGTAATATATATGCAAATTTCCTAATAATATTTCTGTGATTTATAAAAAATATATTTCTCACATTGCTGCATATTGATTGCTCTTAAACGCGAAACTATAAAAAGAGGATTCTGTTTTTTTTTTTAGAAATGTCAGCACTACTTTAGTTTCGAGCACATAATTGTTTTGCTCAGAGGACACAAAGATGTGTTTAGAGAATGTTAGTTCTCTATATTACCTATGAGGTGTTCCCGTCTTTGTGAAGTTTGGTGTGAGGTACACCTGAGTCTCGCCACAGTGGAGTTCAATAAAGACGGAAGCCCTGAGACACGCCTGACCTTTGTTTGGTGACACTTTCTCTACCTAGCCGTCCATTTTATCACTTGTTAGAAGGGGGGTCGTGTAACTCTGTGGATCAGTATCAGGAAAATGTTTGCCCCGAATAAATTGTTATGGAAATAAAAAGTTCTGAAGTTACTAAATCGCGTAAGTTTACAGAATGGGGCAGGATTTCATAGCCACGGGTGGTGACTGACTTGTCCCCATCGTTGGATGGCCATTTACGCCATCTGTCTGTTGGGGATGGAATTATTCAGTCCACTTTGTACCCTATTGCTTTGATGGGTTCCGTGATTTTAGAGTGGGTTCTCTACATCGCCATCCACAAGTCTTGGTGGGATCTTCCCATCTCCGGTCATCACATGTCACCATCATATGATAGTTCATCGGTTATTCTGTGGCTATGGCCCATCTCTTTTCCCGTTCTATAGTAAATAGGAATCCTATAATCAATATAAGATATAATACAATATAATGCGGCTTGTGATTGTAAAACGACATTTGAAAATTATCCCGCATGTGTTTCATTTGAACGAAAAATCAAAATTTATTTTAAGGAGAAATAACGATTATTTCTAGGGATGAGGTATGAAAGGATGAATTGTAAAGAGTAATGATAAACAGAAAATGTATCATTACTCTTCACAATTCATCCTTTCATACTTCATCCCTAATGTTAGAAATAATCGTTATTTCTCCTTAAAATAAATTTTGATTTTTCGTTCAAAAGAAACACATGCGGGATAATTTTCAAATGTCGTTTTACAATATAAGATATAGCTAGGAAATATATGTGAGTCGGGTAGTACCTTCATATGGCCACCGCAACTCTCCAACCTTGGCAATTCCATATATGTGCGGTGAGCCTCCAAGAATAGATTTCTAATCAGCACACACTACATTCTCCTCAAATCTAATTACTTTCTCACACTAATTTCCATATATGGAAATGTGGGGGAGTAATATAGGAGCATTCCAGTCTATTTGATTATGTATATTGCTACACACTCTGTCTTATAGAGATTGGTGTATGCGTACATTTACTGTATTCCAGTTCAGATAAATGGAAATACTGTTAACATTGTATCCACATATATATTATCTTTTGACTAAATTAAACTCTTCGAATAAAAATAACAAAATATAACGAGGATTGAAGAGGAGTGTCTTATAAGAACTTTATTCGCAAGCTTTCGGATGTCCTTCTACAGGCTTTACTATGACAAACAAATATATATCTCTTATTATTACCACCTAAAGTTGTACCGTGCTCATATATATAGTTGATTTGTCTGAGGAAAGACGAAAACTAAATGATAAAACGGGGCAACTTTGTCCTTCATTTCCGGCACTAATTAATGAAATATCAAAGAATAGGTATATAGCGGTGGCGAATAAAGGCCCTAAATAAAGGCTTTGTTGTTGTTGTTGTTTATATAGTTGAGATTTAAATCTCCTAAATATAGATTAAAATAATACAACAGGTTTCTCTGGAGATGGGTTTCTTTTTATTAATGTAATATCTCAAGCTTTCGGACATCTCTGCCTTTCTACAGTAGTACATAAACGTTTTATTTTTACGAAATATTTTTATTATATAACCAAATATATTATTTATTTATTATTACACATAAAAAAACGCCCTCTTTTGGAGAAAAAGAAAATACGCCTTGCCAAATGTTTTAATTTTTGTTTGCTCCTTACGAGGACAAAATATTTTTGTCAAAACGTCGAGGTAATAAAAAGATTTACTGGTCGACGTATCTTTATTTTCAATAAATATGAATGCCGGCCAGGCAGCCTCTATCTTCAAGATACTATTAAAGAATTCTAAATTCTTAACTTTAAAATGTAATATAAAAAATCCAGACGTATTCTTAGCAATACTAAGAAGAAAAAAAACACGCCGTAGGAAATTATTTCTCTCTCGAATACTTCTTATTTTCCGAAAATTTAAATCTTTAGAACTATTGAAAGTTTTTTAAAAATTATTATGAAAAAGTTTAGCGCGCCGTTTACAAATTTGTACTACTATATTACCTATGAGGTGTTCCCGTCTTTGTGAAGTTTGGTGTGAGGTACACCTGAGTCTCACCATAGTGTACGAACGGAGTTCAATAAAGACGGACGCCCTGAGACAAGCCTGACCTTTGTCTGGTGGTACTTTCTCTACCTAGCCTTCCATTTTATCACTTGTTATAAGGTGGGTCGTGTAACTCTGTGGATCAGTATCTGGAAAATGTTTGCCCCGAATAAATTGTTATGGAAATGAAAAGGTCTAAAGTTACTGAATCGCGTAAGTTTACAGAATGGGGCAGGATTTCATAGCCACGGGTGGTGGCTGACTTGTCGCCATTGTTGGATGGCCATTTATACCATGGCTGAGCCATAGAGGATAGGCAGCTACTTTTAAAAAAAAATTGGTGACATTTAAAAAAATGACGAATCACTGGTCTGGTCTGTACTGCGTCCATATTGGCCAGTCTTCACACTTGTGAAACAAATTGTCTTGACTGGAAATAAGATTTTATGATCAATCACATGGTATAAGCGAGCCATATTTGTATTTAATATTGTAAATTATTTATGCGTGCACAGGTATCTCCTTAGATGACATATATATATATTAAAAATATAAATATGCATATTGTGTCAATCTAGGTCAAGGTATACTACACACACCTATGACGTACAGGTCGGAACGTCACTTAACGGGTAATTATGGACAGTCGGGGCAGTGGGTGACATCCCTCCATTGTCCCTTTGTGTTGTCACATGGTGGTTGACAACCTGGTTATTCTGGTAGCTGCCGGAACTGCCGAGGTAGGTGACGGCCCTGTGGTGCGACTTGTGTAGTTCAATGGTAGGATTTGTAGATAGAACTTCCTTGCTGAGATAGCACAGTGTTATTTACTAACGCTGTTCTGGTGATGATGGCCTCTGAAGGTGTGCGACTTGTGAAGTTTGTATTTATATACCGCCTATGGTGATTGATTGACCGGCTGCGTGATGTGTACCATAATCTCGGATGTATTGGATGATGTTCTGTGGCTGGATGTTTGGTGGTGGGAGGAATCGGCTGGTCGTAATAAGTTCTGTGCACGGAATTTCAACCTCGCTCGCTGAAGCACTGCGATATAGGTGAAGTGGCTGTCACAGAGATTCAGCTTATTTTGTGTGCGCGAGGGTGGTGAATTGTTGGCTCTTGCCACCGCTACTCGTCAGAACAATAACTCGAGCCACCAAGCCCTCATGAAAGGTACAGAAAATTATAATAATAGCGCGATCTATATTAAACTTCTTTATAATCATTATTAACTCTAAAAAGCGAAATAAAAATCATTTCAGCGATTCATCACAAAAAATCAATGTTCTGTTATTCCTTCTTTCTATTCACCGAAGATTTCTAAATGAATGTTTGGTCAAAAATAAATCGTAGATTTTAGAAATCATCGCTCTTGTTTCCGCGTTAATCAGAGAGAAGGGCTCCAATCCCCCCATTTCACCCTTCAATAAGCTAATTGGATAGAGGGCGTCACACCCCACCGCAGGTACCGTGGAGTCGATAGTGTGCAGGCCCCGTGTGTATATCACACCGCAACATTGCTTCCCTGTGTGTGCCCCCTAACTGATTCTTAATTGCATTTTTTCCCTCACCAATATTCAACCTCCTTTATATTATAATTAAGTCTCTTTTTACGTACAACACTTAATACATTATTCCTTTGATGAGACTTTCCCCTCACTCTCCACAGTATTCCCTCGGAGTGAGGGTTTGGTTGGTGGAGGAGGAGTGACAATTTTTTGACAAATAAACAACTTTATTGACATCTTGTCAATCTTTACACTCAAAGGGAGTTATAAGGTAATAATAATGGTAGGAATATGAAGAGAGATATATACAATCGACGTAGCCCTCTCCGAGGGCACGTCCGGATCAGGAGCTTAAAGCCGCCTTGAATCTAGACAGATCCCTGCCATTTGGGGAGTTCATGTTCGGAACATGTTTGATGATAATGGAGGAGTGGTCTGTCGATTTAACAGCCACGATCTGAGATCAAATCCCACATTGGGCACCGTTTTTTCTAAAGAACAAATTGCTTCAATGGTCCTAGATTCTTGTAAAACTCCAACCCCACCAGTGGGTGCAAGTAACCAAATGAGACTTTGGCACATTTCGAACAGCTTTCTACATGTGTAGACATGTGGCGCTAACTATGCATCATGATTATCATGACCTGTACCACGTGTTCTTTTGTAATAAATGACAACATTGGATAAAACTCATCTCTCGCGACATTTTAGTTTATTTCTTCCGACGTTCCATTGTTGCCATTTTCAAGGTTAAAAACCTCCGTGAGCTGCAAAGCTGCTGTCCGTTTTTTGAGGTCTGATTGCTAACACGAGCAGCACGTTGGTATGTCAGGCACGATGATGCGCCATCTATATATAAGAAAGGTTTCCTTTACATATAAAACAACACAAAAATTATACTCTCCGTACTGCAATGTAAATATCGGTTAAACTGCTAAATGATTCTAATAGCTCGTTTTGAATTCCCTTTCTTCGAGACTGGATCTCAATCTTATTGTCAATTATTAGGTTTTTATTCAGTACTCTGTTGGGGTATCAGTTTTATCATTTAGGAAGTTACTGTTGTTCTTCTTATTTTTTTTTTTTTTAGATTTTCTTCATTTTAGAAACAGTTTTTCAGATTTGTTTTGGATTCTTCTATATGTTTTATTTTTGCCCATTCCCAGTCGACGTTTATTTTTACGGGATACTTTTAATCACATAACTTAGAACATTAATAAATTAGCAATTGAAGAATAATAAGAGAGAAATTGATATAACCCGGGTTCCTGGATCGCGAATCGCTGAATACACTGAGAGCAATAATAAACCTAACCTTATTCAACACTCTAAACAAAGATAACTATTTTTTATAAAGCAATAAAAAATGAAGGCAAGAATTCCTTTTTTGATAATGGATCTCACTTAGAGCTGTGTTGCTACTCTGTGAATATATATTTCCCTGACCTTCTAAATTTTCGATTTGTTGAACAACAAAGAGATAACGTGAAGGACTTTAAATTTGTGGGGAACTTACAATAACATCAAGGAATCACAATTACCATGGTATACGTGTACTTGTTTCTATAATAAATAAGAAAATATATTAAAATATCATATCGTATTCTTAAATAAAAACTATATATAATGCGGCGCATTCCGTTACTTAATTAGCTTTCCAGCTATGATCTTCATCAACAAACCAAGCGGTGACTTCCAGGAATTGCTCAAAGAGTATATTTAGCGTATGGTACAATGTCTCTTCGCAATTATAGCACTCTTTTCCTGGTCCTGGTCCCAAATTGCCTTATTTTCTTATTTTAATGATTGATTTCCCGTTTAGATTTTTCAAAATGTATTTGTTCATTTACACACTTTTTTGTTTGAAAAAAAGTTCTCCGATTTTTGTAATTGTTTTCCTTCCAATTTGAACGATTTTGCGTGTCATCCTTGCGCAGGAACCATGCTAATCCTCACTGTATCGTTCCAATTGTAGTAGTTGTACCTCCGAACAAGAGTGCACACAATCTGAATGTGCAACTTCCTTCAACAAAACATATCTACGCTACCGTTGAACTACTATACCCACTTACCTAACCTTCTACTGGATGGAAGTCAGCCTAGTGTTGATACCACTGCTGCCGGGATTGTTTGAATTGTTATAGGAACTATTAGTCTAGAGGGGGACCAGAGCTCTCAGGGGAGTTGTAACTATGTAAATATGATTTTACCATATATAGCACTATCCCGCTTATAGCACGCTATTGACCTAGACTACAGAATAGTCTGGTGTTATAACTGATATTTAGTCTTTTTCTCTCATAATTATGTAAAAAAAAAACTAAATACAATAAAAATCTACTAGAATTAATGACCTAATAAAAATGTCTATACACCAAATAGAAATAATGTCCAATCATAGACTAGAGTTTCTGGAATGGCCGGCCGGTCATGTAAGAACGCTACCCCAGTGTATCAGTCCTGGTCCAATTAGGCACGCACGCGACAGGTAGCACGACACGTGTCCCCACGCTCTCTGATAGAAACCTGTGTGACCACAATTTTTGTCCCCCCTTAATTCGTTATTCCGCTCAGTCCAAGTGTTGGCGTTCGCACCTGTATAACTTACGTTCTTCACGCCACTCACTCACTCGACCTCTAATAACACAACTCGGGTTGACAACACATTTTAAGAACTGCTGTTTGTCTTTACCTCAGAGTTTGTGTAACTAGCATCGGGCAGGTATACACAAGGATGATACTGTAAGGCCCATAAATATGTATTTACACTCTCCCATAAAATACGGTATATTTACCCCCGACTCGCTGTTCTAGATTTTGATCCTATGGCCTTCAATGTTTCTTTGGTATGTAGTGTTTTGTGCGCACACTCTACTTATGATGTTTTATGATCGAAGAAATTTATTTTTAGCGTTATATATGTTTTTTGTTAAAAGCTACGAAGAGTTGTACCACGACTTCGACGATCTTGATTCTCCATAGTGTGAGTTCTAGTCTCTTCTCTTCCACGCGGCTGATATGGTAACTAACAAGGCGAGTGAGAAAGACATGCGGATTAGTGGATTTCGCATCAAATTTTGCTTTTTTTGTGGGGTGATATTTTTTAGTGTGGTGATAGTCAATATTTTGATAGCTATAAAGAGAAGCCATTAATGCCCCTTTATAATTTCTAAAATGTCAGAGGAATGTGTAGAGTATTAAAATTGGCAAGATTCGAAATCAAACCTGATCAGTTTTGATTCCCAGCCAGTGACGGCAATGCTATACCCCAGCGGCCACACACCGTGGTGGCACATCTCTTCACACGGGTTTATTTTGAGCGGACTCACCCTGAGTGATGTCCTCGGTGACGGAGGGATGGATGATAGATCATTCACCCTGCTGCTGCTGTCAGCCCCTTGGCTTGAACGGTCTCAACTCTGCTTTGAGCAAACCTACAGGCTACTGTTTTACTTGGAAATATATAAGACTCTTACACTTACACTTTTATATTTGCACTTAACAGTGTTTTTCTTTAAATTCACACTCTTGGACGTCATCTATCATGGTTAGAGATGGAACAGCACGTCGAGTTGACATCCATGCCTGTAGCTGGAAGACGTGCAGTTCTTTCGTAGTAGGATCTGCAGCATTCGTCAGCGTCTATTCAATCGCTATAGATGGAAAAGTTTGTTTCGCTGCGAAGTCTATATTGTCCCCATTCCTAGGTTAGGACTTTAAACAGAGCTGTTAATGTAGGTCTGAACGTGAGGTGCGGTGTGGCAGCGATGTCCCCCCACTGATGACGACCCCAAAGCCCGGCGGCGGTGGCTGCGGCGCCAAGGCCCGGGTGAACAGCCTGTGGTCGGTGTGGTACTGCGGCCTGGCCCTCGCCCTGCAGCTCTACCTGGTAGCGGCGGCCGTGGGGAGGTTTGGGGCCCACGCCGGCCTGCCCTGGCCCCGGCAGCCCTACCTGGCGCTCAACGCCTACGTCGCCTGTGTCGGGGCGGCCGTCGTGCTGCTGCCCTGCTTCGCCCTCGCGGCGCTAATGCGAGTGGGGAACCTGGCGAACGACGGCGCCAAGCTGCGGCCTCGCACCCCGCCCGCTGTCTACCAGAACATCAGAGCCCCGCGCTGCGGCCTCGTCCGCGCCCTGTGGCGTCACGCGGGCCCCACCGCGCCCTTCCTCCACATGTGCATCGCGCTCTGCCTCTACGCCCCGCGCCTCATTCTCACAGCGCAGCTCGTCAAGTACGGCTTCCTCGCTAAAGGTGAGTGGACATCTTTCACATGGCGCTGCGTCCTGTGATCTCAGGAAGTTCTCTGGCGGTGATCGAAGTCCGACCGTATATCTATACCACGTCTCAACTATGCAACACAGTGTCTTTCACAGCTGGTACCAGATATATAGCAAACCTCTAGAGAAGGATTATAGAAAGCTATATTTTTAGATTCAGTTAGTCCACCGATTTCTATACAAAGAGATTCATCTTTCAACGAATTAGCTGTCGAATAAAACGGCTATTGGAATATTTACCAAAAATATAAGCATTCTAACTCCACAAAGAAGCGGCGTAAAAAAAAGCATGTTTTTTTGTGCGTGGTTTGAAACTTGACGCGGGTAGAGAAAAAGTGTCCCACATTAACTAACAATCAGTTTATTTTAAATCTCCTTGTTCCGCAGACTTCCCGTCGCCTTTGTCAGCCGTTGCTTAGAGTCTTGACTTCCATCTCTGCAGACTCCAAGCAACTGTTTGGGCATGGGTGTCAGAGAAACGTGAATTTCAAAATAAATATGCGCCCATCTCCCTGGTGCCAACAGGCTGTCTGATGATGGATCCTCACCTTTTATCCCCAAGAACAGCGCCTATCTCTGACGTAGCTAGGACCTCTGACATCATCACACCAGAAGAAAGGTCGTATTGATTGGTTCCCACGTCTCAGCGGAGGACCAATAAAGACGTCGTCGTTCTCTTTTGGTCCCCTGCTGGGACTTGAGCCAATTATCGGGGGAATTTAGGCCTAATTGGGTAGATAATGGGAACCATGATCACCCCAGAACCTAATTTATACCTCCCTCTTTCTTTCTTTTCTTCCTTCATCTCGTTACCCATTCTTCTGTCTACAAAGGAACAAGTAAAGAAGATGGCTAACAAAGGGGGATTCTGTATCCAATATCTTTATTATTTGCCTTTCGCTAACTATCCGGAATTTTACTCTGGAATAGAACTAACATAACATCTACTAGGTACTCTGAGAGAGAGCTATAGTCCTTCACTCTCTATGTTAAAGAAACGT
>CP092868.1:9039016-9094319 GCA_030710605.1 Cordylochernes scorpioides | reverse complement strand
CATCAGCGTCAAATACTGACATTTGTTCTTTATTTTGGCTCAGCTTTCTGGCTTCCTTTGCCAAATCAACTGCCATTTCATTACCCCCGATCTCAACACGGGCAGGAATCCATTGTAGAATGCAGTTATTCTCCAATGATTCCAGTTGGGTAAGTAACGAGTGTATTTTCTGTGTGATTCTAGTTTTGCCCTTCTGAATTGCTTCTAGAGCGGATATGGAGTCGCTGTATATTAAAATTCCTTCTGCTTGATGCAGGGATGGTTGGTTAAGGCATAAATCAGGAGCTTTCCAGATAGCTGTCAGTTCACAAGTGAAGTTTGACGAAATCTGTCCTGCTCCTTCTTTGATTTTGATGTTTGTTCCATCTTGCAGTATTATGTTATTTCCGGCCCCTCCATTACTCAGGGTAAGGTCTGAAGATCCATCTGTATATGCTGTTAAAGGGCGTGGCCTAGCATTTTTAATCGAGAATTTGTACATAGCCGTTAATATTACAAACACATTAGACCTCGAAGCCCAAGGTATCAAAGTCTACCTCAATCAAAACAAAGCCATCAACATATACAATATGTATCACCCTCCAAACAATAATTTATTGACGATGGAACAATGGCTCAATTTCTTACAGACAACACTATTATTGTAGGTGACCTTAATGCCAAACATCAACTATGGGAATGTTCTACGCCAAACCCAAGAGGCAAAATACTATCAAACATATTTGACGACAATGCCTTCATGTGCTTAAATGATGGGAATCCTACCCATCATTCCTACAAGCTATAATATTGAACAAGCCCTTGATATAAGTTTTTACTACCCTGACATTTTCCACAAATGCAAATAGCAAATATTAAAAATTTTGGAAGTGATCATTTGCCTAATTTGATAGAAATTAGCACCAAGACCAAAACTAGCTCAATTAAGAAAAATTCTGGAACTTCAAAAAGGCTAATATGATATCTTTCGAAAACACCATTATTAAAGCAGCCAAAGTTTCAATACCAAGAGGTAATATTAAGAAATGGATTCCAAATTATACACACCAGGCAAAAAATGTTCAAACACTTATAACTAAAAGAAATGAACTACAAAAAAGTGCACCCAAAACCAAACAAATTGAGAACTGAACTGAACATTGTGATTGCAAAAATAAAAAGATTATACGTAAATGTGAAAAGGAAAAAATGGAAACAAACTTGTGACAACCTGAACCCAAGAAACCCAAATACAAAACTTTTGAATTTGGCAAAACAAATTGACAGAGTCCAGCCACAAACTGTAAACACAAATATGATTAAGAATACAGATAGTACACCAGCAACTAATGACAAAATTGCTGCCAATCTTTTAGGTAATTCATATCAAATAAGTAGTAAAATCAAGGTTGAAAAAAGGCCCGAAAGATTATTCATGACTGTAAAAATGTCACCAGCACTCAATATTTTCCATGAAAAAAATCAATATGAAAGAGCTAGCTTATGCATTAGAAAACACTGACCTAAACAAGACTCCTGGGCCAGATGGAATCCATGGCCGAATGATATCAAACTTGGGCAAAATTGGCAAATAAGACTTCTTAATATTTTCAATGACTCCAGGAAAACTGGAAAATTGCCTCAAGACTGTAAAAATGCAACAATAATTCCCAAAAACTTGACAAATCTGCTGATGACCCAAAAACTACCGACCTATCTCCCTCACAAGTATTTGCTGCAAATTATTGGAAAAAAATATACTCAGACGACTCACCTACCACCCCGACACAAGAAATCTCTCACCAGAAGAACAATATGGATTTAGGAAAGGACATGGGACAATAGACCAACTCTTATTTTCACACAAAAGGTAAAAGATGCACAAAACAAAATCCAACTAACCACACCATAGCTGCTTTTTAGACCTTACACAAGCTTTTGATAAGGTATGGAAAAACAAGTTAATTACAAAATTATACAAACATTACAAAATTGATGGAAAAGCTCTCACTTGGATAAATGATTCCCTTAAAAATATATAAACCAGGGTCAAATATAATGGCACTCTATCTAAAACCTTCAAATTGTACCAAGGATTACCACAAGGATCAATCCTTAGCCCAACTCTCTTCACCCTATTTATTGCAGGCATAGAAGAAAAATTTTCACATAAAACCAATATTGGACTTTTCGCTGATGACATTATTCTATGGAGCAGCAACACTAACTGGAAAGAGATTTGAACAAGACTCTTCTCCACCTAGAAAAAATTGCTAATAAACATAAATTAGAATTTAACCCCCAAAAATCTGAAACCTGTCTTTTTACTACCGATAAGAAACTATACAAAATAAGACCAAATATTATTCTGAAAGAAAAACAATTGCAATATAATAAACATCCTAAATATCTCGGCTACACCCTGGATCCAGAAATTAACTCCAGTAAGCATATTGAAGGAGTTGTTAGAAAATGAAGAGACCGACTAAAAATCTTGAAATATATTTCAGAAAGAGTGGGGAGCTGAAGCAACAACACTAAAATTACCTTACACATCTCTAATGAGACCTATCTTGGAATATGGATATCAAATCTATGGTACAGCATCTGAAACAAATCTAAAACACTGGAAAGGATACAACTAAATGCAGCTAGAATTATTGCAGGTCTTCGAAAAACCTGCCCTAATAATATTGTACTTTACGAGGCAGACATTATGCCCTTGAAGGATAGAATAAGCTACAATCTGCCAAAATATATAAACAAAATCAAGAGTAATGAAAACAAACACAGAACCTTCAATTACATACTTAATTGGGAACCCAATATAAGACTCAAAAAAGAAGGCCCTCTCCACCTGGCCAAAAGAAATGGATTTTTAAAATATAAAGTGGAAAAATATTATTTAGCTGAAAAAATATCTCCATGCGAACCACTAACAAAATGTTATTTTTAATGCCACTTTAAATGAACCCACCAACAGACAATATCAAAATCCTGAATACTTAAAACAATTATCATTAGAAATAATTAATAAAATTCCTAAAAATGCAATAACTATCTTTACCGATGGTAGCAGAGACGAGTTGGGACACACTGGCAGTGGCTCTCTCATTAAAACCACAAATGGCAATGAGAAAATAAACAGAAGAAACCCAGAATTTTGCTCAGTCTTCAGATCAGAACTTATAGCCATCTATGAAGTCTTAAAATCCATCAGAAACATTAAACATCACGATATATGGATTCTTACTGATAGTAGAATCGCTGCTATTCTGTTCAACTCATAAGCCAAGTAACGGTATCCAAGCTAGTGCTTGGACATTGTACCTGGAAAAACCACCTCCCAGACAACGTGTCTGGAAGGATCTCTATACCGGTGGCCTTTAATCACAGCAAAATAGGAAACTATCTACTGTGTCCAGCAGGAACCGCGGGGAGGCAACCCCCGGTCGACTCTGTTCACTCACAGCTGAGGAAAAGCTCAGCTGCCACTTGAGTCACACAGGGGATTTTAGAGACAAAGTAAGCAGGAACATAATTGGTTATCTCCAAAAACTCTCAATACCTCAAAAATTCACCTTCAATGGATACCCTTACATATTAGCATTGAAGGCAATGAAGCTGCTGATGCGCTAGCGAAAAAAGGCACAAAAGAACCCTTGCTACAGAAAAATAAACTTACTTTTAAAGAAATAGAAACAGTAGCCAAAATAAACAAGAACTGGAGGATCCCACCTAAGCACAGTTGGTATACCCTAGAAGCAGATGGCCACCCAGACCTTTAGGTCCACAAGCCAGCATGCGAAGCATGCCCTTCGCTGCTATTCTGTTCAACTCATAAGCCAAGTAACGGTATCCAAGCTAGTGCTTGGACATTGTACCTGGAAACACCACCTCCCAGACAACGTGTCTGGAAGGATCTCTATACCGGTGGCCTTTAATCACAGCAAAATAGGAAACTATCTACTGTGTCCAGCAGGGACCGCGGGGAGGCAACCCCCGGTCGACTCTGTTCACTCACAGCTGAGGAAAAGCTCAGCTGCCACGTCGTGGGCTTTCTCAAGAAGCTTGCTGTGATTTCTCAGCAGCTTACTCTCGATCGCGCCCCTCGCCCTCCTTCTCTCTTTCTGCACACCCACTACCCTTGGACAATCCAAGACGTAGTGGCGTGCATTCACATCCCTTTCTCCATAGACGCAATCAGGGTTTCTCTTAATTTTAAATCTGTGGAGACTTGGGGAAGAGCCCATGTCCCGAACTACCCTAATGAGTTTGTGGGACATTACCTTACAGAGGTACTTGGGTGTTGTTACCCCATTGAATACCTCTCTCTCCTTCACACTGTTCCTCCATCTGTCCTACCATAAGTCCTGGACGTGCCCCCTGATCTTCCTATAAACTTCTTTCTTGGTCACTGGGGTCCTCAGTGATCTACCTCTAAAGCATCCTGCCTTAGCGATCCTGTCTGCGAACTCATTACCTTCGATGAGGCTGTGTCTCCTAAACCAAGGGAGCTCCGGAGCCCGCGTCATCATCTCCAGCTCCTGGATTATTTTATGCGCAAGTTGCGCTTTCTCCAGATTGATGGCGACGAGGACCGACATACAATCTGAATAGAGGCGGTCCGGGCTGAAGTCCTTCTCGGCACACACTCTGAGGGCTACCCTGATCGCACCCAGTTCGGCTGAAAAGACCAATTCGTCCACTCTGAGTGTTAAACTTTCTTGGAAGATCAGCTCTCCATTAGTGAATATCACTACCCCAGCTCCAGTATTGGTTCCAGACTTACTACAATCAGTGAAAACCTCCGTGCCAATCCCTGTCGACCCTCCAAGACTCCAATTCCACTTTGGCAACCACTGCGGAGGCTTCCTTGGATCCCTCTTCGATTTCAGGGCCCCCGCTTCGAGTCCCAGGGCATCTTCCCTGTTCTCCCAGATCTTCTGTCTGATGGTCTCCTCCTCTAATTTCAATCCCAGGGGAATAAGCCCAGCGAGGACCAAAAAGGCCTCACTGCTGGTAGTGCGATATCCCCCTGTGATTCTGAGTACCGCTGTCCTCTGCACTCTCTCTAGAGTTGTTGCCACCTTCTGATCCCTGTTTCGGCGCCACCAAGCCCCGGAAGCATATAGCAAGATTGGCTCGACACAGGAGAGGCAGAGGTTCCTAAAAATAGTACCCTCCTTCTCCCCCCCTCCTGTTGAAAGCCAACCAGGACAGGCCTGCACAACGCCTCCCTGCCTCTCGCCACCATCTCCTCCGCCTGGTATTGCCAACCCATCTTGTCATTAATGACCACCTCAGAATGGTCAATCTATTGACCCACGCTACCCTCCGTCCTTCCATCCGGATAGCCGGCTTGTGTTCCCATTTGATCCCTTTCCTTTTAGTTCTTATGTCCCTAGGCTTAAAGCTGAGGACTTTAGTTTTGGAGACATTGAACTTAAGGCCAGTCATGGGCCCAGATCGAGAGAATTTGGAGAGAAGTTCCAACACACTTCTCAGCCTTCGCTCTCGAAGCAGCCTCAATGATGAGGAACTGGTCGTCAGCATAGAGAACCAGCCTGGCTCCCTCAGGGAGCTCCTCCTGGAAAACGGTGTTTACCAGGATATTCCACAGAATAGGTCCGCGCAGCAAGAACCCTGGGGGCAACCCCTAGCACAGTTTCTTTCCAACTTCCGCCCACCAAAACTGAGGCTAATCCGTCTATCCCTCAGGAAGTCACGAACCAAGCTGCACAAATTATCAGGACAACCCATGTCCATCAAATTTCTCATCAGCTTGTTCCAGCTCATAGAGTTGAACGCGCCATTAATGTCCAGGGCCACGAAAAGAACCCAAGCACCCTTATTTAAGCCCATCTCAACCCCCTCTAACACCTCGTTCAGAGCCGTGGTTGTGGACTTCCCTTCCCTAAAACCATGTTGGAAAGAGGAAAGGAGCTCATTACTCTCTATCCAGTGCTTCAGTCGCTGAGCTAGTAGGCTATCCAGGACCATACCTAGACACACTAGTAAAGAAAGCGGACGATAATCATTAGGAGAATTACCCTTTCTACCAGACTTTTCGAGAAGCACTACTCGGGCAACCTTCCATGCCTCAGGAAAAGTACCAGTGTCCAGGCACCTATTGAATAACCTGGAAAGAAGCGATGGGTGCATCCTTACCAGGGCTTTCACGACCGTGTTATCGATCCCTTCGGGACCAGGAGATTTCCTTTTCCCGAACTTGAAAGCCGTCAGTTTCACCTCATTCTCAAAAAAGGGCGGATCTACTAAACCACAAGTGGTCAGAGAGATCTCGTCCTCTGGTTCCTCGTTTCCGAAGTGCCGATCCAAGTTGTTTTTATTTTGTCTTCTGCTTTCGAGCGAGTAGGTCTAGAACACATTCTCTCTGAATTTTCTCATTGTTGGTGGATGAAACAGCACCAGTGATTATTTTGGCCGCTTTTGCTTGAACACTGTCTAGTCTTACTTTTAGTGATGAGCTTGAGGGAGCCCAGACCGGTGTTGCATATTCCATTATCGGCCTTATTAAGGTGGTATATCTTGTTCTGAGAATTCTGGGTTTTGCTCCCCAATTTGTTCCACATAGCCTTCTCAGAATGTTTAGTTTTCTGATAGCTCTATTTGAGGTGCTAATTATGTGTTCTGAAAATACCAATTCCTCATCAATAATAATTTAAATAATTTTGTTGACACGCACACACATCTTGTCAATACATGCAGAGTCTGCACTATTAAAAAAATATAATATGCATTATATACACTATGTACAATGAATATGGCGCCTCTGCCAGCGCTGCAGAATTTGGTGGAGAATCGCCAGTGGGTCTCCAGCGACACCACGCATTTTGCGATCTACGATGAATACGTAGATCGCGTACTTCGCCGCTTAGGAGATGGTGATGGCGTGGTCCTCGAGACCAACTTGAAAGATCCAGGACTGCAGTATCACACCTAGGTATTATGGATTTCTAATTTTATCAATTATTTGTTTGTTTATGCTTATTTTGTGGTTATATTTATGCCTTTTTCCCTGTGAGTGGAGAAGACGCTTAGGTTTGGTTTTATTGGGTTTATGGTCATTTCGAGTTCCATTGCCCACTTCTCCAGTCCTCTCATTGATGTGTTCAGTATTTTTTACGATTTTTCTATGCTGCTACTTTTGTGCCATATGGCTATATCGTCTGCATAACAGGCAACCTTTGTGTCTTCAGTGAGGCAAGGATGGATGTCGTTAATATATAGCAGATAGAGTAGAGGACTGAGCACAGATCCCTGAGTTACACCAGCCCATGTTCTTCCTTCCTTGGAAAATTCTCCATTGACCCGAACCTTTAACCTTCTTCCCCTTAAGAAGTCTGCAATCCAGATTAAGGTTTTTCCTCTTACTCCGATGTTGTGCAGCTTTTCACGTAATTTCTCCCTCCACACTCGATCAAAAGCTGAGGTCATATCAAGGAATATAGCCGTGGTCTTCTTTGGCGGTTTTTCCTGGAAAGAATCTATTAATGATTGACAGAAGTAGAACAGTTGATCAGTCGTACAGTGCTGGGATCTATAGGCAGTTTGGTAGAGGTTTATTTTATTATTGTTAGTGAGCCAGACTATGAGTCTAGAGTGGATAATTCGTTCTGGTATTTTACAAAGTATGCTGGTGAGAGCAATTGGCCGATAGTTCTTGTATTCCTTGGCATCTTTGTTTGGCTTCAGTATTGGCACTATAATTGATATCTTCCAATTCTTTGGTAGTTTACCAGTTTGCCATGAAATGTTCAGTATTCGTAGGAGTTGATTATTAGCTTTGTCTTCCAAGTGTTTAATCATTTGACCAAAGATTAGATTATCTCTTGGTGACCTCTTGGATTTTTTTATTGATAAGTTTAGCTCATTCAGTGTGAAGTCTCTCGAGAAAATATCTTGTTGATGGTAGTTTCTTGCTTGTTTAACTAACTTGTTTATATTATTTTTTAGAGTCCTGTCTTCATTCGTATAGTTGAGTATGGAAGTGCTTGAAAGATATTCAGCAATTATGTCAGCCATCTGTTTGTTCTCGTTCTCGCTGTTTTATTCATGTCGGTTAGAGTATTGGAGGATTGGTGTTGGTTTTGATTGTTCTCTAACATTCTAATCATATTCCAGTGTTGGCTGTCCTTTCTTGGATCCATTTTTTCGCAGAATTCTGCCATTTTTCTTGTTTGCATATCTAAATTTATTGTTCTATTTTGTGACTAATTTCAATGAGTTCCTTTCTGTTTTCTTCTGTTTTATTTTTTTTAAGAAGTTCATTGATATTGTCTCTCTCCCTGAAATCATTGCCTCGATGTTGTGGTCCTTCCAGTAAGGTATCCACAGGTCTTTACGTCTACCTCTAGGTATCGATGCTTTTGCAGCTTTTGAAATGTTCGAAGAGAATTTTTGTCAAGCGTTCTGTAATTCAATTTTTCGTTGCACAGTTCTTCAAGCTTTTCTGTGATTTTTTTTCAAGTCGGCTTTCCTAAAGTTCCATGTTCTTTTATTCTACTGGACATTCTCAATTTTGAAGTTTAGGGTTGTTAAAATTGGTCTGTGGTCACTGATTGCACCTCTCAGGATTTTTCATTGTGTTGTGGGTGCGATGTTGCAATTTATCGCTGTGAGGTCTACTGCGGATTCTGTGCCTGTGGACTTAGATAGGTGTTCTCTCCGTTATTTAACGGTGTAAGGTCGAGGTCGCTTAGCATGTCCTCAACCTGCTGACTTCTGTTATCCTGGACAGGTGATCCCCAAATTGAACTTTTGGCGTTAAATTCGCCGAGTATGATTGTGATATCCGAAGACGCTTCACTTAATGTCTCTATTGTGTGTACCCATACCAAATTCAAAGATTTCACGAGCTGAAAGTTGGCGATTTTGAGATGCGTCAAGAATTCGCTGCATGGGTTTTCCGGCAAATTGATATTGATGAAAACTGGCTGTCGAATGTTCTGTGGACAGATGATGCTCACTTTTCTCTAAACGGAGAATTTAACATTCAAAACAGCCGCATTTGGGCAACAGAAAACTCTAGGATTTTTACAGAAATGCCACTTTACCAGCCTAGAGTTACAGTTTTGTGTGGGTTCACTTCTTTTATTATTGGGCCATTTTTCTTTGAAAAATCAATGGAAGAACATTTAAAACCGTTTTTGTAACTGGTGAACGTTATGTTCAACTTTTGAGAGAAAAGGGTATTCCCATATTGCAGGGCAAAAGCACTAAGCGAAATAACATTCATGAAAGATGGAGGACCTCCTCATATCTCCCGAGGTGACAAACAATTGCTGAAGGATACGTTCGGTGAAAATCGTGTGATAAGTCGCCACTTTATATACCAGTGGCCTCCAAGATCACCAGACTTGACGCCTTGCGATTTTTGTATATGGGGGTACATTAAATCGTGTGTTTATCGATGCTGGCCTACCACATTGGCCATGTTGAAGGCTCCTATCAGATGGCACGTTTTATCAATTTCAACAGATATGTTATTTAATGCTGTCCATTCTGTCATTTATCGTCTGCAAGCGGTGATTGAGAATGAAGGGTGCCACATTGAGCAAGGATTGTGACCTAATACAAAAGAGAAGGCAGTTACCTCATGTGTTATATAAGCCGCCATGTATTATATTATCTACCAATATTTTGCAGCTCTTTGTGTTGGGATATGGGGATAATAAATGCTGTCCTCAAATCTTGACTCTTTTTTTTGTGAACAGTAATATTTTGTTTGTCATTTGCTCACATATTATGTCGTGCAAACCAGAGTGTTATAACTTCTCGAATAACACTGGTACACACAATCTTTCCCCTTATGTTTAGTTTTCGATTTTCGCTCATTAGAAGAAATAGCATAAGGAATATTTTCTGTACACCAATAACTTCAGAAATGTTGTGAAAAAAATAATACAAAATGATTTTACTACCACGTTTTTCAACGCAAAAGGTCGATTTAAATATTATTTTTATTTGAGGGGACACATTTTTTAAAATTGTGTACAGTATAATAAACAATGATAACATTTGACAAGCCCATAGGATATTTGGAATAAAGTACGACAAATATATTTTGTCACTCCCCTCTATATTTCATTTGTTGGATCATGACAAATATCCAGTTAAATAGTCAAGGGTCGCCAATCAGTCAAGAAACTAAAAATTTCTTATAGCAATAAATCCTATTAATAGTGCCATCATAATTTTTGGTACTATATTAACATTTCAAAAATTCGTGTATTGATATCAGCAGTGTTTTTAAAACATTCAATCTATTTCACAAAACCCCATATAAAATATAAATATTTTTGCTACATGTTTTAATTTGCATTTACCTATTTTACATATCTCTGATTGTATTTGAAAATCGTTAACCAATTCTTCATACTTTTGGCGAAGTGGTGTTTTATTAATTTGTTATTTGATATTATTAGGGTTCTTTCCTGGTATTCAAAAAGGAAAAATACGTGTCGATCAGTTATATTTTTCAATTTATCAAACAATTTGGCCGCTGAATCTCTAATTCTGGTAGAGCGCCATCTGGCAAATAAAATTGTAACTAAAATCAATTTCGAATTTTTCATTATTTGCCATAAAAAATCCCATTGCATCCTGAATACAATGGTGTTTACCGCATTGCTCTAGCGCAAATATTCGCGGAGTTATTAATTTTTAAAATAGTGCGGGACTTTTGGATCACCCTGTATATATTGGGAAAAAAATATTTAAAAACGCGAAGAATATCGCTAACAGAATTTAAATTTCGACTGGCCACACACAAATTGCTCATTTTAATAAATAAGCGTTTAAATAAAGTAGTTAAAAGAGGAAATTAACAAAGTTAATATCTTGTTCCCCCACTAAGTGAGTGAGAAATTTGGAATATGGCGCCATTATTGAGTTGGGCAGACGAACAAAAGATATTTTCGTCTGCGAGAAAATTTTCCTTAATGATGTTTGAGGCGAAATGTTGAAACTTTAGACTCTCCTTAATTGCTTTTGATCTTTCTAGATTGGGTATTTCTGGTCAATTTATACAGCTGTATCATGTTTCAGTCGCTTTTTTCCTCCAATATTTATTAAATTGTATTAATAAATATTTATATTTATACTTTTCGTCGGCTATATAGATATTACTAGCCAAATGACCCGGGCAACGCCCGGGTTTTACCCGATTAAATGTTTTTATTCAAATACTATTCGTTACAATTATAAATTGGCGTCGTGGATGTCAATCTTGTAAAACGTCCCGCTCCAAACTTTGTTTCTGAGAAGTGATATTTTTATAGAGAAAAGATCTGACTTTGCGACTTCTGCTCGAATGAATGTTTTTCTGTTAGAATTTTCTTCCTGCATACTAAAAATGAACTGGCTTTACCCGTGGTCTCTGCTTTTTGAAATTTTTCCGGATATAATTTTGTATCTGATAATCAAACATGATACAGCACATATTGTCATCATTTTCTGACTAAAAAAAACAACTATTTTCACCCAGAACCTGTCAATTTCAATTTTTCTTGGCTAAAAATGCCACAAAATCTCTTCCAGATTTTTCTCTATGCCTTATTAAAACACTTTCTACATGTAGATTAGGTCAGCTGATATTACCTCCCATCTTCACCGCTAGAGCCGCTGCTTGCGAGCAAAAGGGCAAATTTGCAACGCAAATTTGCAAATAACTCAAAGAATATTCGGGATAGAGACCTGAAATTTTAACTATAAGTTTTTCCAGATTCTACTATACATGCTTTTAAATTTTCAGTCAAATAGTTACGTATTGTGGACGTGTATAGCCGACAATCATAAACACATACATACATTCACTGACTTTTATATATATAAGGATAATAATAATATAAATGAGTTTTAAAAATTGTAAAAAAAAAAAAATGCATCGGCCGGGAATCGAACCCGGGCCGCCCGCGTGGCAGGCGAGCATTTTACCACTGAACCACCGATGCTTATAAGAAATGGCTATATTTGGGTATTTATTCCATTCACCAAAGCAAACGATGACAGAATTGATTGTTGATGACTCTGATACTTGTATATTTAATACTTTCCGACAGAGTTATAACTATCAATATAATAATAATCACACACCCTCCATCCTCTTATATAGAATCGGTCATTAGGCATTTCTTTGAAAGTTGGGAGTGAGAAGAGACTTGGGAGAGAGAAACCACCGACGAGAAAGACCTTGGGTTCGTAGGTAACTACAAGAGGAAGAGGATTCAATAAAATGAACGCATCAAGTTTAAATGATAATTTATTTATTATTTACGTCTCTTTTATACCTTTGCTCTGTTGATGGGGAAACGTGTCTAACACGAAAAAAGGAGATTAGAGTGACGAACTTACTCAACCTGGTGGAAACAACATGGCAACAATGATGTTTCTATTCCGCCCCTAGCATTATTTTTGTTTCTATCTTTATAGATAAAAATTCAGAAGTAGAATTTGTGGGGAGATAACAACAATACATACCGTAACCTTTCATCGAGAATATGAAATATACTTTTAAGAAAAAATGTCCATACCCAAAGGTAAATAAATCTTGCGTTATAATTTGCATACACATTTTTTTTAATAGAAGGCTATTTATGACGCTATAAAAAATACAGAAGTAATATCTCTCTTTCTCAAGTTCAAGCGCCTCTTTTAAAAAAAGGCATTTTTCTTTAAAAAATTCGTGATATCACAAAAATTGGTGCGAAATTAAACCAGGGAATGAAAATATAAAACAACAGATAGAAAATTATAAAATACGCATCTCTTTCAATTGTTTGTTCAATAACTTTCACACAATTCATATTTTCCAACTATACCTTTAAATCATCATGGATTAGCAGTCGTGGTCTTCCCAGTGGTTTCGCCAGTTTAATCAATCCGACACCGTTACATAACTATTGTATTATAATATTACGGAAACATATATGTGATGATTTAAGACCATGGAATTGTTGTAAATAGTCTAGATATCTACTACCACATGTTCCACCACATGACTGTATATAACTTCTTATGTACTGCAAATAGAAAGCCTCAACTAACATCAATCTGTACCGCGTAAGAATCTAATAAAGTATAGCAACTGTACAGATAGAAGGAATGGAGACTAACAGGAGAAAATTAAGGTTAAAACTAATCAGGCTTAGGTGAGAGTAGAAGTAAGGCCTAGCAAAGAGGCTTAAAGTTAGAACAACTATTAATAAAATTACAGCTAATTTTATGATCGCGGAAATCATAAAAGTTGAGTTTAACGGCCAGTATTTCCTGGGCAAGGCCGGATATATCTTCCGACAAAGACATCAGCAAAGACCAATTAGAAGGTAACACCTAAGTAGGTCAACCAATAGCCAACGGCCACGTGACATATTCCTACCAATTAGAAAGAAGAAAGGTATTGGTGTTAAATCGAGAACCTAGAATAGGCAGTATGCGCTTGGATCCCACCAAGGTAACACTTGCTCTAAAGATCTCTCTCTCCGCTCATCCCATTCCTTCTTGACGTCAGACGCTTCTTAGTGGAATCTCTGTTTGTTTATTTCACCTTTGGCCCAGCTGTGTCGCCTTCCACCACGACTGCACGGTAGAGTTGACATCGAGGTTCGTCTAGCATCAGGTAACACTGGTCCCAGAGGTCCCAAGATATCACATATACCTACCATGAATTTCATTCATCATCGAATCTGTAAGGACGGAATTCCATCAATCCCAATCAAGACTTCCTCAATATTTCCAACGACATAAGCAACTAATTATATAAAAACGCATACCTGGATCAATGAAAGAAAAAAAATCAAAATATTTCGAGGGATTTCTCTCTCTTTATCAATTTATTACTTAAAAAAAACTTAGAAACAATTTACAAATTCCTGTAGGAAACAACTTTGTCAAAGCCCAATACAATAGCAGAGCGACCTGATTGATTGAAAGCCACCAGCAAAACCGCTGGGAGGGTTGTTTTAATTGGGACACAAATAGAGAGGAAACAAGGTTAAAATTGAACAACATTGTCAATACTGGGTTTCTCATTGGATGCTAAATAGTAAATGTATTTTTTAAAAATCTATGGACGCTCAAGGAGGTAGTTCTACATCAGATTTATATTGTATATTCTTATATGTAGATATTTAGGGGTGAGTCAGTTCTAAGACTGCTGTACCTTCTTAATAAGGTTCCACCAAGATGATCGCTCGGTGGTAAGACTTCTTGGTTTCTCTCTTCTGTTGGTCTACTAATCTTGTCGCTCTTTAATACGTCCTTCAATTAATCTTTCAGTAAACTGTCATATCTTAGCACATGTGGTCTATCCATAATATATCGAATATATATGTAGTAATGTAGTTGTTGTTGCTGTAGGATGAATGCCGTGTGGCATGTTGGTTGCAGTCGTGGTGGCCACAATGTTTATAGTGGGTTCAGGCGTGGAATTGGGATTACACAAAAGGACGAGGCATGTTAGATGTCACCAGAGAGATGGCGAGAGAGCGAGTGTAGCCGACGCCGGTCAGGGGAGTTCTGTGTGGAGGGGTCTGTCAATCGTGTCTCCAAGCGGACTGATCTGTTTGAGTAAGAAAGGGGCACACCCTTGGTGCACGAATAGTTTTTCGGACCTCTTTCCTCCTACAGGCGCCGACTGTCACTCACTCGAAATTTTATTTGTTACCTTGGCAATTACACTACATCTATACAACACATGGAGACATAGATATATATTGGGATATATTACAACATATATTAAAAATAAAAAAGGCATATCCTGACCAGGAGCACATGTGCTTTACAGACAACAGAGTGCCATCTGGAGGAACAGAAATCAACTAAGCATTGATTTAGCCTGTTCTCTGATGAGGCGCTCTGCCATCTGTAAAGCACATGTGCTCCTGGTCAGGATATGCCTTTTTAATTTTTAATATCAACACCTGACCTTTTTTTATTTTTCTATTAATTTTTCATATATATATATATTAAAATTTTTCATATATATATATATTAATTTATAATTAAAATATATAATTAATATAATATTAATTAATTTAAGCTTTAATATATTACCTAAAATAAAATAGTTATAGTTTTTTTATTCTAGTTTGCCTTTTAATTTTTAATAAAAGGGTTGCGACTTATGGGCCGGCCACCCTGTAAATTCTATTTACATAGAAATAAATGGTGTAGGCGCGAGCAGAAGAAAGGTTGAACGACGCCACAAAACAACACAAATGTAAAAGAGAAAAGATTTCCTCGAGACAAATAAAAATCAATGTTGCGAATTATTTGTGAGAGATTTATTAAAAACAAGATAATTACGTTCCCCCTTCTCTCGTATGTATCTATGCAAATTGGTCAGAATCCATTATGTAAATAAACAGGGTTGCCGATTGCTATTTTTATCTTATTCTTTTCTCTCCGCTTCTTAATAAGAACGTATATCGGAGAAAATTAATTTTTTGGGATTAATCAACGTGGAATATTCAATGATGTTCTCGATGGCAAATTGCTGGATATTTCTTACTTGGCGTAGCAATGTTTGATCCAGCCGTTTGATCTTACAGCTGAGAGCTACTGTTGTTACTGTATAGGGGAGTCCATCTCTACTCTCTGCGGACCTGACAGTCCATCCGTACCTTCTGTCAGATCGATATTTCCGCGGGTGATACGAAATAACGAAGAACACCTCGCGCGCCACTCCGGGTGGGTTTGTGCTGTCTGTAGAGTAGCTGAACAATTTAAACAATTTTATTGATTCTTCTAATCACTTGTTACAAAGGTGGAAAAATATATAATAAGATAGTATTTAAATAGTAGATAAAATGTAGGGGAATATATATAGTTGTGTATGTGTACACATTTCTTCAGCAAGGAAGGCTTCCAGGCTTGTGGAGTAGCTGACTATACTGTCGACTCCTGATTTACCGGGTTGTGTGTGGATTTACCGAGTCGCGGATTCACCGGAATCTTTTAATTTTATAAAAACGGAACTGCCACCTTTGGTTTGTAAAACTGAAGATTTGTCATCTAGCGTGAGAATTGGCTTGGATGATTTTTTCACACTACTAGAGATATGACATCCACAATACGTATATTTATTAAATAATATTATATGTGTATAGATATCTAGATGTTTAGATACAAAATGTAGTAAAATTATGATAATGAATATAGAACCGTACTCGAATCAAAATTGAAAATGGTGTTCAAGACCTTGAATGCTACGAGCTGCGCTATCTTTAAATCACATTTTACACTTTTTGGGGTATATGTAAATGTAAAATTATAAATGAGTAAACAATAAGAATTCTCCATAGCGTGAACAATCTAATACCTATATAACATAGAAACACCGAGCGTCATCATATCTTAAAGTAAGTGGTAGATTTACCGACTCCCCGGTAAACAGGGAGTCTGTATTCACACCGCCGATATGATCTTGCCGTAAAAAAAGAGTTAAACAAGTTTTAACCCGCAGGTGTTATCTACAGACAGGTGGTCAATGTGGTAATGGAATAAGATTGGAAAAAAGTGTGGCAGGTGGTAGGATACCCACCCAGGTTACACCCCTATCTTTATTATTGAGGTATCGTCAAACCTAATTATATATTAAACAATAATTCGTAATTAAAAAGATAATTACACAATTAAATATACGTAATAAACGAAGGAATTATTTTTCAAATATTTTTTTATTGCCCAAGGCAGCAGGTTTTGACGCGGTATCGCTTCATCGGGTTAACGGATATAGCATCATTTAAGTTTCTTCTGGGAATTCCGCAACAACTGAACGCTTCTCCAATCTTTTCGTTGGATATCTTTATTTGGAGAGGAATTCGTGCCGTGTGCCGACCATGCGTACAATTAGCGGATGAGAGATTGTTTTTATAGGATATTTTGTTGCAACAGATCTCGCAGTGTGTGAAGGCTAATGGACCCGGTATATACAATATATACATATAAGATTCAATTTACATATCCACGGATTTTAAGCGTCAATTTTCAAACGAATTTACATAAATGAAAGAATAAGGGAATAACGCGCCATCTATATGTAAGAAATAAAACCCATGAGCATGAATTTTCCTTTTATTGAATGAAACAAACTTTTTTCTATTGTCTTCACTGCAATAAAAAATAGGAGGAGGGCTTGGGTCATCAGTGGTGAACCCTCCAAGCGGTTTCGCCAGAAAGCTACAACTCTTATTATATTAGAATATTTACTTTTATATAGCCCTGGGAAATTCGAGGGATTATTGACGAAGGTATGTATCTATTCAAATTTATGGAAATGTGGAAGGACGGTAGAAAATTGTTTTTTGTATCGCAATAGGGAATTGTTTTCAATTAAGAAACAAAGTTGCGCTAAGAGAGCTTCAATTTTCCGTTTGTTTCACTTAAACTCCAAATTTCAAGTCTCTGCAGATTGTTGGCTGTTTTAACGGAGGAAGTTTGTCGTTTACCTCCTTCTCAGCAATAGGATTTACCAATACATTGTTGTGCCGCTGCCGTGTGTGAGGGTTAGATGAGAGCACGCGGGATAGGTAAGGATCTCTGTTCACTAATCTTTATTTACCTTCGTGTATTATGGAGAACAAGTCAAATACAGAGATCATCATTGTGGCGTCACATAAATAGGTGACATTGCTAATGACTTCACATATATATATATATATGGTAATTTAAACCAACAACCCCATACTGTGTATATAACTTATAATAAGATTGTCATGTTGTATATAGAGACACATCTATAAATAATTATGCGCATGATTAATCTGTGTCATTGCATCACCTATGTAATGTTATTTGTACAAAGAGGATAAATAAATTAAATCTGTAATAGATTTAAAAGTTGAGCTAAAGCAGAGATCGAGCATAGTATTGCCAAAACAACAGAGTCTAAAGAGGGAAGTCATAAATCAGGTAGTTTCACAGTTCCCACGACAGGCCACCCACACTGTCACATGTGGTGGAATGCAGAGACCCCTCTCACACCTGGACAGGTAAAGGCGCCCTTTCTCAAACGCCCCTGTCACATAAGGTCCCCCCCCGTCTTTTAACCTATAAATACATCGCCTGACAGTGGCTTGACAGCTCAGTTCAGTTTAGTTTAGTTCACCCTTAGTGCAAGCCGCGTCGGTCGTATGTTATGTCGATATCATCCAACATGTAGTTAGGAAGAATTCGTCTATCTCCATCTTGCGCTTCTAGCTCAGCTTTTATCTGTTAACGGAACTTTCTTAGTGCAACTGTGTCTTCGTTTTTTGTGTATGGATATCCCCAAGCTTTTCCACTCTGCCTCGACCACGACTGCCTGTATTTTGTGAGAACTTTTAAAGGTCTTCCAAGGTGCAGAGAGGTACTGGAAAACTCTACATCCTGACTGTTCCTCTTGGTCAACACAGTACAACAAGAGCTACCAGGACTTCAAATATCATTTCAGTAGTCGACATCAAACTCAACTTTTATTTCAGTAGTCGACAGGATGACCAAAACGAAGGATGACACAACGAAGAGGTAAGAAGACTGTTCAGATAGGAAGCGAGAAAGAGCGAAGATGGAGGAACAAGCCAAGACCAAGTTTCCTGACTGAACTTTCACACAACTGTAAGTTTTTTTAAAAACCTACCTTAACTTTATCCTCAAGTTCACAACTTGATTCACCATTAATTTTGTATTTATATTTTCACTTTAAGCATTTTAAATCCAATTTTTACCTTTTTTATACCATTTTTAATTCAATTTTTAATTATTTTTACATTCTTAATTCAAACTTTAGCTTTTTTATATCATTTTTTAGTCAATTTTTAAAACCTTCACAATCTCATGTATCAAATTTACTTTAATTTTTAATCAGATTAAAATTTCAAGTTATTACTCTCAATTTTACTTTAAAAAAAAAATTATTATAATTATTTTTAAAAAATCTCATTCATCATAATTCTCAACTTATTTTTGTTTTACTTATTAGTTATCTTTATACCAAAAGACCAATATCTTTATCAATTCTTAAAATTTGGTAATGTTCACCATTTTAAGTAAGCGTCCAATTCAAATTATGTGTAACTCTCACGACATTGCCCTTTTATAAGAATCATTTTAATTATCATAATCAACAATTTAAAAGTAATATTCAAATTTTAAATATAAATTAATCACAGCCTTCCAAAACGATTACAATCGTTAATATTCGAGGATAAATACACTCCCTCACCTTTCCTTTTACATGCATAATTAATCAACCATACATCTCTCTCAACAAACCTTACAACACCCTCACACATCACTTTATCCAATTGGCAACAATTTTTAGTGCGCGACTTAACACACAAATCCAAATCTTGAGCCACACAAGCCTCCACTTAGCTCTATATCGCGCGTCGCCACAATAAAATAATTTCACATTAAGCATGCCACATCCACTAACAGTCAAATATTCTCTCGATGTGTTTCATACAACAACCACCCATGACTTTATTAAATTTGTTATTCATGGTGAAACAGGTTAGATTTGTACCAAACTAAGACTTCACGTGACACCTTTTCATTCACATTTCTCACTTCGTGTCACAGTGCCACACCACAAAACTTTTTCACTTTTCAGGCCAAAGACGCCTTCACGCCTGTGACACCACATCTCAACTCAAAGCGTGTCCACGTTGAAAGTCGAACTTTCACCACACATCTAAACCTGACAACACTGAATAATATTTTTTTCTAAACTAACTTCGAAACACAACAACTACAAACATCGAGAAAACTATATTTTCAAATAGGCAAGAAAATTGCCAAACTTCAACAAAAGAAGAGAGAGAAAGTCAGTTTCAAGTAAGACAGAAAATAAACACCCCGCACGTGTGACCACCCCACAAATAGAATTTCCGTGAAAAAAAGGAAGTGGACGCTCTTTATGACGTCACTCCCCTGGTCACTGTTATCTTTTGAGAATATCTTCTCTCCCCCCTCAAGCAGTCATCTTGACCGCTAGCTTCATGACGCCAGTTTGAACACATGTTTCATACTAATCATTTAGATTTCCTCGAGAATCTCACCAACGAGATATCACAACACACACAACATACATTAAACATTTTACATGTTAATTGATAACACAAATTAAAACAATTTGGTTAAGTCTTATATAGACTTTTTAACGCGAAAGAGAAATCATTCTCTACTTACCAGCATTGAGGACAAACGAAAAGATCATTTCACATATTCCCAGTTTCAGAGTCATAGAAACACCGATGTTACCAAAGGGATATAATCTAGTCACACACCACAACTGTAACTTTTCGTCAAAAGAGACAATTTTTGTTCAATTTTACACTACTTAAAATTTATCCAATCATTAATAACCTTCAATTATATTATAAATTTTGTATAAAATCTTGAATAATTATTCTTATTCTTACCTTTCAATTATATAAACAAAATTTTTAATCCAACATTAAAAAAAAAAACCTTTAATCAAATTTACTTTTATTTTTCATGATATTATTTTAGTATTGTAAAACATCTAATTGTTTCAAAAATTATTTTTATTTTATTATTTATTATATATTTTATATATTACAGGTTTAATTTTGTCCACTTACACTTTTTGTACCCGCAATCATATTTCTATATTTCTAGTCAATATATTTTATTTGTTTAAATACCTTTATTATCTGACAAAGTTTATCATCCACTATCGGGCATCTACAACAATCGTTTTCAACAATCATATTCTTTAACCAATCCCCTATATTTTTCATCACTATCTTTTCAGTCATTGCGTCACATCAATGTAGAAAAACGACAGCACTGCTTGACAATTTATTTTTTGATTTCGTAATTCAACAAACGCCTTGAACACAGTTCCCCAGACTTACAAATCCAAACTTCTGGTCTGAACAAGCTTCAAGAGTTTATTTCATTTCATCCGCAGAGCAAATCACCAACGCATACACAAAGCGTTCACTTTTTTCAACTTTCAACTTTTTTTTTCAGCTCTAGCGGACCACATTCAACCTTTGATTTCGAGTCAAGTCAGATCACCTACTGTCGCTACAATTCTACTTATCGCATGGCTCTATTTCACTCCTTTCTCAATCATATTAATAAGCAACTTTTAACCCAATAATCCTAAAATTGTGACAAAACACTGTAACCCTTATATAGGATCGCAAGTGAAACATTGCCAAGGAAGACAGCTCAAGTCTATATCCTCGCTTTGCACCTGGATCTGAATATTTGGTTTACATGAGCACTTCTAACAATTACATATTCTTCAACAACTTTTCAACCCAATAACACTACAATTGTGACAAAGCACTGTTACCCTATACAGGATCACAGGTGAAACATTGCCTAGGAAGACGCTCAAGTCCATATCCTCGCTTTGCACCTGGACCTAAGTATTTGATTGCATGTGTAAATCTCACAATTGCTTATTCTTTAACTACTAACCCTGTCCAACGCCCACCAATATTCTCTTAGAATGTGAATTTTTATGTCATCATTTTATTTTAATCATCTTTTTTGTTAATCAAACACAATGTCATTTTTATTTCACTTTTATATATCCAACAAATATCATCTTGTCATAGCCCTTTTTAACCCTCACAGTTTAAATTAATTAAAAGAAATTTTAATTACTTACCTGTGTTAGAGAGGCTTTACCCGCCTAAACCCGGATAAACCCTTTCACTCCCGGGGCCCATCTATGGTAATTTAAACCAACAACCCCATACTGTGTATATAACTTATAATAAGATTGTCATGTTGTATATAGAGACACATCTATAAATAATTATGCGCATGATTAATCTGTGTCATTGCATCACCTATGTAATGTTATTTGTACAAAGTGGATAAATAAATTAAATCTGTAATAGATTTAAAAGTTGAGCTAAAGCAGAGATCGAGCATAGTATTGCCAAAACAACAGAGTCTAAAGAGGGAAGTCATAAATCAGGTAGATTCACAGTTCCCACGACAGGCCACCCACACTGTCACATGTGGTGGAATGCAGAGACCCCTCTCACACCTGGACAGGTAAAGGCGCCCTTTCTCAAACGCCCCTGTCACATAAGGTCCCCCCCCCCGTCTTTTAACCTATAAATACATCGCCTGACAGTGGCTTGACAGCTCAGTTCAGTTTAGTTTAGTTCACCCTTAGTGCAAGCCGCGTCGGTCGTATGTTATGTCGATATCATCCAACATGTAGTTAGGAAGAATTCGTCTATCTCCATCTTGCGCTTCTAGCTCAGCTTTTATCTGTTAACGGAACTTTCTTAGTGCAACTGTGTCTTCGTTTTTTGTGTATGGATATCCCCAAGCTTTTCCACTCTGCCTCGACCACGACTGCCTGTATTTTGTGAGAACTTTTAAAGGTCTTCCAAGGTGCAGAGAGGTACTGGAAAACTCTACATCCTGACTGTTCCTCTTGGTCAACACAGTACAACAAGAGCTACCAGGACTTCAAATATCATTTCAGTAGTCGACATCAAACTCAACTTTTATTTCATATATATATATTGACACTTATAATAAAATACACAAAAAGTTTATTAAAACACAAAACCGTGAGGTAAAGAGTTTCTTGTAAGCTTTTTATTTGGCCGAGCTTTCTAGAATTTCTGCCTTTCTACCTGAATAAAAACGTATAAAAAGATAAATTTTTATATACAGTTAAACCTGTCTATAGCGCCCCCCTCTAAATAGCGCCTTCCTCTCTATAGCGCCCGATTTTAAACATTAAAATGTAAGCATTTTACATTAAAAGTGACCTGTCTATAGCACCCCCTCTCTATAGCACCATATTTTGGTGAGTCCAAAGAGGGGGCGCTATAGACAGGTTTAACTGTATATAGATATCTATACATTTACATATATATTGTCGCGGTAAGAATTACAAACAACTGGCGAAGATAAATTGAACGAGGAACGTTTATTGCTTCCAAAGAACAGATTTTTTAAATCAGAAAGAAAATACGGATATCTTGTTAGTAGTGAGGCGCGCGGCTCGAGGCGGATGCTCACGGGTCACTGTTAAAGACCTATATTTATGTAAACAATACAACAAATAACGCTACAATGCCCTCCTCTCCAAAAGGACAGCGTCCTCGCTGTCAGACGGCAGGCTCATCCTCGGGTAGGTCCAGTTGTTCGTCCGGGTCACGGTAGTTCTTCATTCTCACTACGTGCACAATTTCCTTTGGCTTACGACGGCGGTTAGTAGTGTCTAGACTTTCGACTTCGTACGTCACATCCGAAATGCGTCTCGTCACCCTATAAGGGCCGAAATATCGTTTTATTAATTTTTCGGATATCCCTATTTTCCGAACGGGTATAAATATCCATACTTTATCGCCTGGCTGATAGCTCACTTCTCGATGTTTGGCGTCGTAGAGTCGTTTATTGCCCTCTTGCGCTCTCAGTGTATGTAGCCGAGCCAATTGTCGCGTCTCCTCTGCTCGGGTCATTATCTCTCGATTATAGTCCTCTTGATCTTCATCTTTTAAAAGAGGAAACAATGTATCCAACGTAGTTTCAGCTTCTCGTCCATGGATGAGGCTGAATGGGGTGAATCCGGTGGTGTCCTGCTTCGCCGTATTGTAAGCAAACGTGATGAACGGAAGAATAACGTCCCATTCCTTTTGTTCGACGTCCACATACATTGACATCATGTCGGCCAGGGTTTTATTAAGTCTCTCAGTGAGACCATTCGTCTGAGGATGGTACGCCGTGGTAAATCTCTGAGCCGAAGAGCAAAGTCCCGTCAGCTCGGATATTAGTTTAGACTGAAAAACCCTACCCCGGTCAGTAATTATTTCTCGTGGTGCTCCATGTTTAAGTACTACGTCCTCCAGGACGAACTTGGCCACTTGCTGAGCGTCTGCTGATGGTAAGGCTCGGGTGATAGCGTATCGCGTCAGATAGTCTGTGCAAACTATTATCCATTTATTTCCTAAATGGGATATTGGGAATCTTCCGAGGAGATCAATTCCGACTCTTTGGAACGGAACAGAGGTGGGTGGTATCGGTTGCAGCAACCCGGGCGGTCGCAAGGGAGCATGTTTACGACGCTGGCACTCCCTACAGTGACCGACATATTTTCTTATGCTCCTCAGAAGACCTGGCCAAAAATACTTCCTCCTAATTCTATCGTGGGTTTTAGCCAACCCTAAATGACCGGCAGTTGGATTATCGTGGAGACTTCTGAGGACGTCAGGGCGCAAATGCCTGGGGATCACCAATAGCCACGGTTGCCCCACTGGGTCGAAATTCCGCTTGTAAAGAGCTCCATTGATTATTTTGAAGCGGTTTTGATCGTTCTTCAAACATTCCTCCGATATTCTCACAATTACCGGATCTTTCCGCTGTTCCGCGACGATATCAGTTAAAGCAGCTAATGTTGGTATGTCATCTCCGGATTCCCCTGGGTTATTCGCTTCGATTGGATTGCGTGAGAGACAATCGGCATCTTGATGTTTTCTGCCGTTTTTATATACCACGTTCACATTGTATTCCTGAAGTCTTAAGGCCCACCTGGCCAGTCTTCCCGACGGGTCCTTCAGGCCCGAAAGCCAACAGAGTGAGTGATGATCCGTCACAATTGTAAACGAGCGCCCAAATAGGTATGGACGGAACTTGCCGATCGCCCAAATCGCGGCAAGACACTCCCGCTCCGTTGTTGAATAATTTTTTTCAGCTGTTGACAGCGTTCTTGAGGCATATCCAATCGGTTTTTCACTTCCTCCCTGGACCTGGACCAAAACCGCACCAATTCCAAACCCACTGGCGTCGGTGTGCAGTTCGGTCGCATACTTTTCGTCAAAGTGGGCCAAGACGGGTTCCGACGCGAGTGCCAACTTCAAGGATTCATAGGCCTGCCGTTGATCTGGTCCCCATTCGAATCTGGTGTCCTTTCTCAACAACCTGTGTAGTGGTTCAGCTTTTTGAGCAAAATTCTTAATGAAACGACGATAATATGAGCACATTCCAATGAAACTTCTTACATCAGTGAGGGATTTGGGAGTAGGGAATTTGGACATAGCATCAACTTTACCCGGGTCGGGGTGCACGCCCTCTCCATCCACCAGATGCCCAAAAATGCTTAGTCGTTTTGTTCCGAACAAGCACTTGTCTGGATTTAACACAAGTCCAGCCTTTGAGAGACACCTGAGAACTAATTCAAGGCGTCGAACATGTTCGTCAAAGGTGGGTGAAAACACAATAATATCGTCCAGATAGCAAAGGCACATTGACCACTTCAACCCCCTCAGCAAGGTATCCATCATTCTTTCAAATGTCGCTGGGGCGTTACACAACCCGAAAGGCATAACTTTGAATTCGTACAATCCGTCGGGTGTAATGAAGGCGGTCTTCTCGCGATCTGCCTCATCCACCTCAATCTGCCAGTAACCAGAACGGAGGTCCATGGAAGAATAATAACTCGCCCCTCTTAAGCAATCGAGTGTATCGTCAATCCTTGGTAGTGGATATACATCCTTTTTTGTGATTTTATTCAGGTGTCTGTAATCGACACAGAAACGCCAACTACCATTTTTCTTTTTCACTAATACCACAGGAGAGGACCAAGGACTTTCGGAAAGCTGAACTATACCTCCTTTCAACATTTTGTCGACCTCATTCTGAATGGTTTGACGTTCGACCTGCGACACTCGATATGGTCGGCGTTTAATCGGGGGATGGTCCTCTGTATTTATCTTGTGCTTGGCTGTGCTCGTCAGATTAGACGGAAACTTATTAAATTCAAATAAGCCGCTGAAACTCCCAAGTATCGAACATATCCTGGTCCTTTCAAGCATGGATAGATCAGGGCTTATCATCGAGGCAATGTTTGGAGAGTTTTCTTGTCCAAGAATCTCCTGCAGATTGGTGTCCGAAGCATCACCGATGACCGCCAGCTGACCCTCTTCCAGTACCTGTATCTCTCCAATACACATTCCTTTGGGGACAGTTCGATCACATGTGCCGATGTTGGTTATCCAAATTCTCCCTTTTCCATGCTGGACAGCGAAGATCGAGGCGGGAACCATCAGATCATGTTCTAGAAAGAGGATCCTCGAAGGCTCCATTACGACATCACTCACACCGAGTATAGTTTCGCTGATTACGTTTATCTGCTTGGTCGATCCAGCGGGGATTATAAAGCTATCGTCGGCGGCTACAGTTTGGAATATGCTCGAAGAATCCTCTGGTAGTTCTGCTTTTTCTAACAGAATCTCGGCGCTACCACAATCGATTATAGCCCTTGACGCCTCCAGAAAGTCCCAACCGAGAATGATGTCGTGGCTACAACTTGGTAAAACGATGAATTCAAACGGCTGTACTAATCCGTTTATTTCTAAACGTAAAGTACATCGGCCCCTGGAAACGAGATATTTCCCGTCGGCAACTCTAAGTGTCATGCCAGCGTCACTGAACATAGTCTTTTTGTGTTGTTGTCTAAAGTGGTCCGAAATAACCGAAAACGAAGCGCCGCTGTCGACAAGGGCAGGAAAAGTTTTATCGTCAATAGTAACGTCAACTATATTCTGTGATAGCTTAGCGGCTATGAGCGGCGGAGGATTTATAATCTCCTCAGCGACCTTACCTCCAGCGAAGGGCGCTTGCTCTAGTTTTCCTCACGATAAGGTGATCGGCCAGATCGTCGGCTTGGCGATATCGAGGGGCGACGTTCAGCTGGGGATCGGCCACGACCTGGATAGGGCGACGGGCTTCGGTAACTTGTGCGGCCTGGGGTTTCATCGCTATTATAGATCGTTCGCGGGCCGTTCTGGACAGGGTGGTATCTCCCCGGTGGCTGTCGATCCACCATCCCTCGCCGCTCTCGGCAGTACCTGGCGACGTGACCCGGGCGTCCGCATTGGAAACAAACGGGAATATTATCCACCGTCCTCCATTCGTCAGTCTTTCTTCGGGCAGTAGTCAGCCTTGTAGGACTTTGCTGCTGGTAATACGGGGTTGGTTTCGCCGGTCCTTCAAAGTAGCGGCGTTGTTCTCGGTAGTATGGACCCTGCTCCGCAATTGGGGTCAGATTTCTCTCAACCTCTTCATGAATAATTTTCTTCAGGGAGTTCACCTCCGGCACTATAGGCTCGGAATGTAGGGCACTTTTAATTTCTTCTCTCACGATTCGTCGAATCAGATCTTCCAGGGACGAGGAGTTTGGTTGCTCTATACTTGCGACGTTAGGGAGTCGCTCAAACCTTGGTTTCCCGATGCGTCGCTGCTTGCAAGCCTCCACTTTTCGGCACCAATCGACAAAGGCTTCAACAGTATCAATTTCCTTTATCAAGATGACCTGATAGACATCTTCTACCACACCTTTCATTAGATGTGCCACTTTCTCTCCTTGACTCATATCGGGATTCACCTGCCTACACAAGCTCAGAACGTCTTGGATATAGGATTCACAGGATTCTGTACTCTTCTGAGCTCGACTCTGAAGGTTGTCCTTAGCGCGTCTGAGAAGGACGCCGCTATTGTCGAATGTCCGGCTAAACATCTCCTTAAACATATCCCACGAATCCATTCCTTCTTCGTTGTTATCATACCATTGGCCAGCGGTCCCTTCCAAAAAGAATGGTGCGTTCGCCAATTTCATCGTGGCATCCCAGCAATTAGATCTCGCAATACGTTCGTAATCTTTCATCCATTTGCCACAATCCTCCGTTCCATTGCCGCTAAACACAGTTGGGTTTCTTGTCAAATGTTTGCAAGTATTAACAACCGTGTTAACTCCAGCCGATATTGACATTTTTCTGATTGGCTTATTCTTTTCGTCGAAATCAAAACGTGGTTCTAGGCCTTCTAGGCGACGGCTTCTTCTGACAGAGGTATCCGTGATGGTATCGGTACCCAGCGTCTCCACCACTTGTCGCGGTAAGAATTACAAACAACTGGCGAAGATAAATTGAACGAGGAACGTTTATTGCTTCCAAAGAACAGATTTTTTAAATCAGAAAGAAAATACGGATATCTTGTTAGTAGTGAGGCGCGCGGCTCGAGGCGGATGCTCACGGGTCACTGTTAAAGACCTATATTTATGTAAACAATACAACAAATAACGCTACAATATTAAAAGATTTATATTTAAAGAAAAGGGGACGAAAGAAATATAAAAACAATAAGTTTATGTTTATATTGCGAAAAAAGCCAGTTTCGAGCAAAGACGTCCTTCTACTGTTTTATTAAAGGTATTAGATGAAATATAATAAGATATACTTTTTATTATAAGAGTTTCTCTCCCTAAAAATCCATTAACAATTTTACCTGATAGACTCTTTTGTATATTCAATGTTTAACAAAGAATGAAATGGCGCCGCGCATGTGCCTTTCTGATTGGCTGCTACCACCATATGGCGCTGAGAAGCGGGAGCTAGCCAATGAGAGAAGAGCTATTAGCCATATAAAACAATTCCCATATATCATCACTAACTCCAGAGCTATGCCGGGTGTAATTAAGGGGGATTAAGTAAGAAGCAATTCTGTCTCGGCGGTCGACACAAGGCGGGGACATTATTGGCCAGTGGGACATTAACCAAATGTGTCACATACAATGTCGTGAGGCCATTTTCTCCTCTCTGTCGCTGAACTCTCCTTCCCCAATACATATACAAGAAATATCTATGTTTTTTTACATTTATCAATTACATATCTATTTTTTTCTCTAGTTTTGGGTCTGTGCTATCATGAAACGTTTTTCGTTTTAAAGTCTTAGTTAGGTTTAGATATATGTTTTATTCTGTTGCATATGCGATGGGCTAATGTCCTATCTTTCATAATTATTTATAATCATCCTTCCTGTTATAACCTTGTGTTTATAAACTTTGGTGTAAAAAAGTGTAAAAAATAAAACTGATTTTTTTTTTTAATTATAAAAAAAAATATTAAGCAGCTCACTTTCAAATATGTATTCCTTTTATAATCCTATAGGACGGATTTCCATAATTAGTGAAATGAAGATTAGCTTGACTCATCATCGGTGGTGAACCTTCCCAGCGACTTCACCGATCCACCAGATCGCTATATATAACTATGGTATATTCTTCATTCCCCTATATCGTTTGTATTTGAAGGCGTATTCCTGGTGATGTTCTTTTTTACCGAAACTATGGAAAGGGGCTTCTGTAATTGTAGAAATTTCACGAATATTTCTCGAGCACAACTCTTCAGCTTAAACGACAAGACAATAAATACAAGGAGGTTTAACTGAATTAATTCAGGCGAAGATAAATTTGTCGGCTCTCTTTAGCTTGGTGGACATATATGCACATAGGATTTTTTTTTTACTATATTATGCAAATAAAATCCTTTTCTAATCAATATACTGATAGAAAGACGGGAGGGAGCGGTGGAAAAGAGAATTGTAACACAATACAAAAATAAAACATTATCAACAAGTTTCTTAGTAACTTCATAAATTGGCAAGAAATAAAGGATTGGTTTCCTTGGTCACCGAAATATCGGAAAATAAAGGTTAGATGGATATTTAATCTTATATAGAGAAGTAAGTAATTGTGTTTTAAAAATTATTCTTAGAAATGGATAATCTATCGCGCTAGATCTAAAAGTTAGGGCACAGATTGGTCATTATAACTTTCGATTTGGAATAATCAATACCGCCGAGTAATGTAACGGGGTCAACTCGCCCAATTAGAGCCAATGTTGCCCAAATAATGAGAAGTAATGGTAAACGATCTCAAATTTTACTTTCGCTCAGAATTCTTCTTTTTGTAGGTTTTATTCTATTAATTCATTGTTAGTTCAGACCAAGCCTAAGGATCAGGCTCTTTAGGACAGTGGAGTTCGGTTCCTTATATATGCCGGAGTTTCATTTCTAGTCTAAATATAGTGACAACCACGCTGCTGGTTAAATTACTCGGAAAACAGGGAGAGATAAAAAGTATCATATCGATCAACGCTTAGTTTCTTTATTTATGAAAATCATCCAGAGAGATCTTGACTAAGCATCAATAAACACTCGCTATTACTTTAGGGCGAAAAGATTTCTTTACGTACAATGTTTGGATAATCCCTGTGGCATCCCTGTGGTGCGCTTACTGTAAAAGCAGTCGCTAACTACCCACCATGATTATCAAGGCCTGTACCACGTGTACTAGGGATAAGCAAAAAAAAAAAAAAACATTACTCCTCTAAAAGGGCTCTCCAAGGCCCAAAAGTTTTTGAGTTAATTATTTCAAATAACCCTCCCCACAAATCAAGTTGTTTTAAAAACAAGATTAAGAAGGACAATCAATGAGGAATTCCTGAAAGAGACCTAAATGAAGCGGTGTGTGCAAACAGTCTGTTGGCGTGTTGGCACGGGATGGCACGCGGGAAAGATAAATTAAGCAATCCGTCTTCCCTTGACAAAAACAAGCGAAACTCCGGCCGGTTTAAAACAAACTAAATTATTGGTTGACACTTCTCTCTACATGAGACTTACAAATTAGAAATGATTTGTGTTATTTTTCATTCTATCGAGACAATCCTACTTTCACTATACTTCACCACAGTTTAATTAAATAATAAATTCCCTTTTTAAATAGTACGATTTATCTTAAACAACAAACATCTAGGTAACCCAGGCTCCCCTGGATCTATCCATATATTTACCCAACTACCAGTATATCTTCAATAGAATATTGTTGCGGAATTTTATCCAAATGTTATTATAGTGGAGGATATTGTGTTCTTCTCGCTGCCTCCTGTTTTTTTTTTAACTTAACAAAACACGCAGTAGAAATAAGAAATTGAAACTATTCTAGACGCCTATATGGTTCTTTTCTAAATTTTCTACAGAAATACCTTTTTCTAAGCACCACACAAGTTATAGAGCTAAGTGACCTTTAGAGAGAGGGTTGTTATATTACTATAGAGTTGCTAATTGGTATAAATAAGCCTATATAGCCTAGTGGACATCTGCCCGGTAAGCGGAACACTGTGGGTTCGATTCCCATCCCTGGACACTTTATTTTTCCGTTTATCATTACTTTTCACAATTCATTCTTTCATACTTCATCCCTAAGGTTAAAAATAGTCGTTATTTCTCCTTAAAATAAATTTCGATTTTTCGTTCAAAAGAAACACATGCGGGATAATTTTCAAATGTCGTTCCACAATCATTAGCCGCATTATATTGTATTATAAATGATAATGTTGACAATGAAAACTGTCCTTTGTAGAGAGGTGTCCTATAGCGGGAATGTCCTCTCGTGGAATTTCTCTATTGTATTTGTTTTATATTCATTAAACAAAGAATATTTTTTGTATTCTTGTATACGAACCAACATACCTTGTAGTTATAAACGGTCAGCCCAAATGTCATTGGCCTAATTACTGCCAGGCCTAATTAATCCGTCGTCCAATGAGAGAGCTGTTAACACAAATCCACCGCATTGATCCTTCGGACATAAAACCTTCAATTAACCCAAATGGCAGATTGGTTAATTGTGACTACGACCTTGACCGCCTTGTGTTCTCTTATCTTGATTGTTAAGTCTTCTTCCACTCACCGTGGATACATCTACTCAATGGCTGACTTCTACCCCGGGCTGCGTCAAGGCCAACACCACACGGCGATAACCTAGCTAGCTGTCTCCTTGCTTGTATAATGATGTGAACCGACAAACTTTCTCTTCTATTCGGTCCAATTAAACAAATACAACTTATATTTGAATTATGAAAAAAATAATGTAACGGTCGCGTTTGAAAATTTCAGAAAATATTTTAAAATACTTAATTAAGTACTCCTCGTAAAGGTTTGCGTAAAGGCCTTTTACAAATATATATTTTGAACTGTTTAGATTTAGAAAAACGCCTGTAGTAGCGTTTAACTCTCGAAATCTTGTGAATATTAATTAATTGGTAAAGAAACCTTTTTTCGGAATACTTGATTAAGTATTTTAAAATATTTCATTGTATGTATAATCAAGTTTTATATTTGGATTTTAAAGTTTATTTATATCACTGTTCCGAGGCAAAGTCAGTTTTCTGCTATGAGTATATAATTTTCACACATCAAACTGCCAAATTTTGTTGAATATGTTCCTCTTTTTTTTTTCTCTCTTCTTTTTTTTATCTCTCCTTTTTACCCCTTTTTGTTTTGCCCTGGCGAACCCTGTATAAGGCGTATGGGTTAAAATAAAAGAATTATACTTTTTATTTGGAAATATAATTAGAAATAATCTCTTCATTTGTAATTAACAATAATATTTTTAGCCGAAGTTTAAAATATTTTTAAAATAAATATTATTGAATTTAAGAACAAAAATATTTCATATCCTCTTGTTTTTGTCTTAAATAGACTAAATATGGTTAATCGAGACATCTTGAGAGATAAACTTATCTGTGATTTTAAAAAATAAATAAAATTTGACCATAGACCATCAAATAAAAACTCTCCAATCTTCACTAACGATCCCTTGATTCTAAGTGAGACATCAATTAGTCAAAAGTCACAAAAGAAACTTCCATTCTATTTCTTAATTAACAGATTTTCACTCCGTTAATGAGAGCTTCTAATTGGGAAAAAGAATAATCCCTTCAGTTAAAGGGGGAGAAAAAAAACCTAACATCAATTAAGAACAAAGTTGCCGAGTTTTAAAATTAATATTAAATAAATAAAAGGATTATTTAGTTTTCATAGAGAATAAAATTGAGCGTTTCCAAGAGAATATTTTCAACGAGTCAAATTGTTGGATTGGTGGAAGGCTGGTTAAACCGTTTGGTTTACGACCACTACGACCCGGGTTCGATCCCCGCATTGGACACTTTTTTCTGTTTAAAGAAAAAATGCCCCCCGATTCTTGCAAAAGTCCAACCCCACCAGCGAGTGCAAGTAACCAAACGGGGCTCTGGCACATTTGTAAGTGCAAAGTCGAACTGCTTTCACATGTGTAGACATGTGGTGCGCTTACAGTAAAAAAAGCAGTCGCTAACTACCCACCATGATTATCATGGCCTGTACCACGTGTACTAGGGATAAGCAAAAAAAAAAAAAAAACACTGGGTTACATGATCTCTCTCCTCTTGTCGAAGAGTTCGTGTCAAAATAACATTAGAACGTTTATACACGTTCACCAACCCCCCTGATTCAAAAAACACAAACTGAAATCCTGCATTTTCTGGAATCCCAGATATAATCATGGACAAAACTTAAGGAAGTTCCATAATTTCTATGTCTGGTACCAGTCATCTGTTTTTTAAGGAGACAGATGCTGTTCACACTTGGTTATCTCGTGTGTCTTCAATAAAGGTCACTGTAATATCTTTCAGAGTTATTGTCCCGATATATATGCTGAAAGGTTCCTTAAGTTTTGCCTCCATGAGTGTATATACGAACGTTTGGCTAGAAGACCCCTTACTTCCCCAAATAAAAAAAAAACTATACAAGAGTCCATTCAAATCCCCAATTACTACTCTAAATATATATAATTCGCAGAAATCCAATATATTCATTATAATAGTTTACAAATAATTTTGATTCTGTAGAACATTTTAATAAAAATTGAGAATAGTGTTGCGCTGAAATATTTTTATTTATTTTCGCTAGTTGTCAGAGAGAGGGAAAGTTGAACACGTCTCTCTATAAGACATAAAAACACGAATGCTTCTTTTCCAAATAAAGCAAACTTTCTATTTTCCTTTCTGCGATGAAAAAAATATATTGGGAGGGCGTGGATCATCAGTGGAGGGCCCTTCCAGCGGTTTTGCCAATTTAAGGCTCCCTAATATTTTTATTTCGTCGCAGAAAAGACAATAGAATCTTCGCTTTATTTGGTAAAGAAACGTCCGTGCTTTATGTCTTATAATATAGAGATAAGTTGATCAAAAATAAATGACATCCCAGGGTATCATATTTTCAAAATAAAAATCAGTCGTAATGTTTTTCTCAAAAATCTCTTACCGGAGAGTTGCTAATTGATAGAAATGAAAACAATGAATATTGTTAGTGGGAGTGTCATGGAGGTTGTAGTGTATTAGAAAATTCAAAATTTCTCTACGTCCAATCGGTGATAAAGCTATTGTGCCCTATGTAGAAGGAAATGATGTTTTTCACATAGCGAGTAAATATGTTTATACAAGCGTGCAGTCCTAGTTATCTCTTTGATATAACACTATAGAAGAGATAGCTTCACTTGAAAGCTTTCATTATATAGTAATAACTTTATTGTTAAAATATATTTTGTAATTTCAATACTTATCTCAATTTACATTAAATCATGTAAAGAGAGAGAAGAGAGAAGGATTGTGTGAGGCGCTGGGGAGTTATTAAGGAACTGACCGCGAGTTACTGAGATTGTGAGGGGCTCAGGAAACATATTGGAAGGGTGGCCGAGGATGTAATAGGAGGAGAGATCATTCTAGGAAGAAAAAAAAAAAGGATTATCCCTATTTCCAGGGGAGGCGGAATCAATTTTCATTAGGGGGCGGGAGGTCCCCCAGAATCGATGGTGCAGCACTCGACCATCTCGGGGAAGAACTCTCCAACTTGTGCCGAGGCTCAACAAGGTTTCAAAGATTCTCCATTTTGTAAGATTCAACTCTAAACACAGCCGAGTGGTGTCTTTGAAGTTTTAGAATACCGATACTGGTCTGCGGGAAATTTTAACCGGTCTCCTCCGAGATATTTCAACCTGTCTGCCTTAAAAATATATTTTAAAATAAATTTTTGCATTATATTTACAAAATATTTCAATTTTAGGATATGTGGACTTTTAAAAAATAAGAATTTTAACTTATATAGTAGTTCTTTAATACCTAGTAAAGTAAAAAAAAAACATAATAATAAACATACACTCCGCGCGGTTTTGGAATTTTTTCAAATTTTATACTAGTCCAAGGGCGACAAGAGAGTTGATAAATCCTGGGTTAGGTCATCGCGGACCTAGAGATAAAGGGAGGGATGAGGATCAAGGTGACTCCCTTGAACTTGTAGGAAGGGCTGAAATCACCCATTCAGGACAGTGAAGCACGCCGAAGACACCATGTAATTAGGCTAAATTGGGATAGAAGAGGTATTGATTGAGGTCCCACCCGCTCTTCTAACATCGGCCACACCTTCTTGAGAGGCATCCAAAATAGAATTTAATGGCCGCAGCATCATTCATTTATCACGGTCTATCACAAGATCAAAAACACCATCGATCCCTTTTAAAGCGATCAGTTTAGCTATTGAATTAGGTTTGGGACTAGCTGTCAGGCCACGTGTCCGTCAACAAGCTGCCGTATATATAATAGCGATCTTCGACACTACTGGAATTTATCGTGAGAAGTCCTTACAGTCACTTCTTTACACAACTTAAAGTTTGATGTGTCGACATCGAGAACTGTCGCTACCCCCATCTACACGAATTACGGGGGGGGGGGTTCTTGATTGTCAGGGTATTTGAATTGTATTGATCTGGGTAGTAAGTCTTGGTCACATTTCACACGAATCCGTAATGATAGTAAAACGTTGTTGCTATAGTATGAGAAAATAGACTATTTAACGTTTTTAAAACTATTTTCAACAAAAACAATTTTCTACTGCCCTTACTGCGATGGAAAAAAATGCTAGAAGTAGATGTGAGTATATATAGTATTGAGGAGGTATCTCAGCCAGGTTTGAGTGTTTTGAAAAAGAAGTATTTTGTTAGATAAGAAATTCTGTTAACGCAATGTAAGAACCAGGGTTTATAATTTCTAGCTTAGAATGTGAATAGAAGTAGTCGTTTTCAGACACCCAAGACTCCTCGGGTTCGAAAACTTCATTAAATTAGTTTTTTTTTTTCATATTTATAAAATTACCATCTTATTTTTTTTTACCATCTGAAACATTTTAAGTGTAAAAAAAAATCAATATTAATATTATTGTGTAAGGATAAACATATGTAGGAATTTTTAAAACAAAATGAATTTTGTCTTTCTTCTTGCAATGGGAAAGGTTGGGAGGACCTGGCTCATCAGTGGTAAATCCTCCCGAATAATAGCGCTAATTACTTTCTATTCTCACCTACAGATGGCGTGTACCAATAACTTATATTTAACGTACATGTGGTGGTGGTGTACTTACTGTACAGCTTGTTACAAACCCCACCATGATTATCATACACACCAGGTGTAATAGGGATATAAGACCTGTGTGTCTTAATAAAGGCTTTTGTGTGTGTGTGTGTGTGTAATAGGGATATATATTTTTTTTTTAAGGGAGAGAGAGACACATGCAAAAAAAAAAGCTCTCTATTATTATTACAAAAAAATAATAATAATAACTTACTCATGCCAGTGTGAGGACTCTCAGCTGTGATTGGCCAACCTGCACCCACGTGACAGTCTCAATACATCATTCATATTGGTCATAACCATACAAATAGAATGGAGAACACAAAAAAAATTATATATGGTAGATAGACATAAATATGTGAAAGTCTTGATTAATCAAGAATAGGTATTTGGCCAATTCTGGAATAATTAAAAATCAACGAGAATAGTTGATATTTATTCCGATAGATGGCGCAAGTCATCAGCAACTTTCAGTTGCACGATAAGGGGATGCATTTTTCTTAATATATAAATATATTTATACTGTATATGAATATGAAATACCAAATTGATTTTTGTTACTCTTTACGCCAAAACACTGCAGAATCAATTATTAATAAATTTTACTTATAAAAAGGCTAAAAAGTGTTTTCGTTTTAATAGATAGATGGAGCAAGCTGTACCACCTTTCTATATAGATTTGTGTGTTTCAATCTCTTCATACAACCCGCAAATATTTATAACTAATGATTTTATAGGACTTTAGTAATGTCTGTTTTTCCGTCTCGGGATATTAGTAAAAACCTTATTTATATTTCTTTTTAAAAGTAAATAAATTTGACTTTCTCACATAAAGGGTTGTGTCTTTATATATACTTATATTCCCAGTACACACAATGGCCATGATAATCTTGGTGGGTAGTTAGCGACTGTCTTTTTACTGTAAGTACACCACATATCTACACATTGTAGAAGCGCGCCGTTCAAATTTTACACGTACAGTGTGACAATGTTATATTAAGTAATTTTCACTCTCCATTGATGGATTTGGACATATACAAGAATAGTAAAAGGTATTCAAACACTTTATAAACAGAAATTAATGGGTTTGGAAATTGGGTCTTGGTTGCTAAAACATCCATTTAGAAAGACTTCCTAAACCATATTTTCCCCCCGTTAAAGAAAAAAAAAAAACAAACAGTCAGTTTATAACAACTTAGATATGAGGCCTCCGTAAATAAATCCAGCCAACTAACCGTAGAATCAGGAGATTTGTTGCTTCTAAAGAGGAGGAAACGACAGAATTGCTCCGGAGAGAGAATTCCAATAAATTCTTCCGTCGATTTAATCCAACGTAACTCGGCTTCCTGTTGATTTAGGCCGGAGAAATGGGGCGGGAATTCCGTTGTTGTTGTTGTTTACTTCCACTGGAAATGGAAAGTCACGTGAATCTCTATAGAAAGTAACATCGAGTGACGGGTTTATTTACAACACTATATATTATCGCAGAATGGTCGTAGTAAATATCTCAGTGTTATTGGGGCTATAAATCTCACCTCTCCCGTCAAAATAGACGGTAAATCTAAGGATCTTTTCTAGCGGACTCGTGTCAAAACCACAACACCAGAGCGTTGGTAAAATCAGACCCCCCACCTGAGTTATTGAATTTGATCCCACCACCCTATACACCAACATTCCCAGTAAACACCAAAGATAAATCATAGAAGCCATTTTATCCATTTCCAAAAACAGTATTAACCGTCATATTGATTTACCTGCCCAATACCATGATATATGTAGTAATTTAAAAACGAATAAACCTCCCCCCCCCCCCCCCCCCCCCCGTCTATTGGTGGTGTGGTCGCTGATGGCGGGTTGAACAGTTGATAGTTTTTTAGCGCTGATTCAGGTTACTTCCCGGATTCATGTTTTACCATAGCCGTTCTGCAATTTGTATCGTTTTTTAAGTTTTTTTAATTTTTTTACATTTCACGATTAGCATGCTTACGTAGTTGTTATATATCAATAATTTAGATATGCAAAATTTTAACCTGAATTGTATTTTCGCCGTACTATATACATCACATATGCAAATATACCTCAAATAGATTCCTATATAAAGTCTTTGGTTACCTTAGTTTGCTACCTGTTGAAGGGCGTGACTGCCCGAAAGCTTGTCATACGTTTATCTGAATAAATATCTTTTCTCCTTAATTTTCATTTCTATTTTTAAATATTCAATGGAGAAAGTTTTCACGTAGTTCTGTTCCAAAGTTATTAGATTATTTTTATTTGTCCATTTACAATCCATAATTCTGTGCCTTCCCTCTCTAAAAGTTCATGTCAAAAACAAATATATCTCCATTAAAAACTCTCTCTCTTTTTCTAACACTATATAATACATTAAGAATCAAATATCTTGTGGATAAATAATTTTTATTGCAAATGTCAATATTTCGACGAGGCTCTTCTTCTAGGATCGGTTCTTGCAAGCTTCTTATCCACGTTATGCCCTAGAATGGATGTTTGTAAATAAAGCAGGTTGGTGCGACCATTTCTGTTGAATCATAGTTTCTTCGAATGTCACCTGCTTTGTTTAAAATACCATTTCTCGTTCATCGCGGGGATGATAGGTTTACAAGAGTTGGTTGAATCCCACAAGATAGGCGATGAACAGCCTCGTCAAACATTGACATTTGCAATAATCATAATAGTAAACATTGGCCCAAAATAAGTTATTTGATTTTCACAATGTATTCAAAATAGATCGCGCTCTCATTTTTTTTTTCAACAATGAGCCATAACTATAAAAGTCTTTGATGAAAGAGATATGTATTCCTTTATAACAAATAGAGGATTAATTAAGATTCAGGGAATATTCAGTTATATATATAATCAATTAATTAGAAGAGGGTTTCCAATTAATCGTTTCGGGAGGGTGCTACCATTCAATCAACGATGACCCCTATTTAAGACAAAAGCTAGGCCTAATCGTTAGGCCTAACGACCAACTCGGGTTCGATCAGTATTCCACTCCGAACCCCCGTCACCTGCTGTCATGGCCATTCTTGGGATGAGAGGTTTGTGATGAAGCAGTCCCTACTGAGAGAGGAATAAACTCGGCATTTCATTGCCTTGTCGACTTAGAAAACTGCTAGATAAATGACCCGGGCAATTTCCGTGTTTTTTCCTCCTAGAGAGAGAGAGTGTAAATAGAATTAAAAATATTAAAAATATTTTGAGGTATAGGTTGTTTTATCATCATAATCATTATCAAATATCATCATTAATTTTAGCGCCAATTATCGCAGAAAATTATAAATATTTTAAAACACGCTATTTTTATTTTAAATAGAGTAGAAATAACTATCTCTAAAGGACAACACCTTGTTGCAGAGCTAAAGTGTCCTTTAGAGAGAGGGGTGTCACCTTACTGACGAGTTTGTAATTAGTGAAAATGTTAATTAAGGCGATGAGGACTATCAATTGTAGAGGTTTAGCGAGACTATCATGGAGGTTCTACTGTAAATATGTGTAATTAATGACAGACATTATCCTGCGATGAGAAGAAAAATTGAAAGAGGGAGAGGGTATGGCTCATCAGTGGTGAACCCTTCCAGCGGTTTCGCCATTTCAATCTACCATACTACTCTATTATTGTATTGGACTGATTGGTAAAATTGGTAATCATGGTGGTGGATAGGATGGTTAAGTTATTACATCAGAAGAAGACAGAAGAATTGGTTGGGACATCTATTTTAAGAGGAATTATATAAACGAAGAAAGTTTTGGAGTGTGAAGTTAATTGGAAGAGAACGGTGGGAAGAATTGGAATGGATGAGAAGAAGCTATGAAAGAATAAAAAGAAGAGTTCAAAATAGAGAAACATGGGGACAGAAGCTGTGGAACGGGGGATCCAGGACAACTTATATACTTGATGTTAGGAAATACTATTTATAGAGAAATACTATCTGTGAAACACCAGGAACTACTGAAGAGCACAGAAACTGAAGAAGAAGGGATTTGTAACGGGCTTATACTGTAAGTACATCACATGTCTTCCCTAAGTCCTGTTAACTGCCTCAGCGTGGAGGGAAGGTGACAGTATGTCTGGAGTCTTGTAAACCCACCCTAGGCATTGTTATATCTTTTATACTGGTTTCTACTTTACCTTTAGCTTTATTTATACATGTATATTTAATATGGTTACAGCCTCTATATATATAGCCATTCAATACAGCACCGCGCTAGATGAATTACATATTTATTATGGCTGTATTTGCTTATACAACAGTGTTGCCTGATCTTTATATTTACACAGATTATATACTATATACAACAGGCATAAAGGCTGTTCTACTAAGCCCATCTAAATGTTAACAGGCAAAGCCGTATTCCTACCTTTATGAGCTTCGTATTTTCCCATAAAAAGAAAAGTATCCAATTACTCCGTATGAATTCCACTCTTCTCACTCTAGAGAAGAATTGATTTTTCTAGATATGGGCTAAGAAGACAAGCGCAATCACCAGATGTCTACACATTCGACTCTTGCAGTTACAAAATGGCAATATCCTTGTTTTATTAATTGCGCTAAGAGTGGATCTCTATAAGAGACGGAGTGTGTCATCGAAGCTATTAGCTATTCTTTTCTAAAAACTATTGAGTGTGGGTTTTAATAACGCATACTGGATGTCGCGAAAATCGATAGTAATCAATTTCTAATCAATATTAATCATTTTTACTGATATATAGCTCGTATTTATTTAAAATAAAATTTGTTCAATATTCAATAAAAACTCCACAGAACACCAACGTAACCCTAGAGCTATATTGTCTAGGACAACTTTATTTAATAGAGCTTCTATCGTCTAAAAGAAGATTTAAGGAATAAACCCCCGGTGTATGAACCTGACAAAAACGAGATCCATCATCCACGACGACGGTATAATTCCTCGTCGATCCATCTTGGCCAAACTAATTTAGCCAATCGATAGTTCACCATCTTATCATCATACAGCGGGCGGGCATGTGGTCCAGCTATACACGGGGGACCGTGGAAGACACTTTGTCATCAACATGCTTGAACGGTTTGTTTCCATTCTTAGTGGAACTTGATTAACTAGGTGATTAATAAGATACCTATATGGAGTACGAGATTGTATATACAATTCTATTATTTACTTTGAATATATAAACACCGAAAATAAAAATTACATCGTCTTTTTGACAGTCCGAGTACCCACCGACCAATCAGGGCAGAGTTGGTGACACAGCTGTGCCAAGTAGACAAGAAAAAAAGCCTCGCGGGAGCTTGCCCAAGATGACCTCCGGGAACTTCGTCCATCTTCCATAAACGACCATGAATTTATTCAACCTTATCGAGTATTTTTCAAGGGAACGGAAAAAAATGTTCACTAGATAAAAGGATGATTTTGTAATGTAGAAAATTAGGAAAGACAAAATTCAGAATGACACGGCACACAGGGACCGGGAAAAAATGTTCACTTTATCGAGAGATTCAAATTTACGAGTTTCAAATTATCAAAATAAATCTATTTCTTTATATAAGTTTATAGAGAATTGTTTTAACAAATGTTCGTTAAACAAACCTTTACTCGGGTACCGATTAATATTGATTTTATTCAACTTATCGAGTATTTTTCAAGGGACCGGGAAAAAATGTTCACTTTATCGAGAGATTCGTTAGACAAACCTTTACTCGGGTACCGATTAATATTGATTTTATTCAACTTATCGAGTATTTTTCAAGGGACCGGGAAAAAATGTTCACTTTATCGAGAGATTCGTTAGACAAACCTTTACTCGGGTAAAACACGGGCGAAGCCGGGTACGTCCGCTAGTTATATTATAAAATTTTACTTTATATGTGTGTGTGTAAGATTATAATAAGTTATATATAATAATGTAATATAGAGTTATAGAACAATAAATAAAACTGTTTTTGAAATTGAGTTTCTTTATTCAAATTTGTTAACGTTGAAATGACCAAAAACCGTATCGCCCCAATCCCTTGAAGACAGGATTTACTATATTTCTCCGAGATTTCTTATTAAATACATTTTCATAAATGCATCTCATTGATCGTGTCTGAGTGGGGAAGAACTCTCAGATTCAGATCATTCTTAATCAGCCAAAACACCAGTTTTGACAAATTCAGACAACAGCCTGATGTATACCAGGGTTTCGAGCTATGATCTTCATTAGTTAAGGTGAGGCTCCTATTTCATAACATTCTACGGGATTAATTATAAAATCGGTAAATTTGACTAAAAGGTGTTTAATCTCTTGTTAAAGTTGCGGAAGGATAGTTTTAAAGGGAGAAGTGCCGCTTTTGGCACATCAATACCAGTCTCCCGCAACTTTCTGTTGTATTCTGGCTTGAAAATCGGCCTTGATACTCTTCAACAGCTTAAACAGCTTTTTGCCAAATTCAACCGAATCTACCAAATAAATATAGGTATTCATGATGAGAAATTGTGAAAAACTTTTAAAAATCTCAGTTGTAAATATTCACGCTGCGCGCGTTTGTATTTGTAAATATTTCTTGTTAGAAATAGTCGATATTTTTTCAAGCCCGTTGAAGAGCGATTATCTCTTTAAAGCTAGAAATTTAAAATAAAAAGAAACTTATTCTAAGGAAATATTTTGTAATTTTAAAAATATAGGTATATCAACACCTACAATATGTAACGTTGTGTGAGAACTTCTTTTCTTCAAGTCTCTGGGGGAGTCCAACAGTTATATATTGTAGACTTATGTATCTTTATATATCGTATATATGTGCCATAAATTTGCATATCTTATTTAAATACACATTCAAACAATGCATTTGTTCATCACCCCAATAAAAAAAAGTAAAAAACGTTGATAAAGCAAGAACCCCATCAGTTTGGACAAATTGAGACAAAAATCCAACAATTTATATACCATTGTGAAAATATTCTGGAATAATAAAAAAATCAATGAATAGTTGATATTTATTCCGATAGATGGCGCAAGCCTGTCTTTTTCTTAATTTATATACCATTGTTTCGGGGTATGGCCCTCATCAGTACCAGCGCGCCCTCTATTTCCTATAATCCTACGAGAGCGGTTATCATTTTTTGTACTGAAACGATGAACAAAATGCGCTATTTCCATGCATAATTGAAGGGAGAGGTGCCACCTTTGGTACGTGAATACCATTCTCCCACAATTTTATATTAAAATATATATATGTGGTAATTTTTGACGGAACACTGACTTCTCGAACACCATGAAATAGGATAGCATTGCAAGTTTGTTAATTATAATTGACGCTAAATTCGAAGCAATACTTCGTTTTAAAATATCTACGTCTTTCTTTAAACCAATCACAGAATATCGTATAATGAAATACGCCTATTTAAAATGGCGTATTGAATCGATAATTTTTTTTTCGATCGCTTAATAAATAATCTTATAGAAATATCTAAACAAGATAGTGAAAATATGTAAATATATGAAATTATTGTGAGTGACTTTATTTTCACATCATGTTTACAAAGAGGTTCATTGAATCATAAATAACGCGAACAAAATATATATATTGATTTTTCTATAAAAACGGATTTTATAGGCATGATAAAAAAAAAGAGTTTTGTGGAAAGAAGAACTCTTTTACAAAATAAAAAATGTATACTACACCGTAAATTATCTGTTACGACTGCTATATTTCTACGTCCCCCATTGTCCCCTGACATTGCTCCGGGTAGGTTGTACACATTGGAGTCAAAATTAATTAATTCGTGAAAAATGGTAAAGCCCCTGATGATAAGTGCGTTCACCTCTTTGAACGACCACTTTGGTAAAATCGTAAACGACTCCTGTCGTGACGTAATCATTTTGGCTAGTCTCTCATGGGAGGTTCGGCTCTATTGTAGTCCTACTTGAACGACCAACACACTAGTAGATATATTACAGTAAATATTATTATCTAATAAAGACCCCTTTTTGGTAAGGGACCACCTTTGTGAAACTAAAAAAGATCGGAACTAAACTAATCCAACCTCCAATAAGAGACCACCTACTGGAGAGACTCGGAGTATATTTAAACTGTTGATAATAGGAAGGTTCCATTGTATGCACTGATTTACTTTTCAGATTTAGAGATTTCATAATATTCTATTTACATCAGCTGTTAAAACGTCGAGAGATAAAGAGCAACAAGCTGCAAACTCCAGGACGTGGAGAGATAAAGTGCAACAAGCTGGAAACTCCAGGACGTGGAGAGATAAAGAGCAACAAGCTGCAAACTCCAGGACGTGGAGAGATAAAGTGCAACAAGCTGGAAACTCCAGGACGTGGAGAGATAAAGTGCAACAAGCTGGAAACTCCAGGACGTGGAGAGATAAAGTGCAACAAGCTGGAAACTCCAGGACGTGGAGAGATAAAGAGCAACAAGCTGCAAACTCCAGGACGTGGAGAGATAAAGAGCAACAAGGTGCAAACTCCAGGACGTGGAGAGATAAAGAGCAACAAGGTGCAAACTCCAGGACGTGTAGAGATAAAGAGCAACAAGGTGCAAACTCCAGGATGTGGAGAGATAAAGAGCAACAAGGTGCAAACTCCAGGACGTGGAGAGATAAAGAGCAACAAGCTGCAAACTCCAGGACGTGGAGAGATAAAGTGCAACAAGCTGGAAACTCCAGGACGTGGAGAGATAAAGAGCAACAAGGTGCAAACTCCAGGACGTGGAGAGATAAAGAGCAACAAGGTGCAAACTCCAGGACGTGAAGAGATAAAGAGCAACAAGGTGCAAACTCCAGGACGTGGAGAGATAAAGAGCAACAAGGTGCAAACTCCAGGACGTGGAGAGATAAAGAGCAACAAGCTGGAAACTCCAGGACGTGGAGAGATAAAGAGCAACAAGGTGCAAACTCCAGGACGTGGAGAGATAAAGAGCAACAAGGTGCAAACTCCAGGACGTGGAGAGATAAAGAGCAACAAGGTGCAAACTCCAGGACGTGGAGAGATAAAGAGCAACAAGGTGCAAACTCCAGGACGTGAAGAGATAAAGAGCAACAAGGTGCAAACTCCAGGACGTGAAGAGATAAAGAGCAACAAGGTGCAAACTCCAGGACGTGTAGAGATAAAGAGCAACAAGGTGCAAACTCCAGGATGTGGAGAGATAAAGAGCAACAAGGTGCAAACTCCAGGACGTGGAGAGATAAAGAGCAACAAGGTGCAAACTCCAGGACGTGGAGAGATAAAGAGCAGCAAGGTGCAAACTCCAGGACGTGGAGAGATAAAGAGCAACAAGGTGCAAACTCCAGGACGTGGAGAGATAAAGAGCAGCAAGGTGCAAACTCCAGGACGTGGAGAGATAAAGAGCAGCAAGGTGCAAACTCCAGGACGTGGAGAGATAAAGAGCAACAAGGTGCAAACTCCAGGACGTGGAGAGATAAAGAGCAACAAGGTGCAAACTCCAGGACGTGGAGAGATAAAGAGCAACAAGGTGCAAACTTCAGGACGTGGAGAGATAAAGAGCAACAAGGTGCAAACTTCAGGACGTGGAGAGATAAAGAGCAACAAGGTGCAAACTCCAGGACGTGGAGAGATAAAGAGCAACAAGGTGCAAACTCCAGGACGTGGAGAGATAAAGAGCAACAAGGTGCAAACTCCAGGACGTGGAGAGATAAAGAGCAACAAGGTGCAAACTCCAGGACGTGGAGAGATAAAGAGCAACAAGGTGCAAACTCCAGGACGTGGAGAGATAAAGAGCAACAAGGTGCAAACTCCAGGACGTGGAGAGATAAAGAGCAACAAGGTGCAAACTCCAGGACGTGGAGAGATAAAGAGCAACAAGGTGCCAACTCCAGGACGTGGATAGATAAAGAGCAACAAGGTGCAAACTCCAGGACGTGGATAGATAAAGAGCAACAAGGTGCAAACTCCAGGACGTGGAGAGATAAAGAGCAACAAGGTGCGAACTCCAGGACGTGGAGAGATAAAGAGCAACAAGGTGAAAACTCCAGGACGTGAAGATATAAAGAGCAACATGGTAGAAACTAACTCCGGGACATAAATAGAACACAGAGCCCTGAGATAAATAAATGAAAGAGAGCCACGTCTCTCCAGACCTGCTCAGTAAAAATTCAACGCCGCCTAACCCGATTAAGCTCCCATTTGGTGACTCCGCTATTGAATTATCTTTTTTACTCCCGCACACCACACCAACCTTGTTTACTTCCTTCCTATTGGACGAGCTAAATCAACAATGAATGATTTGATTGGCTAATCTCATCGTCCAATGTTTAATGATCACTGAAAGGTTTATAACAACGTAAATTAAGTTAAAATGACGTCAAATGGAAAAATAAAAATAGTCTTGGCTAGAAGTAAACTTACGTTATAATTGGTTACAACATAAACCACTCCGGATAACAAAACTCCATTAGTTATTTACGTTTAATCTTCCTCAATCCGATTTTTAAAATGGCTACTGTCATTATCCATTGATATTGGAGAAAATTGTTTTATACCTTTAAAAAAATCTTCTTTTAAGTATATAAAAGCCAAAACAACACCTATGTCCACTAATAGACGACGTCCACAAAAATTATTTATTATTTTTACAGATATATATATCTTCTACAATGTTATGACCCACCAAGCTTGTGTTCATACACTTCCTTTACCGAGAAATCTCACAAAGTGCAGGCTCTATAAGCAAAATAACCTAATACAATTCACATTATATTCAATAAAAAGTCAAGATCCATCCGGGGATAAGTTTATTCAAAAGTTATAAGGTAATAAGACCAAATCCAAATAAATAAACACACACACTATTTATTTATTTGAATTTGGTCTTATTACCTTGTGTATATAATCTATAATCAAATTGTACATTATCATTTCTTCAATAGTGTTATTACTCGAACTCTCGAACCCTTCAGGTCTTCAACGGCAGTAACACATAACTAAATAAACGCCGACATGTATAGTTAATGTGTTACTCCCGTCTAAGAACTTATATGTCTGAAAGCTTGAGATTTCAAGTAATAAACTGTTAAAGAAACATGTATCCCCGGAAGGATAGATCATGGATTTTTATTTAATTGAGCATAGGGGATTCTATCACATTATATTCAATCTACAAAGACAAAGGCCGCCTCTACACTCTTCCATCTGTTCGATAAAATAACCCCTTGACTCAATATTAAAATAAGAACATCCAGGGAAAAGTTTCTTTTTTATATATTTTTTTTTAATTTACAAATTTCTCAAGATTTCGGTGGAAGAAAGCCCTTCTACTTGCTCGAAAGCTTGAGAAATTTGTAAATAAAAATATTTAAAAAAGAAACATTTCCCTGGATTTTCTTATTTTAATTTCCCCACCATCAATGTTACATCCAATACAAATTATTGACTACCGCACACATTGAAGCCGTCTGGTAAAATTAAACTGGAGAGAAACATCCACCTGGTTGATCTAACACTGAGCTACTTCCTCGTTGGTGACAAGCCCTGGACCAATGCTGGTGTTCACAAACCTGGAATCCTGAAAGCTCCAGGATCTGAAGACGCAAAAAATAACACCGACAACCCTGACAATATATTTCTCATTGCCGTAGGGAGAGTAAGAAAATTACACTCATGGACAAAACTTAAGGAAGTTAAAGTCTTTGATGTCGCTGGTCGTCTTCTTTTTTTTTTTTAATTTTTTTTTTTTAAGAAGACAGAATCAATTTTGTTCACACTTGGTTATCTCGTGTGTCTTCAATAAAGGTTACTGTAATATCTTTCAGAGATATTGTCTGAATCCCAATATACATGCTAAAAGGTATAACTTCCTCAAGTTTTGTCCATGAGTACACAAGGATTGTATATGGATTTGTAAAACATAACGCTAAATTATTTGAATTCTAACTAAATATAATTAACTAAGGCAATTGCTATTATTTTAAAACCGAATCAAGTTTATACATAACTAGCTTCCTTAACTCACTCCCTATTCACCACGACGACAAACACAATTAAATTTAAAACTAGTCAATCAGTAAAACACCAAGTTTGTAATTGTAATATTTCTAAAAGAGAGAATTCAATTTTAAAAAACATTTCTTCTCTCTTTCAAAAGTTTAATTAACTCTTTTAAAAAAGGAAAACAGGGGATGAATTTAACCTAACTAAATTTCTAAAAAATTGAAAAAAAGTTTTTTTTTTTAATTATACACTCGACTGACATTTATTGTTTTTTTTATGCGAAATATCACAGAATGATGATGGGGGGATATTTGAAGGCTTTTTCTCATTTTAATGAGAACTCTGTGATATGAAGTTAATTGAAAATAAATATACATTTGGCAACGTTGCCAAACTCTGACAACTAGATCAATATAATTTAACTTTTCACTTTTATTTTTGTATCTATTTGATTAATAAATCTCACTGTGAACTTTGTCCGCACCAATGTGGGCCAAACAATCATAAACGCGTACAGGGATTGGCACAATTCAACTCGAATATACATTTTTTTAAATTATCATTTTTGTAATTATAATTAGAGCATAGTGAATTAATCAAAATGACAGAGAAAATCTTTATCGTCTTTAAATAAAATTTTCAGTTTGATAGTAGCATTTTAATGGGAGAGGTACCCCTTATCGGAAACATTCTGTATTCTGGACCATCTCTACCATTCCACCAGCAAAAACCCTCATTTGATGGAAGATTCAGTGTATTCCGTACCTCCTGACATCAGGTGTTATATAATCGAAGCCGTTGTCCCTGTACCCGGCCCGGAACCACGGCATACAGGTTGTCGGCTTTTGTTCGAATTGGTCAAAACTGGTGATGTGGAAAACTCACTGAACCTCGCGCGTTTTGCTCAGAAACCATCGCGTTCTTTTGGTTTATCTTCAAAGAAACGGGTAAAATCCCTCTAATTGTCATTTAGTGAGCTACATAAAGTGAAGTAAGTTGTAGAGCAAGTAACTATCCACAATATGAAAATCGATGTATTTTATTTATTGTTGGTTTTTTTAATGAATTGTTCCCTCTCTCCCTATCTTTTTTTTTTCTGTGGATTTTTATTTTCTATTCTGGAAGAGACCAAAGCAAAGGTAGACCAATGATATCCCGCGGTTCCTTCTATTGTAATTTTCTATTCTCTTTACTGTAACTCTGTAATGATAAAAAAATCAGTAAAATGCCTGGCTCATCAGTGGTAAACCCTCCCAGCTGTTTCGCCATTTTATTTATCTTTCTGTTCTGCTGTTGTATTTGTTCAAACACCTTAATAGAATATAATTTTATAGATGGACATTTTTTGGTGGGAATGAAGATTGACATATCGGTCAAAGGTTAAGGGTAAGTGAAAAACAATATACAGTTAAACCTGTCTATAGCGCCCCCTCTTGGGACTCACCAAAATAGGGTGCTATAGACAGGTCACTTTTAATATAAATCGCATCGTATTACGTATTTAAAATAGGGCGTTATAGAGAGGAAGACGCTATTTAGAGGGGGCGCTATAGACAGGTATTACTGTATATTTTATACAAGTGTTATATGTGTATATGATGTTAAATACATATTTACAATATTAGCTGGATTACCTAAATTCCGGATGGAGAGATCAATCTTTAAAAATAACAATAATGATGACGAAAACAAAAGACGCCACAACTTTCCTGTCAAAATTGGCGCGGAAGCTAAAGGCCATATATTAACTGTGTCGGCAATCTAGCAGACTCGGGTCGATACCAACTTCGGAAATTTCAGAAGACCGTCGTCAGTAAAGATCAATATAGCAGGAAGCCCACCCACCGGCGGCAGTCAAAGATGGAAGGAGCGGCTCCAGAAAAAGTTCAGCGCCCCAGGGTTCTTAAAATAGCCAATGGCAAGACTTTCGCCGAAGACTCCGTCACGTCTCCTATATATAGGAGGTTGATGATGGTCAAATTGTCATGGCTTTCTTGTCGTGACGAATTACTCGATGTTTTCCTATAGAATTACTGTCAAATTGCTCTGCTATATCTTGACAAGTGATTACGGGATATACCAATATCCTGGTTTACCAACCCTCCAGCGATTCTATTGTCTTTATAGGTTTTAACGATATATCCCATTCTTACCAATCACCTAGTATACCTTATAGAGCCTATTGCTGCTGCTGTGATAGAGATGCATGGGGACATCTGAGGCTCTTCATTGGACACGACAACAACAACAACCTTATAGAGCGCCGCCATCTATATATAATTTTTATATCCTTTGATTTCTATACTTTTTTAAATTAATTTGTTTATAAATTGACTGTTGTGGGAATTGTTGTAGAAACTATAAATACCGCGCCGTCCCCCACCAGATGTTTACGTATGCGCTGAACCTACATTCACAGAGTAATATAAGTTCCTGCACATGGAAGAAAACCACTCCGGTAAAGAAGCGGGAACATGGCGAGGGAATATTGACAGAATTCCTTAATCCCACTTCTTGAGCCTGAGGGATTGGGGGAAGGTAGAACGATCCATCCGTCAAAGCGAATCGATCCAGCAGTCCGCCGCCGTAGGTTTCTTTCTACGTGGGGCCCTGTTTACCGTGAGTAGTTGGAGTATTTTAGGATTCCTTTATGGCGGTACAGTTAGAATCCATATCTATCCTGACATTGTAAAGTAGAACTAGAATGTTGGTATTACTTATCCCAAATACACATAGCCATGATAATCATAATCATGGTGGTTTGGAATTTGTGACTCTTTATATTGTTAGTACACCACATGTGTCAACATGTAGAGTGATGTTCAACTTCAGAACGTAGAAATTTCCAGAGCACAGATGGCTGTACTGGTGAAGGCCATATTTGACCAAATTTTGCCATAGTCTCGATATATATGGTATTCGTTAAAAGAAGAAAAATCACAAGACGGGAAGAAGAGTTTCTTTCATTCATAAACGGTTGTTCAAACTTTCGGGCAAGACGCCCTTCTCCAAGTACAATACATCCTTATATTGTACCGTTTTGCCCGAAATCTTGTATGATCCTTTATAAATGATAGAATCTCTTCTTCTATATACATGTGTGTATTAAAATTACAAATATTTTCTTATAATGAGTATCTATAAAAATGAGTATATAAAAAAAAAATAAAAAATACTCATTGTGAGAATATATTTGTAATTTTAATACTTTTTCACAATTTTATCATGAACATGTGTGTATGTGGTATAATGTTTAAATTTGACAGACACCGGAGAATTGTGGAAATTCCGAATTTGTACAAGAAGTGCGAAGAGAAACTTCATAGTTTTTATGCATTTTTGCCCTAAGGAAAATAAGAAATTCGGGGAACAATGTAAATAAAACATTGGAGAATATTTTCTCTTCTATTTGTCCAGGTTATATAGCCAAATAATATAAATAGAGTGTGCATAAAACGTCCATATATACACAATGGAACAGTTCTCAACAATGGGAGAATTGAGCTCTAAGTAGAGAGATCTCACCTTTCCAGAAATTTCTCCGAGAATTATCCTGGACATTATTGAATTAACCCTCGGCCAACTAACTGAATTACCCGGAGCCTTTCTACTAATTCTTTCAACATTTGCCCAAGGCGCGGCAACCCGCTCTGTGATTATAATTACATTTATATACGAAACATTTCTTAAGCAATAAATACGCGAATATATAATTTCTGTAAAGGTTTATCATCAATATATAGTAGAATATTATAAATAGTGTTCCCCCCTCTCGACATATGTAAGAAAGCAGATTCCCCTTAACTATAGATAATTGTCTCTGTATTGATGAGTGTGTTTCAAAGAGTATCAATTAAAATACTCTCATTATCTTCCAATACCTAAATACACTCATGAACAAAACTTAAGGAAGTTGTACCTTTTAGCATGTGTATATCGGGACAATAATTCTGAAAGATATTACAGTGACCTTTATTGAAGACATACGAGATAACCAAGTGTGAACAACCTCTGTTTCCTTCAATAAAACAGACGAACGGCGACATTCCTTAAGTTTTGTCCATGAGTGTATTTATTCCCGTTTTGAAAATCTCTCTTTCGAGTCGAAGCTTTTTCCAACAGGTCTATTGCCAAATGACAATAGTTAACATAGCAAATCGAATTATATCGAAGCCAACTTCTCATGTATCGCACGATGTGGCCGTGAGTTTGGAAGGTCCTGACAGTATAATAACTGCTGATAGTGTTTCTTCTGTTCTTGAATAGAAGTCTATCTTCCTATTGGAGGTTTTGTTTTTCCAAGAGACATGAGAACACTTCAGGAAACACCCTCTGGTATTTGTTGGCATCATCCGTGCTGAATTCGGGGCCATATTCTAAGCCATGTTTATTATTTCCACACTGTATTGATTTTGATTCAACTTCGCTAATCCTGAATATTATGATATTATTTCCAAAATGTTATTTTTCATATTTGGCATTTTACCTAATTTTAACCTTTTTATTGTTGACCAAATGTGACTGTCTATACCAATGAGGTTGTAGTCCCTGTATGGAAGGTCTCCTAGCCTCTATATATTTATGTGCAACAATATATTATTACAAAAAACAATAAGAATTAAAAAATTAAGTTGGCGTGGTTATGTCCAAGATCCAATGCGGGAGAAAAGGCAAGCGTGTAGACCCCACCCACTACAGCGAGGGGTAGAGCGGCGAGCTGGTAACAAAGGGTTAGTAATCCAGATGACCAGGTGTCTACCAATACGATGTCACATCTGTGACGCTAATTATATCCTATCTGCTCGCAGCTGCTAGCGTCACACCATCACTTGAGCGTAGTCACCACCTCACATATGCAACTGTGGGGAACATGTGTAGATATGTAAGTAGGTATAAGTTAGTGCGTATGTATATTACTATAGGTCGTATATTATCTTATTTATTTATGTATATGCTTTTATGCACAACGAAAGATCATCACACAACCAAACGTTGCTGATGACTGAACGCCAACTATCGAAATAAATACCAACTGAAGGATGATTTTCTATATGTTTAAAATTTGCTTAGTAATTCTTTTTTATACCTGACCTAAAATCACAAATGTATATTAATTAAGATTACTACTAGGACAATCAAACTGTATATTTTTATTAAAATTTTAAAAAACGAGCGAATAAACGGCTCTTCGACTGGAGTTTGCTCGCTGATAAGTATAGGTTTATATGGGAAAGAATAATACAAAAGAGAGAGAGAGCGTGTGTACTGGGATCAGGTGATGCTTTTCTCTCGGTATATGTTCATGTTTTTCATTTCGAATCTTCTATGAGAATATTCAATAAATGGTTTTAATATCTCAAATATATGTCCCTCGGACCAACTGGTTCTGATTATATTCTCTTAGATATTTCTCCCGATCTGTGGAATTCCGCACAGAACTACGAGGTGTCGAATACATGAACTACGACACTACAGTAGAGAGATTAGAGAGGAGTTGTGTGTGTTCCAGGATTTCATTCAAAATCTTGAAGTATCTCTTTCTTTTCTTTCTTTGGTCAGATTCCCCCATCCAAACATTAATACGCGGGTACATATTCAAACGGTCTTTAAAATAATGTTTCTTTACAAAAGTTCTGGACGAGAGATTTTAGCTTGAAAGATTGCATTTCAAATAAAGAATATACTGATTGTGAGAAGTAGTTTATAATGTTAGCACCACTTCACAACCCCCATGCTGGGCCACGGGGGGTGTTGTGAGAGGAACCCACGTGATTCACTGTCCTCTTCCTCAATAACTTATCTACTTTAATTGGATGACTTCATTTTTTAATTAATTGGAAACATCGATTTTTTCTTCTTTTTATTAATTTTTATTAATGTACCACTCTCTTTGTGTATTTCCCCGAGTTGTACCCATATGTTGTGTGAGACACCATTTTATGATATACAATGTTGGTCTTAAATCCGATTTGTTCAAAAATATGCTATAGGTCATATTTACGATTAGTTATCTATCCTTCTGGAGTTGAGTTGGACTGGGAAAATATTGTTTATAAATGTATTTAGGTCTTAAATCGAGAATCGGCCGTTAAAATAATGTATTTCGGTGGTTTCGAGCCTCTCTATAGATATGCAACTTGCACATATAGAGCTAGGGAGGGAATGTTTTATTGAGCAGTTTATTTTCGCATATTTCCACCAAATATTCAGCAGAAATGAGATTTTTAAAGAATTCTATCGGCAAAAGAAAAAATAAAAGGTCGATATCTGCTGCGCCCATATTATTTGCCAAACGAAAACCAATTTTATGACGGCATTTTGGCGCGCTTTTTATTTTGGGGCCGACGGCTGCCCACCCCTCACCCTTTTTAATAGAGATAGTTTTAAATATGGTTGAATTATATGACGAATGTTTAAATATTTTATTGTGTTTTTAACGTATTGATGTCCAAATTGTATATATTTTATATGCCTCAGTGTTTTGAATTGTTGTAATAAAACCTCATTATTTAGATGCCTATTCCTTCAAATATAGAATTTTTGCGGGAGGATATTGATCTTTAATATAGAAAGGCTATCTCTCTCTTCCATCAAAATATATGGACCGTCATTTTCGCGTCATTTAGACAGGAGAGGAAATCGGTCTTTTTAGAATCAATGTGCTCCTCCCGTCCAAATTTCCATCAATAATTTTGCCATGGAATTCGCATAGACACCTTACCAGCGCTAAACACCTCTTTGCCAAATTCTGAAGATTCCATGAATCCCTTGTATATCTTGTAAAATCTTGACAAAATCTGTCCTAGAATACCTATGACTAACGCTTGAAACCATCATCTCTAGGTGGGCGTTCTGAGTTTGCCGAGGCTGGTGTTTGGGCTTTGTTATCAGTGCGCTAGATTGCAGAGACAGTCAATATATAGCACCTGGTTTTTGTGTCTATTTTAGCGGGAGAGGTATCTTTTCTAGTTTATTAAGGATTATTTCTTTTTGAAATCTTCCGAGAAAATGGCATGTGAGAGGCTTGACTTTTTGAGATGACATTGAATTCTCCAATATTTCATATTTAACCATGTAGACACTTCAAGATAGGATAGTACATCTAACCCAGGAGTGGGTATCGCAATATTTACATCTACGTATCGACCAGATAGGGTCGTCGTTGTAAATATTGGGGAGCTTTGTCTAATCTTTGTAGATCCTTTGTGTCTACGTGGGTCAAATTGTAGCTACACCAACAATATTTGAAAAATACACGATTGGTTATAAGCACCGTGTCTGGTTTATTGCCAGAAA
>CP092868.1:8974233-9038916 GCA_030710605.1 Cordylochernes scorpioides | reverse complement strand
AATGCTACGAGCTGCGCTATCATTAAATCACATTTTACACTTTTTGGGGTATATGTAAATGTAAAATTATAAATGAGTAAACAATGAGAATTCTCCATAGCGTGAACAATCGAATACGAGTCGAATCGAAACCGAGCGTCATCATGTCTTAAAGTAAGTGGTAGATTTACCGACTCCCCGGTAAACAGGGAGACTGTATTCACACCGCCGATATGATATTGCCGTAGAAAAGAGTTAAACAGCGCCCAAGTTTTAACCCGCAGGTGTTCTCTACAGACAGGTGGTCAATGTGGTAATGGAATAAGATTGGAAAAAAGTGGGGCAGGTGGTGGTAGGATACACACCCCTATTGTCCTATCTTGAGGTATCGTAAAACCTAATTATATATTAAACAATCATTCGTAATTAAAAGGATAATTACACAATTAAATATACGTAATAAACAAAGGAATTATTTTTCAAATATCTTTTATTGCCCAAGAAAGCAAGTTTTGACGCGGTATCGTTTCATCGGGTCAACGGATACAGCATCATTTAAGTCTCTTCTGGGAATTCCGTAACAACTGAACGCTTCTCCAATCTTTTCGTTGGATATCTGGATTTGGGGAGGAATTCGTACCGTGTGCCGACCATGCGTACAATTAGCGGGTGAGAGATTGTTTTTATAGGATATTTTGTTGCAACAGATCTGGCAGTGTGTGAAGGCTAATGGACCCGGTATATATAATATATACATATAAGATTCAATTTACATATCCACGGATTTTAATCCTCAATTTTCAAACCAATTTAAATAACTTAAAGTATATATTAATTATAAAGGAATAACGCGCCATATATATGTTATATAAAAATATTATTTTATTTTAAATTATAATTTCATAGATTCAAATACTCTGCTAAATCGACCGCCAGAGGTCACGCTTCCCCTATAAAAACTCATTGTTGTTGTTTCCCGATGGCCGGCTCAAAACTTTTGTACCTTATGTAAATAATCTTTTGTTTTCCTTATTCTACTCGCCTTAAGCCAGGCATTACTTTTATCAAATTATGTTCTTTTATATATTCCTCAGCTCAAAAAAAGAACTCTCTGAACAAAATTATTTTATTATTCCCACGAATGCATTACCATACCACATAATCCTCAACATGATCTAAATTCAAGCATAAAATCTCTTTTCTATTTATATAATATATATATAAGAAATAAAATCATTAAGCATGAATTTTCCTTTTATAAATGAAACAAAAAATAATAATAGGAGGGCTTGGGTAATCAGTGGTGAACCCTCCAAGCGGTTTCGCCAGTTTAATCCACCAGAGAGCTCCCTCTCTTATTATATTAGAACATTCTACTTTATATATATTGCGCTGGGAAATTCGAGGGGTTATTGACGAAGGTATGTATCTATTCAAATTTATGGAAATGTGGAAGGACGATAGGAAATTATTTTTTGTATCGCAGTAGGGAATTGTTTTCAATTAAGAAACAAAGTTGCGCTAAGAGAGCTTCAAGTTTCCGTTTGTTTCACTTAAACTCCAAAATATGGTTTCAAGTCTCTGCAGATTGTTGGATGTTTTAACGGAGGAAGTTTGTCGTTTACCTCCTTCTCAGCAATAGGATTTACCAATTTATTGTTGTGCCGCTGCCGTGTCTAGGATGGTTGGATGACCACGCGGGATCGGTATGGATCTCTGTTCGATCGACTGGTCTTTATTTACCTTCGTGTATTATGGAGAACAAGTCAAATATACAGAGAGCATCATTATGGCATCACATATATAGGTAACATTTCTAATGCCTTCATATATATATATTGACACTTATAATTAAAATAATAAAATACACAAAACCGTGAGGTAAAGAGTTTCTTGTAAGCTTTTTATTTGGCCGAGCTTTCTAGCATTTCTGCCTTTCTACCAGAATAAAAACGTATAAAAAGATAAAATTTTATATACAGTTAAACCTGTCTATAGCGCCCCCTCTAAATAGCGCATTCCTCTCTATAGCGCCCGATTTTAAACATTAAAATGTAAACATTTTACATTAAAAGTGACCTGTCTATAGCAACCCTCCTCTATAGCACCATATTTTGGTGAGTCCCAAGGGGGGGGGGGGGGGAGGGGGGGGGGGCGCTATAGACAGGTTTAACTGTATATATATATATATATATATATACACATTTACATATATATTAAAATATTTACATTTAAAGAAAAGGGGACGAAAGAAATATAAAAACAATAAGTTTATGTTTTTATTGTGAAAAAGCGAGTTTCGAGCAAAGACGTCCTTCTACTGTCTTATTAAAGGTACAAGGTATGTCCCATAAAATTTTTTTATTAAAACTTTTCTAAGTAATCCCCCCTTGCTTCAACTCACCAGCGCCATCGTTTCTCCCAATTGTCGAAACAGTTTTTATAAGCCTCTTTTGGAATGCTCTTCAATGCTAACGGCGATTTTTCTATTATGTCATCCCTGGTGTCAAAATGTCTTCCTTTCAGAACTGCTTTAAGTTTGGGGAACAGGAAAAAGTCATTTGGTGCGATGTCTGGGAAATAGGGTGGTTGAAGTAGGATTTGTGTCCCGTTTTTCGCCAAAAAGCTAGTCATCAAGTGCGCTGTGTGAGGGCGAGCATTGTCATGGTGTAGGATCCAGCCACCATTAGTCCATTTTTCTGGCCTTTTTTTTCGAATCGCTTCCCTTAGACGGCGAAGAATGCCCAAATACATATCCTTGATAACTGTTTGGCCTGCAGGAAGATACTCGTGATGAAAAATGCCCTTTTTATCCAAAAAAGCGTCCAGCAACACCTTGTTTCTGGATTTCAATAATCTGGATTTTTTGGGTCTAAGCTCACCCTGACATCTCCACTCGGCAGATTGATGCTTGGTTTCAGGATCATAGCCATAGACCCATGTCTCGTAGCCTGTGATTATCTTGTCTTTCCATTCCGGATCCGTTCTTGTCATTTCCAACATGTCCTCACAGGTTGCAAGCCGACACAGTTTTTGCTCATTAGTGAGGAATCTTGGGATGAATTTTGCAGGAGTCTTTTTGATTTGGTTACGATCCTTCCAATCGTTGTTTTAGAGATGCCTGTGTCTTGCTCTAGCTTCAGCAAAGTGGTTCGAGGATTTTCTTTTATCAAATCGGTGATTTTTTGCACATTTTCATCAGTTCTTTGAAATTTTTGGGCGTCCTTGACGAAGATCATCTTCAATGGAAATTCTGCCAGCTTTAAATGTAGAATGCCATTAAAAAACAATTGTTTTCTTTGGGGAATGCTTTATTAAGCATTTAAAAAGTTTCGGTTGCTGATATTTAAAGTTTCACACAAAATTCTATGCAAATCCTCTGCTTCAATTTTCGTTCCATCGTAAAATCGCCGCAGCGCTATGTGTAACCTTTAAATAAATTAGAATAACTTTGGGGCGCGTGCACGTACCGCCTCGATATTGGTACCACCGTGTAGCCAGATATTTTTTCTATAATAAACAGTCAAATTCATTTACATTTTTCATTCATTTATTTTTTTATGGACCCAGTCCGGGAACTTATGGGACATACCTTGTATTAGATGAAATAAAATATACTTTTATTATATGAGTTTCTCTCCCCCCCCCCCCTAAAAATCCATTAACAATTTTACCTGATATACATATACTCTTTTGTATATTCATTGTCCAACAAAGAATGAAATGGCGCCGCGCATGTGGCTTTCTGATTGGCTGCCGACATCACATGGCGGGAACTAGCCAATGAGAGAAGAGCTATTAGCCATATAAAACAATTCCCATATATCATCACTAACTCCAGAGCTATGCCGGGTGTAATTAAGGGGGATTAAGTAAGAAGCAATTCTGTCTCGGCGGTCGACACAAGGCGGGGACATTATTGGCCAGTGGGACATTAACCAAATGTGTCACATACAATGTCGTGAGGCCATTTTCTCCTCTCTGTCGCTGAACTCTCCTTCCCCAATACATATACAAGAAATATCTATGTTTTTTACATTTATCAATTACATATCTATTTTTTTCTCTAGTTTTGGGGCTGTGCTATCATGAAAAGTTTTTCGTTTTAAAGTCTTAGTTAGGTTTAGATATATGTTTTATTCTGTTGCATATGCGATGGGCTAATGTCCTATCTTTCATAATTATTTATATTCATCCTTCCTGTTATAACCTTGTGTTTATAAACTTTGGTGTAAAAAAGTGTAAAAAAATAAAACTGATTTTTTTTTAATTATAAAAAAAAAATATTAAGCAGCTCACTTTCAAATATGTATTCCTTTTATAATCCTATAGGACGGATTTCCATAATTAGTGAAATGAAGATTAGCTTGACTCATCATCGGTGGTGAACCTTCCCAGCGACTTCATCAATCCACCAGATCGCTATATATAACTATGGTATATTCTTCATTCCCCTGTATAGTTTTTATTTGAAGGCGTATTCCTGGTGATGTTCTTTTTTTTACCGAAACTATGGAAAGGAGCTTCTGTAATTGTAGAAATTTCACGAATATTTCTCGAGCACAACTCTTCAGCTTAAACGACAAGACAATAAATACAAGGAGGTTTAACTGAATTAATTCAGGCGAAGATAAATTTGTCGGCTCTCTTTAGTTTGGTGAACAGATATGCTATATTACTATATTATGCAAATAAAATCCTTTTCTAATCAATATACTGATAGAAAGACGGGAGGGAGCGGTGGAAAAGAGTATTGTAACAAAACAAAAATAAATCATTAACAACGCGCAGCACGCTCTACAGGTTTCTCAGTAACTTCATAAATTGGCAAGAAATAAACAATAAAGGATTGGTTTCCTTGGTGACAGTGGATCGCCGAAATATCGGAAAATAAAGGTTGAACTGGATATTTAATCTTATATATAGAAGAAGAGTTAGTTAATAATTGTGTTTCAAAAATTATTCTTAGAAATGGATAATCTATCGCGCTAGATCTAAAAGTTAGGGCACAGATTGGCCATTATAAATTTCGATTTGAAATAATCAATACCACCGAGGAATGTAACGGGGTCACCTAGCCCAATTAGAGCGAATGTTGCCCAAATATTGAGAAGTAATGGTAAACGATCTCAAATTTTACTTGCGTTCAGAATTCTTCTTTAGGTAGGTTTTTTTTCTATTAATCATTGTTCCTTCAGACCAAGCCTAAGGATCGGGCTCTTTAGGACAGTGGAGTTTGGTTCCTTATATATGCCGGAGTTCCATTTCTAGTCTAGAGATAGTGGCAACCACGCTGCTGGTTAAATTACCAGGAAAACAGGGAGAGATAAAAAGTATCATATCGATCAACGCTTAGTTTCTTTATTTAAGAAAATCATCCAGAGAGATCTTGACTAAGCATCAATAAACACTCGCTATTACTTTAGGGCGAAAAGATTTCTTTACGTACAATGTTTGGATAATCCCTGTGGCATCCCTGTGGTGCGCTTACAGTAAAAGCAGTCGCTAACTACCCACCATGATTATCAAGGCCTGTACCACGTGTACTAGGGATAAGCAAAAAAAAAACAAAAAACATTACTCCTCTAAAAGGGCTCTCCAAGGCCCAAAAGTTTTTGAGTTAATTATTTTAAATAACCCTCCACAAATCAAGTTGCTTTAAAAACAAGATTAAGAAGGACAATCAATGAGGAATTCCTGAAAGAGACCTAAATGAAGCGGTGTGTGCAAACAGTCTGTTGGCGTGTTGGCACGGGACGGCACGCGGGAAAGATAAATTAAGCCATCAGTCTTCCCTTGACAAAAACAAGCGAAATTCCGGCTGGTTTAAAACAAAGAAACTAAATTATTGGTTGATGTGTGACACTTCTCTCTACATGAGACTTACAAGTTAGAAATATATCAAACATCTAGGTAACCCAGACTCCTCTGGATGTAACCATATATTTACCCAACTACCAATATATTTACAATAGAAAATACACATTGTTGTAGAATTTTATTTTATCCAAATATTATTATAGTGGCGGATATTGTGTTATTCTCGCTGCCTCCTGTTCTTTTTAACTTAACAAAACACGCAGTAGAAATAAGAAATTGAAACTATTCTTTTCAAAATTAAACAATTTTCTACAGAAATACCTTTTTCTAAGCACCACACAAGTTGTAGAGCTAAGTGACCTTTAGAGAGAGGGCTGTTATCTTACTAGAGAGTTACTAATTGGTATAACTGAGCCTATATAGCCTAGTGGACATCTGCCCGGTAAGCGGAACACTGTGGGTTCGATTCCCATCCCTGGACACTTTATTTTTCCGTTTATCATTACTTTTCACAATTCATCCTTTCATATTTCATCCCTAAGGTTAGAAATAGTCGTTATTTCTCCTTAAAATAAATTTCGATTTTTCGTTCAAAAGAAACACATGCGGGATAATTTTCAAATGTCGTTCCACAATTATTAGCCGCATTATATTGTATTATAAATGATAATGTTGACAATGAAAACTGTCCTTTGTAGAGAGATGTCCTCTAGCGGGAATGTCCTCTCATGGAAGTTCTCTATTGTATTTGTTTTATATTCATTAAACAAAGAATATTTTTTGTATCCTTGTATACGAACCAACATACCTTATAGTTATAAACGGTCGGCCCAAATGTGTCATTGGCCTAATTACTACCAGGCCTAATTAATCCGTCGTCCAATGAGAGAGCTGTTAACACAAATCCACCGCATTGATCCTTCGGACATAAAACCTTCAATTAACCCAAATGGCAGATTGGTTAATTGTGACTACGACCTTGACCGCCTTGTGTTCTCTTATCTTGATTGTTAAGTCTTCTTCCACTCACCGTGGATACATCTCCTCAATGGCTGACTTCTACCCCGGGCTGCGTCAAGGCCAACACCACGGCGATAACCAATCTAGCTGTCTCCTTGCTTGTATAATGATGTGAACCGAAAACCTTTTTCCTCTCTCCGTACAATTAAACAAATACAACTTATATTTGAATTATGAAAAAAAAATAATGGAACCATCTCGTTTGAAAATTTCAGAAAATATTTTACTTAATTAAGTACTCCGCAAAAAAAGGTTTTTCGTAATGGCCTTTCACAAATATATATTTTGAACTGTTTATACTTGGAACAAACGCCCGTAGAAGAGTTTTTTAACTCTCGAAAGCTTGTGAATATTGATAAATTGGTAGAGAAACCTTTTTGCGGAATACTTGATTAAGTATTTTAACTTAGTTCATTGTGCACGACTCCATATAGGTTATATGCCAGTTACGTTAAAGCGCTGGTTTTATCCAAATTACTAATTGCATTGGAAAGGACAAAAGATCCCTGTACAGTGAACCAAGAAGAGTTCTTGAGCTTCTTTACGAGCACGACCTCCAAGATCTTGTCTAATTTAGACTAAAAGGATAAGTAAAAAAAAAAAAAACTTAGTTCATTGTAAACTATAATCGATTTTATATATTATCCGAGTTTTATATTTGGATTTTAAAGTTTTATTTATTTATATCACAGTTCAGGGGAATGTCAGTTTTCTGCTATGAGTATATAATTTTCACACATCAAACTGCCACATTTTGTAAAATTGTTGAATATGTTCCTCTTTTTTTTTTCTCTTCTTCTTTTTATCTCTCCTTTTTACCCTTTTTGTTTTGTTCTTCCCTGGCGAATCCTGTATAAGGCGTATGGGCTAAAATAAAAGACGTATACTTTTCATTACACTTTAAATAATTATTATTGAATTTAAGAACAAGAATATTTCAGATCCTCTGGTTTTTGTCTTAAATAGACTAAATATGGTTAATCGAGACATCTAGGGAGATAAACTTATCTGTGATTTAAAAAATAAAATAAAATTTGACCATAGACCATCAAATAAAAACTCTCCAATCTTCACTAACGATCCCTTGATTCTAAGTGAGACATCAATTAGTCAAGAGTCAAAAAAGAAACTTCCATTCTATTTCTTAATTAACAGATTTTCACTCCGTTAATGAGAGCTTCTAATTGGGAAAAAGAATAATCCCTTCAGTTAAAGGGGGAGAAAAAAAAACCAACATCAATTAAGAACAAAGTTGCCGAGTTTTAAAATTAATATTAAATAAATAAAAGGATTATTTAGCTTTCATAGAGAATAAAATTGAGCGTTTCCAAGAGAATATTTTCAACAAGTCCATTGTTGGATTTCACACTGGGTTACATGATCTCTCCTCTTGTCGAAGAGTTCGTGTCAAAATAATATTAGAACGTTTATACACGTTCACCAACCTTGATTTAACAAACAAACTAGAATCCTGCATTTTCTGGAATCCCAGATATACTCATGGACAAAACTTAAGGAAGTATCATATTTCGATGTCTGGTACAAGTCTTCTTTTTTTATTTTTTTTTTTTTAAGGAGACAGAGGCTGTTCTCACTTGGTTATCTCGTGTGTCTTCAATAAATGTCACTGTAATATCTTTCAGAGTTATTTTCCCGATATATATGCTGAAAGGTTCCTTAAGTTTTGTCCCCATGAGTGTATATACGAACATTTGGCTAGAAGACCCCTTACTTTCCAAATAAATAAATAAACTATACAAGAGTCCATTCAAATCCCCAATTATTACTCTAAATATATATAATTCACAGAAAGCCAATATATTTATTATAATAGTTTTACAAATAATTTTGATTCTGTAGAACATTTTAATAAAAATTGAGAATAGTGTTGCGCTGAATTATTTTTATGTGAATATTTTCGCTAGTTGTCAGAGAGAGGGAAAGTTGAACATATGGCCCTGTCTCTCTATAAGACATAAAAACACGAATGCTTCTTTTCTAAATAAAGCAAACCTCTATTTTCCTTTCTGCGATGAAAAAAATATATTGGGAGGGCGTGGATCATCAGTAGAGGACCCTTCCAGCAGTTTTGCCAATTTAAGGCTCCCTAATATTTTGTTTCGTCGCAGAAAAGAAAAAAGAAACTTTGCTTTATTTGGTAAAGAAACATTCGTGTTTTTATGTCTTATATATAGAGATAAGTTGATCAAAAATAAATGACATCCTAGAGTATCATATTTTCAAAATAAAGTCGTAATGTTTTTCTCAAAAATCTCTTAGTTGCTAATTGATAGAAATGGAAACAATGAATATTGTCAGCGGGAGTGTCATGGGGGTTGTAGTGTATTAGAAAAATCGGCATTGCTGACATTACGTCCAATCGATGATAAACCTATTGTGCCCTATGTAGAAGGAAATGATGTTTTTTTTTTCACACAAGTAAATATTACACAATAACACAAGTAAATAAATTTTCACATAACGAGTAAATATGTTTATTTAAAATACAAGCGTGCAGTCCTAGTTATCTCTTTGATATAACACTATAGAAGAGATAGCTTCACTTGAAAGCTTTCATTATATAAAAATAACTTCATTGTTGAAATATTTTTGTAATTTCAATACTTATCTCAATTTACATTAAAAAATGTAGAGAGAGAAGGATTGTGTGAGGCGCTGGGGAGTTATTAAGGAACTGACCGCGAATTACTGAGATTGTGAAGGGCTCAGGAAACATATTGGAAGGGTGGCCGAGGATGTAATAGGAGGAGAGATCATTTTAGGAAGAAAAAAAAAAAGGATTATCCCTATTTCCAGGGGAGGCGGAATCAATTTTCATTAGGGGGCGGGAGGTCCCCCAGAATCGATGGTGCAGCACTCGACCATCTCGGGGAAGAACTCTCCAACTTGTGCCGAGGCTCAACAAGGTTTCAAAGATTCTCCATTTTGTAAGATTCAACTCTTAAAACAGCCAAGTGGTATATTTGAAGTTTTAGAATACGGATACTGCGGAAAATTTTAACCGGTCTCCTCCGAGATATTTCAACCTGTCTGCGTTAAAAAATATTTTAAAATGAATTTTTTTGCATCATATATTTTTACCTAAATATTTCAATTTTAGAGAGAGAGGATGTGTGGACTTTTATAAAATAAGAAATTTAACTTATATAGTAGTTAATTACCTAGTAAAGTAAAAAATAAATAAACACACACCGCGATTTGGGAATTTTTCCAAATTTTATACTAGTCCAAGGGCGACAAGAGAGTTGATAAATCCTGGGTTAGGTCATCGCGGACCATTTTCTCGAATAACACCTTAAGATTTTAGTAGAGATAAAGGGAGGGATGAGGATCAAGGTGACTCCCTTGAACTTGTAGGAAGGGCTGAAATCACCCATTCAGGACAGTGAAGCACGCCGAAGACACCATGTAATTAGGCTAAATTGGGATAGAAGAGGTATTGATTGAGGTCCCACCCGCTCTTCTAACATCGGCCACACCTTCTTGAGAGGCATCCAAAATAGAATTTAATGGCCGCAGCATCGTTCATCTATCACGGTCTATCACAAGATCAAAAACACCATCGATCCCTTTTAAAGCGATCAGTTTATCTATTGAATTAGGTTTGGGACTAGCTGTCGGGCCACGTGTCCGTTAACAAGCTGCCCAATATATATAATAGCGATCTTCGACACTACTGGAATTTATCGTGAGAAGTCCTTACAGTCACTTCTTTACACAACTTAAAGTTTGATGTGTCGACATCGAAGACTGTCGCTACCCCCATCTACACGAATTACGGGGAGATTCTTGGTTGTCAGGGTATTTAAATTGTATTGGTCTGGGTAGTAGGCCTTGGTCACATTTCACACGAATCCGTAATGATACTAAAACGTTGTTGCTATAGTATGAGAATATAGACTATTTAACGTTTTAAAAATATTTTCAACAAAAACAATTTTCTACTGCCCTTACTGCGATGGAAAAATATATGCTAGATGAGAGTATACATAGTATCGGGGAGGTATCTCAGCCAGGTTTGAGTGTTTTGAAAAAGAAGTATTTTGGTAGATATGAAATTCTGTTAACGCAATGTAAGGACCAGGGTTTATAATTTCTAGCGTAATATGTAAATAGAAGTAGTCGTTTTCAGACACCAAGACTCCTCGGGTTCGAAAACTTCATCAAATTAGTTTTTTTTTTTCCTATTTATAAAATTACCATCTGGAACATTTTATATAAGTGTAACAAATCAATATTAATATTATTGTGTAAGGATAAAAATATGTAGGTATTTTAAAAACAAAATGAATTCTGTCTTTCTTCTTGCAATGGGAAAGGTTGGGAGGACCTGGCTCATCAGTGATAAATCCTCCCGAATAAAAGCGCTAATTACTTTCTATTTTCACCTACAGATGGCGTACCAATAACTTATATTTAACGTACATTCAATTTCTACAAAGATACATCCCCCTAATTATTAGAACGGCAACCGATCAGTACTTGCAGCTGGATTATGTAAGAATAAGAAAATCAGTGCTCTACTCTCACTATAAATACTTTCATTCATCACCTACAATGGAATGCTATCTGAATGACAATATCCCCCTAACCTTAAAGAGAATCATTGCACAAGTAAGAAGCCTTTTTGCAGTACAGAGAATTAATCATGTTTCACTTTTGAAATGCACCCTGTGCAACGGTGAATTTAGTCTCGATTTTCCACACTACATGTTCTACTGTACGGCAATGGAAGAAGAGAGAGAAATTCTTCGTCAAGAGACCGGCTACAATAGCAATTCGCCTTATGTTTTAATGGCAAAAGTCATAAAATCCAGACCCTTTGCATTCGCTTTTTATAAATACTGGAAAGCAGCTCAATCAAAATATTTAGCACAGACACCGGATCCAACTCGATAATTGGTCGAGGTCAATACCTAATATTTGTATATAACTATGATGCTAATTTGTTATTTATTTATTTTGTCCTACCGGGAGAATCCTGTATGGCACGTGTGCCTAATAAAGGCTATTGTTGTTGTATTTAACGTACATGTGGTGGTGGTGTACTTACTGTGCAGCTTGTTACAAACCCCACCATGATTATCATGGTATAATAGGGATATTGTTTTTTTAAGAGAGAGAGACACATACAAAAAAAATGCTCTCTATTATTATTCCAAAAAAAAAAAAAACTTACTCATGCCAGTGTGAGGACTCTCAGCTGTGATTGGCCAACCTGCACCCACGTGACCGTCTCAATACATCATTCATATTGGTCATAACCATACAAATAGAGTGGGGAACACAATATGTATATATGGTAGATATATATATTTACTAGCCGAATGACCCGGGCAACGCCCGTGTTTTACCCGATTGAATGTTTTTATTCAAATACTATTTGTTACAATTATAAATTGGCGCCTTATATAAATGCATATATTAGTTAATAACTATAGCCTATGTGCTTTATCTGTCTATGTACTGTTGGCTTCTGTAGGCGTCTCATACTGGGAAAAAGAAAGAGAGGATTCCATTTAGTTATTAACTAATATATGCATTTATTTAAGGAGCGACCCGCTCCAACACAATAGTTACAAAAACGGAAAAGCGAGTGGGGGGGGGGGGGGGGGCAAAGGTGGCGTGATCGTAGCCAACCAATAGGAGAGCGCCATTCCAAAAAAAAAAAAAGCAAACGGTGACAGAGATGAAAACTGAATAATTAAGAACGCATGACGCTCGTAACTGTATATAGAATACTGTATATGGATATGAAATGCTAAATTGGTTTTTGTTACTCTTTTCCGCCGAAACATTGCAGAATCAATTATTAATAAATTTTACCTATAAAAAGGCGCTAAAAAGTGTTTAATAGATAGATGGAGCAAGCTGTACTGTCTTTCTAAATAGATTTGTGTGTTTCAATCTCTTCTCAACCCGCAAATATTTATAACTAATGATTTTATAGGACTTTAGTAATGTTTGTTTTTCCGTCTCGGGATATTAGTAAAAACCTTATTTATATTTCTTTTAAAAGTAAATAAATTTGATTTTCTCACATAAAGGGTCGTGTCTTTATATATACTTATATTCCCAGTACACACAATGGCCATGATAATCTTGGTGGGTAGTTAGCGCGACTGTCTTTTTACTGTAAGTACACCACATATCTACACATTGTAGAAGCGCGCCGTTCAAATTTTACACGTACAGTGTGACAATGTTATATTAAGTAATTTTCACTCTCCATTGGTGGATTTGGACATATACAAGAATAGTAAAAGGTATCCAAACACTTTATAAACAGAAATTAATGGGTTTGGAAATTGAGTCTTAGTTGCTAAAACATCCATTTAGAAATACTTCCTAAACCATATTTCCCCCCTGTTAAAGAAAAAAAAACAGTCAGTTTATAACAACTTAGATATGAGGCCTCCGTAAATAAATCCAGCCAACTAACCGTAGAATCCGGAGATTTGTTGCTTCTAAAGAGGAGGAAACGACAGAATTGCTCCGGAGAGAGAATTCCAATAAATTCTTCCGTCGATTTAATCCAACGTAACTCGGCTTCCTGTTGATTTAGGCCGGAGAAATGGGGCGGGAATTCCGTTGTTGTTGTTTACTTCCACTGGAAATGGAAAGTCACGTGAATCTCTATTGAAAGTAACATCGAGTGACGGGTTTATTTACAACAGTATATATTATCGCTGGATGGTGGTAGTAAATATCTCAGTGTTATTGGGATATAAATTTCACCTCTCCCGTCAAAATAGACGGTAAATCTAAGGACCTTTTCTAGCGGACTCGTGTCAAAGCCACAACACCAGCGCGTTGGTAAAATCAGACCCCCCACCTGAGTTATTGAATTTGATCCCACCAAAGTTATTAGATTATTTTTATTTGTCCATTTACAATCCATAATTCTGTGCCTTCCCTCTCTAAAACTTCATGTCAAAAACAAATATATCTCCATTATCTTGTGGCTAAATAATTTTTATTGCAAATGTCAATATTTCGACGAGGCTCCTTATCTTCTTCTAGGATCGGTTCTTGCAAGCTTCTTATCCACGTGATGCCCTAGAAGTGAAGTTTGTAAATAAAGCAGATTGGTGCGACCATTTCTGTTGAATCATAATTTCTTCGAATGCCATACCAACCTGCTTTATATAAAACAACACTTCTCATGCATCGCGGGGATGATAGGTTTACAAGAATTGGTTGAATCCCCCACAAGATAGGTGATGAACAGCCTCGTCAAATATTGACATTTGCAATAATCATAATGGCCCAAAAGAAGTTATTTGATTTTCAATGTATTCAAAATAGATCGCGCTCTCATTTTTTCAACAATGAGCCATAACTATAAAAGTCTTTGATGAAAGAGATATGTATTCCTTTATAACAAATAGAGGATTAATTAAGATTCAGGGAATATTCTGTTATATATATAATCAATTAATTAGAAGAGGGTTTCCAATTAATCGTTTCGGGAGGGTGCTACCATTCAATCAACGATGACCCCTATTTAAGACAAAAGCTAGGCCTAATCGTTAGGCCTAACGACCAACTCGGGTTCGATCAGTATTCCACTCCAAACCCCCGTCACCTGCTGTCATGGCCATTCTTGGGATGAGAGGTTTGTGATAGAGTAAAGCAGCCCCTACTGAGAGAGGAATAAACTCGGCATTTCATTGCCTTGTCGCCTTAGAAAACTGATAGATAAATGACCCGGGCAATTTCCGTGTTTTTTCCTCCTAGAGAGAGAGAGTGTGTAAATAGAATTTAAAATATTTTGAGGTATAAGTTGTTTTATCATCATAATCATTATTAAATATCATCATTAATTTTAGCGCCAATTATCGCAGAAAATTATAAATATTATGAAACACGCTATTTTTATTTTAAATAGAGTAGAAATACCTATCTGTAGAGGACAACACCTTGTTGCAGAGCTAAAGTGTTCTTTTACTGGAGATTTGTAATTAGTGAAAATGTTAATTAAGGCGATGAGAACTATGTAGAAAGGTCTAGCGAGACTGTAATGGAGGTTCCACTGTAAATATGTGTAATTAATGACTATCATTACAGACCTTATCCTGCGATGAAGAAAAATTGAAAGAGAGAGAGGGTATGGCTCATCAGTGGTGAACCCTTCCAGCGGTTTCGCCATTTTAATCTACCATACTACTCTATTATTGTATTGGACTGATAGGTAAAATTGGTAATCATGGTGGTGGATAGGATGGTTAAGTTATTACATCAGAACAAGACAGAAGAATTGGTTGGGACATCTATTTTAAGAGGAATTATATAAACGAAGAAAGTTCTGGAGTGTGAAGTTAATTGGAAGAGAACGATGGTAAGAATTGAACTTGGTGGGAAGAAGCTATGTAGGAATAAAAAGAAGAGTTCAAGATAGAGAAACATGGGGACAGAAGCTGTGAAAAGGGGGATCCACAGGACAACTTATATACTTGATATTAGGAAATACTATTTATAGAGAAATACTATCTGTGAAACATCAGGAACTACTGAAGAGTACAGAAACTGAAGAAGAAAGGATTTGTGACGGCTTATACTGTAAGTACATCACATGTCCTCCCTAAGTCCTGTTAACTGCCTCAGCGTGGAGGGAAGGTGACAGTATGTCTGGAGTCTTGTAATCCTGGTAAACCCATCCTAGGCATTGTTATATCTTTTACTCGTATACCGGTTTCTATTTTACCTTTAGCCTTATTTATACATATATATTTAATATAGTTATATATATAGCCATTCAATACAGCACCGCGCTAGATGAATGACATATTTATTATGGCTGTATTTGCTTATACAACAGTGTTGCCGGATCTTTATATTTACACAGATTATATACTATATACAACAGGCATAAAGGCTGTTCTACTAAGCCCATCTAAATGTTAACAGGCAAAGCCGTATTCCTACCTTTATGAGCTTCGTATTTTCCCATAAAAAGAAACGTATCCAATTACTCCGTAAGAATTCCACTCTTCTCACTCTAGATAAGAATTGATTTTTCTAGATATGGGCTAAGAAGACAAGCGCCATCACCAGATGTCTACAGATTCGACTCTTGCAGTTACAAAATGGCAATATCCTTGTTTTATTACTTGCGCTAAGGGTGGATCTCTATAAGATACGGAGTGTGTCATCGAAGCTATTAGCTATTCTTTTCTAAAAACTATTGAATGTGGGTTTTAATAACGCATACTGGATGTCGCGAAAATCGATAGTAATCATTTTCTAATCAATATTGATCATTTTTACTGATATATAGCTCGTATTTATTTAAAATACAATTTGTTAACTATTCAATAAAAACTCCACAGAACACCAACGTAACTCTAGAGATATATTGTCTAGGACAACTTTATTTAATATCGTATAAAAGAAGATTTAAGGAATAAACTCCCGGTGTATGAACCTGACAAAAACGAGATCCATCATCCACGACGACGGTATAATTCCTCGTCGATCCATCTTGGCCAAACTAATTTAGCCAATCGATAGTTCACCATCTTATCATCATACAGCGGCGGGCATGTGGTCCAGCTATACACGGGGGACCGTGGAAGACACTTTGTCGTCAACATGCTGTTTGTTTCCATTCTTAGTGGAACTTGATTAACTATGTAATTAATAAGATACCTCTATGGAGGAAGAGATTGTATATACAATTCTATTATTTACTTTGAATATATAAACACCGAAAATAAAAATTACATCGTCTTTTTACTTTGAGATTTCAGTGACCCCTTTTTCAAAAAGAAATTCCAACCCCGCAAATAAGATTTTTTTCTAATTATATTATAAAATTTTACTTTGATATGTGTGTGTAAGATTATAATAAGTTATATATATTAATGTAATATAGAGTTATAGAACAATAAATAAAACTGTTTTTGAAATTGAGTTTCTTTATTCAATTTTGTTAACGTTGAAATGACCACAAACCGTATCGCCCCAATCCCTTGAAGACAGGATTTACTATATTTCTCCGAGCTTTCTTATTAAATACATTTTCATAAATGCATCTCATTGATCGTGTCTGAGTGGGGAAGAACTCTCAGATTCAGATCATTCTTAATCAGCCAAAACACCAGTTTTGACAAATTCAGACAACAGCCTGTTATATACCAGGGTTTCAAGCTATGATCTTCATCAGTTCAGGCGAGGCTCCGATTTCATAACATTCTACGGAATGAATTATAAAATAAGTAAAACTTGACTAAAAGTTGTTTAATCTCGTGTTAAAGTTGCGGAAGAATAGCTTTAAAGGGAGAAGTACCGCTTTTGTTACATCAACCTTCTGTTGTATTCTGGCCTGAAAATCGACCTTGACGCTCTTGACCAGCTTAAACAACTTTTTTTTCCAAATTCAACCGAATCTACCAAATAAATAGATATAGATCAACACCTACAATATGTAACGTTGTGTGAGAACTTGTTTTCTTCAAGTCTCTGGGGGAGTCCAACAGTTATATTGTAGACTTATGTATCTTTATATATCGTATATATGTGCCATAAATTTGCATCTCTCCTTTAAATACACATTCAAACAAGACATTTTGTTCATCACCCCAATAATAAAAACGTTGATAAAGCATGAACCCCATCAGTTTTGACAAATTGAGACAAAAATCCAACAATTTATATATTTATAAATATATTTAATTCTGCTGTCCTAAAAGCTTATGTCCATAGTTCTTCAAAAATACCCATTCCAAGAGTTTTACAACAGTCACCTATAAAAGGAAGTTCCAAAAATGCAATATAACAGCGGTATGGTAGATTAAACTGGCGAAACCGCTGGGAGGGTTCACCACTGATGAGCCAGGCCCTCCCTTTAATTTTTCCATCGCAGTAAGGACAGTAGAAATTGTTTTATTTTAAAAAGAATATTACGCCTCTAAAATAGTTTTATAATTTATATACCATTGTGAAAATATTCTGGAATAAATAAAAATCAATGAATAGTTGATATTTATTCCGATAGATGGCGCAAGCCATCAGCAAATTTCAGTTGCACGATAAGGAGATGCCTTTTTCTTAATTTATATACCATTGTTTCGGGGCATGGCCATCAGCAGTACCAGCGCGCCTTCTATTTCCTATAATCCTACGAGAGCGGTTATAATGTTTTGTACTGAAACGATGAACAAAATGCGCTATTTTAATGCATAATTGAAGGAAGATGTGCCACTTTTGGTAGGTGAATACCATTCTCCCACAATTTTATATTAAAATATATATATTTGGTAATTTTTGACTGAACACTGACTTCTCGAACACCATGAAATAGAATAGCACTGCAAGTTTGTTAATTATAATTGACGCTAAATTCGAAGCAATACTTCTTTTTTAAAATATCTACGTCTTTCTTTAAACCAATCATAGAATATCGTATAATGAAATACGTCTATTTAAAATGGCGTATTGAATCGATAATTTTTTTTTTCGATCGCTTAATAAATAATCTTATAGAAATATCTAAACAAGATAGTGAAAATATGTAAATATATAAAATTATTGTGAGTGACTTTATTTTCACATCATGTTTACAAAGAGGTTCATTAAATCATAAATAACGCGAACAAAATAGATATATTGATTTTTCTATAAAAACGGATTTTATAGGCATGAAAAAAAAAGAGTTTTGTGGAAAGAAGAACTCTTTTACAAAAATTTAAAAAAATGTATACTACACCGTAAATTATCTGTTACGACTGCTATATGTCTACGTCCCCCATTGTCCCCTGACATTGCTCCGGGTAGGTTGTACACATTGGAGTCAAAATTAATTAATTCGTGAAAAATGGTAAAGCCCCTGATGATAAGTGCGTTCACCTCTTTGAACGACCACTTTGGTAAAACGACTCCTGTCGTGACGTAATCATTTTGGCTAGTCTCTCATGGGAGGTTCGGCTCTATTGTAGTCCTACTTGAACGACCAACACACTAGTAGATATATTACAGTAAATATTATTATCTAATAAAGACCCCTTTTTGGTAAGGGACCACCTTTGTGAAACTAAAAAAGATCGGAACTAAACTAATCCAACCTCCAATAAGAGACCACCTACTGGAGAGACTCGGAGTATATTTAAACTGTTGATAATAGGAAGGTTCCATTGTATGCACTGGTTTACTTTTCAGATTTAGAGATTTCATAATATTCTATTTACATCAGCTGTTAAAACGTGGAGAGATAAAGAGTAACAAGCTGGAAACTCCAGGACGTGGAGAGATAAAGAGCAACAAGCTGGAAACTCCAGGACGTGGAGAGATAAAGAGCAACAAGCTGGAAACTCCAGGACGTGGAGAGATAAAGAGCAACAAGGTGCAAACTCCAGGGACGTGGAGAGATAAAGAGCAACAAGCTGGAAACTCCAGGACGTGGAGAGATAAAGAGCAACAAGCTGGAAACTCCAGGACGTGGAGAGATAAAGAGCAACAAGCTGGAAACTCCAGGACGTGGAGAGATAAAGAGCAACAAGCTGGAAACTCCAGGACGTGGAGAGATAAAGAGCAACAAGCTGGAAACTCCAGGACGTGGAGAGATAAAGAGTAACAAGGTGCAAACTCCAGGACGTGGAGAGATAAAGAGCAACAAGCTGGAAACTCCAGGACGTGGAGAGATAAAGAGCAACAAGGTGCAAACTCCAGGACGTGGAGAGATAAAGAGCAACAAGCTGGAAACTCCAGGACGTGGAGAGATAAAGAGCAACAAGCTGGAAACTCCAGGACGTGGAGAGATAAAGAGCAACAAGCTGGAAACTCCAGGGACGTGGAGAGATAAAGAGCAACAAGCTGGAAACTCCAGACGTGGAGAGATAAAGAGCAACAAGCTGGAAACTCCCAGGACGTGGAGAGATAAAGAGTAACAAGGTGCAAAACTCCAGGACGTGGAGAGATAAGAGCAACAAGCTGAAACTCCAGGACGTGGAGAGATAAAGAGCAACAAGGTGCAAACTCCAGGACGTGGAGAGATAAAGAGCAACAAGCTGGAAACTCCAGGACGTGGAGAGATAAAGAGCAACAAGGTGCAAACTCCAGGACGTGAGAGATAAAGAGCACCAAGCTGGAAACTCCAGGACGTGGAGAGATAAAGAGCAACAAGCTGGAAACTCCAGGACGTGGAGAGCTAAAAGAGCAACAAGCTGAAACTCCAGGACGTGGAGAGATAAAGAGCAACAAGCTGGAAACTCCAGGACGTGGAGAGATAAAGAGCAACAAGCTGGAAACTCCAGGACGTGGAGAGATAAAGAGCAACAAGCTGGAAACTCCAGGACGTGGAGAGATAAAGAGCAACAAGCTGGAAACTCCAGGACGTGGAGAGATAAAGAGCAACAAGGTGCAAACTCCAGGACGTGGAGAGATAAAGAGCAACAAGCTGGAAACTCCAGGACGTGGAGAGATAAAGAGCAACAAGCTGGAAACTCCAGGACGTGGAGAGATAAAGAGCAACAAGCTGGAAACTCCAGGACGTGGAGAGATAAAGAGCAACAAGGTGCAAACTCCAGGACGTGGAGAGATAAAGAGCAACAAGGTGCAAACTCCAGGACGTGGAGAGATAAAGAGCAACAAGCTGGAAACTCCAGGACGTGGAGAGATAAAGAGCAACAAGCTGGAAACTCCAGGACGTGGAGAGATAAAGAGCAACAAGCTGGAAACTCAGGACGTGGAGAGATAAAGAGCAACAAGCTGGAAACTCCAGGACGTGGAGAGATAAAGATTAACAAGCTGGAAACTCCAGGACGTGGAGAGATAAAGAGCAACAAGCTGGAAACTCCAGGACGTGGAGAGATAAAGAGCAACAAGCTGGAAACTCCAGGACGTGGAGAGATAAAGAGCAACAAGGTGCAAACTCCAGGACGTGGAGAGATAAAGAGCAACAAGCTGGAAACTCCAGGACGTGGAGAGATAAAGAGCAACAAGCTGGAAACTCCAGGACGTGGAGAGATAAAGAGTAACAAGGTGCAAACTCCAGGACGTGGAGAGATAAAGAGCAACAAGCTGGAAACTCCAGGACGTGGAGAGATAAAGAGCAACAAGGTGCAAACTCCAGGACGTGGAGAGATAAAGAGCAACAAGCTGGAAACTCCAGGACGTGGAGAGATAAAGAGCAACAAGCTGGAAACTCCAGGACGTGGAGAGATAAAGAGCAACAAGCTGGAAACTCCAGGACGTGGAGAGATAAAGAGCAACAAGCTGGAAACTCCAGGACGTGGAGAGATAAAGAGCAACAAGCTGGAAACTCCAGGACGTGGAGAGATAAAGAGTAACAAGGTGCAAACTCCAGGACGTGGAGAGATAAAGAGCAACAAGCTGGAAACTCCAGGACGTGAGAGATAAAGAGCAACAAGGTGCAAACTCCAGGACGTGGAGAGATAAAGAGCAACAAGCTGGAAACTCCAGGACGTGGAGAGATAAAGAGCAACAAGCTGGAAACTCCAGGACGTGGAGAGATAAAGAGCAACAAGGTGCAAACTCCAGGACGTGGAGAGATAAAGAGCAACAAGCTGGAAACTCCAGGACGTGGAGAGATAAAGAGTAACAAGGTGCAAACTCCAGGACGTGGAGAGATAAAGAGCAACAAGGTGCAAACTCCAGGACGTGGAGAGATAAAGAGCAACAAGGTGCAAACTCCAGGACGTGGAGAGATAAAGAGTAACAAGGTGCAAACTCCAGGACGTGGAGAGATAAAGAGCAACAAGGTGCAAACTCCAGGACGTGGAGAGATAAAGAGCAACAAGCTGGAAACTCCAGGACGTGGAGAGATAAAGAGCAACAAGCTGGAAACTCCAGGACGTGGAGAGATAAAGAGCAACAAGGTGCAAACTCCAGGACGTGGAGAGATAAAGAGCAACAAGCTGGAAACTCCAGGACGTGGAGAGATAAAGAGCAACAAGGTGCAAACTCCAGGACGTGGAGAGATAAAGAGCAACAAGCTGGAAACTCCAGGACGTGGAGAGATAAAGAGTAACAAGGTGCAAACTCCAGGACGTGGAGAGATAAAGAGCAACAAGGTGCAAACTCCAGGACGTGGAGAGATAAAGAGCAACAAGGTGCAAACTCCAGGACGTGGAGAGATAAAGAGCAACAAGGTGCAAACTCCAGGACGTGGAGAGATAAAGAGCAACAAGGTGCAAACTCCAGGACGTGGAGAGATAAAGAGCAACAAGGTGCAAACTCCAGGACGTGGAGAGATAAAGAGCAACAAGGTGCAAACTCCAGGACGAGGAGAGATAAAGAGCAACAAGGTGCAAACTCCAGGACGTGGAGAGATAAAGAGCAACAAGGTGCAAACTCCAGGACGTGGAGAGATAAAGAGCAACAAGCTGGAAACTCCAGGACGTGGAGAGATAAAGAGCAACAAGGTGCAAACTCCAGGACGTGGAGAGATAAAGAGCAACAAGGTGCAAACTCCAGGACGTGGAGAGATAAAGAGCAACAAGGTGCAAACTCCAGGACGTGGAGAGATAAAGAGCAACAAGCTGGAAACTCCAGGACGTGGAGAGATAAAGAGCAACAAGGTGCAAACTCCAGGACGTGGAGAGATAAAGAGCAACAAGGTGCAAACTCCAGGACGTGGAGAGATAAAGAGCAACAAGGTGCAAACTCCAGGACGTGGAGAGATAAAGAGCAACAAGGTGCAAACTCCAGGACGTGGAGAGATAAAGAGCAACAAGGTGCAAACTCCAGGACGTGGAGAGATAAAGAGCAACAAGGTGCAAACTCCAGGACGTGGAGAGATAAAGAGCAACAAGGTGCAAACTCCAGGACGTGGAGAGATAAAGAGCAACAAGGTGCAAACTCCAGGACGTGGAGAGATAAAGAGAAACAAGGTGCAAACTCCAGGACGTGGAGAGATAAAGAACAACAAGGTGCAAACTCCAGGACGTGGAGAGATAAAGAGTAACAAGGTGCAAACTCCAGGACGTGGAGAGATAAAGAGTAACAAGGTGCAAACTCCAGGACGTGGAGAGATAAAGAGCAACAAGGTGGAAACTCCAGGACGTGGAGAGATAAAGAGCAACAAGGTGCAAACTCCAGGACGTGGAGAGATAAAGAGCAACAAGGTGCAAACTCCAGGACGTGGAGAGATAAAGAGCAACAAGATGCAAACTCCAGGACGTGGATAGATAAAGAGTAACAAGATGCAAACTCCAGGACATGGAGAGATAAAGAGCAACAAGGTGCAAACTCCAGGACGTGGAGAGATAAAGAGCAACAAGGTGCAAACTCCAGGACGTGGAGAGATAAAGAGCAACAAGCTGGAAACTCCAGGACGTGGAGAGATAAAGAGCAACAAGGTGCAAACTCCAGGACGTGGAGAGATGGTAGAAACTAACTCTGGGACATAAATAGAACTCAGAGCCCTGAGATAAATAAATGAAAGAGAGCCACGTCTCTCCAGACCTGCTCAGTAAAAATTCAACGCCGCCTAACCCGATTAAGCTCCCATTTGGTGACTCCGCTATTGAATTATCTTTTTTACTCCCGCACACCACACCAACCTTGTTTACTTCCTTCCTATTGGACGAGCTAAATCAACAATGAATTATTTGATTGGCTAATCTCATCGTCCAATGTTTAATGATCACTGAAAGGTTTATAACAACGTAAATTAAGTTAAAATGACGTCAAATGGAAAAATAAAAATAGTCTTGGCTAGAAGTAAACTAACGTTATAATTGGTTACAACATAAACCACTCCGGATAACAAAACTCCATTATTTATTTACGTTTAATCTTCCTCAATCCCATTTTTAAAATGGCTACTGTCATTATCCATTGATATTCGAGAAAATTGTTTTATACCTTTTTTTTTTTTTAATTCTTCTGAAATACATCCATTTAAACTTTTAAGTAAAAGCCAAAACAACACCTATATTCCACTAATAGACGACGTCTACAAAAATTATTTATAATATTCACAGATATATTTCTTCTACAATGTTATGACCCACAAGGTTTGTGTTCATACACTTCCTTTACCGAGAAATCCCACAAAGTGCAAGCTCAATAAGCAGAACAACCTAATACAATTCACATTATATTCAATAAAAAGTTAAGATCCATCCGGGGATAAGTTTATTCAATAGTTATAAGGTAATAAGACCAAATCCAAATTAATAAACACACACTATTTATTTATTTGAATTTGGTCTTATTACCTTGTGTATATAATCTATAATCCAAATTGTACTTTATCATGTCTTCAATAGTGTTATTACTCGAACTCTCGAACCCTTCAGGTCTTCAACGGCAGTAACACATAACTAAATAAACGCCGACATGTATAGTTAGTGTATTACTCCCGTCTAAGAACTTATATGTCTGAAAGCTTGAGATTTCAAGTAATAAACTGTTAAAGAAGCATGTATCCCCGGAAGGAGAGATCATAGCTTTTTATTTAATTGAGCATAGGGGATTCTGTCACATTATATTCAATCTACAAAGACAAAAGTCGCTTCTCCATTATTTCCATCTGTTCGATAAAATAATCCCTTGACTCAATATTAAAATAAGAACATCCAGGGAAACCTTTCTTTTTTATATTTTTTTTAATTTACATATTTCTCAAGATTTCGGTGGAAGAAAGCCCTTCTACTTGCTCGAAAGCTTGAGAAATTTGTAGATAAAAATATTTCAAAAATAAACGTTTCCCTGGATGTTCTTATTTTAATTTCCCCACCAGCTGTGTTATATCCAATACACATTATTGTCTACCACCCACATTGGAGCCGTCTGGTAAATTAAACTGGAGGGAAACATCCACCTGGTTGATCTGAGCTACTTCCTCGTTGGTGACAAACCCTGGACCAATGCTGGTGTTCACAAACCTGGAATCCTGAAAGGATCTGAAGGCGCTAAGAATAACACCGACAACCCTGACAATATCCTTCTCATTGCCGTAGGGAGAGTAAGAAAATTACACTCATGGACAAAACTTAAGGAAGTTAAAGTCTTTGATGTCGTCGGTCGTCTTCTTCTTTTTTTTTTTTTTTAAGAAGACAGAATCAATTTTGTTCACACTTGGTTATCTCGTGTGTCTTCAATAAAAGTCGCTGTTTATCAAATATCTTTCATAGTTATAATCCCGATATACATGCTTAAAGGTACAACTTCCTCAAGTTTTGTCCATGAGTATACAAGGATTGTATATGGATTTGTAAAACCTCCCGCTAAATTATTTGAATTCTAACTAAATATAAATATAATTAACTAAGGCAATTACTATTATTTTAAAACCGAATCAAGTTTATACATAACTAGCTTTCTTAACTCACTTCCACCACGACGACAAACACAATTAAATTTAAAACTAGTCAATCAGTAAAACACCAAGTTTGTAATTGTAATATTTCTAAAAGAGAGAATTCAATTTTAAAAAACATTTCTTCTCTCTTTCAAAAGTTTAATTAACTCTTTTAAAAAATGGAAACAGGGGATGAATTTAACCTAACTAAATTTCTAAAAAATTGAAGAAAAAAAAGTTTTTTTTAAATTATACACTCGACTGACATTTATTGTTTTGTTTTTTTATGCGAAATATTACAGAATGATGATGGGGGGATATTTGAAGGCTTTTTCTCATTTTAATGAGAACTCTGTGATATGAAGTTAATTGAAAATAAATATATATTTGGCAACGTTGCCAAACTCTGACAACTAAATCAATATAATTTAACCTTTCACTTTTATTTTTGTATCTATTTTTTAATAAATCTCACTGTTTTTTGGCAGCACTTGGTCCGCACCAATGTAGGCCAAACAATCATAAACGCGTACAAGGATTGACACAATTAAACTCGAATATACATCTTTCTTTTAAAGCAAATTATCATTTTTTGTAATTATAATTAGAGAGCATAGTGAATTAATCAAAATGACAGAGAAAGGTTTATCGTCTTTAAATAAAATTTTCAGTTTGATAACAGCATTTTAAAGGGAGTGGTACCCTTTATCGGAAACATTCTGTATTCTGGACCATCTCTACCATTCCACCAGAAAAATCACTCGTTTGATGGAAGATTCATCGTATTCCGCACCTCACACCTCCTGACATCAGATGTTATGTAATCGAAGCCGTTGTCCCTGTACCCGGCCCGGAACCACGGCATACAGGTTGTCGGCTTTTGTTCGAATTGGTCAAAACTGGTGACGTGGAAAACTCACTGAACCTCGCGCGTTTTGCTCAGAAACCATCGCGTTCTTTTGGTTTATCTTCAAAGAAAGAGGTAAAATCCCTCTAATTGTCATTTAGTGAGCTACATAAAGTGAAGTAAGTTGTGGAGCAAGTAACTATCCATAAGATGATAATCGATGTATTTTATTGTTGGTTTTTTAATGAATTGTTCCCTCACACTTTTTTTTCTGTGGATTTTTATCTTCTATTCTGGAAGAGACCATAGCAAAGGTAGAAGACCAATGATATCCCGCGGTTCCTTCTATTGTAATTTTCTATTCTCTCTACTGTAACTCTGTAATGATCAAAAATCAGTAAAGTGCCTGGCTCATCAGCGGTAAACCCTCCCAGCTGTTTCGCCATTTTATTTATCTTTCTGTTCTGATATTGTATTTGTTCAAACACCTTAATAGAATATAATTTTATAGATGGACAATTTTTGGTGGGAATGAAGATTGACATATCGGTCAAAGATTAAGGGTAAGTGACAATATACAGTTAAACCTGTCTATAGCGCCCCTCTTGGGACTCACCAAAATAGGGTGCTATAGACAGGTCACTTTTAATGTAAATCTCATTGTACTACGTATTTAAAATCGGGCGCTATAGAGAGGAAGGCGCTATAGACAGGTTTAACTGTATATTATATACATGTGTTATATGTGTATATGATGTTAAATACATATTTGCAATATTAGCTGGATTACCTAATTTCCGGGTGGAGAGATCAATCTTTAAAAATAACAATAATGATGACGAAAACAAAAGACGCCACAACTTTCCTGTCAAAATTGGTGCGGAAGCTAAAGGCCATATATTAACTGTGTCGGCAATCTAGCAGACTCGGGTCGATACCAACTTCGGAAATTTCAGAAGACCGTCTTCAGTAAAGATCAATATAGCAGGAAGCCCACCCACCGGCGGCAGTCAAAGATGGAAGGAGCGGCTCCAGAAAAAGTTCAGCGCCCCAGGGTTCTTAAAATAGCCAATGGCAAGACTTTCGCCGAAGACTCCGTCACGTCTCCTATATATAGGATGTTGATGATGGTCAAATTGTCATGGCTTTCTTGTCGTGACGAATTACTCGAGACAATGTTTTCCTATAGAATTACTGTCGCTGTTATATCTTGACAAGTGATTACGGGATATACCAATATCCTGGTTTACCAACCCTCCAGCGATTCCATTGTCTTTATAGGTTTTAACGATATATCCCATTCTTCCCAATAACCTAGTATACCTTATAGAGCCTATTGCTGCTGCTGTGATAGAGATGCATGGGGACATCTGAGGCTCTTCATTGGACACGACAACAACAACAACCTTATAGAGCGCCGCCATCTATATATAGTTTTTATATCCTTTGATTTTTTATACTTTTTAAATTATTTTGTTTGTAAATTGACTAGATTGCTGTGTTAATTGTCATTGTCAAAAGATGGCGGCAGGATTTTGGTGCTGTATTGTTCAATATCCGTAGAAACTGTGATACCGCGCCGTCCCACTACATGTTTACGTATGCGCTGAACCTACATTCACAGAGGAATATATGTTCCTGCACATGGAAGAGAACCACTCCGGCAAAGAAGCGGGAACATGGCGAGGGAATATTGACAGAATTCCTTAATCCCACTTCTTGAGCCTGAGGGATTGGGGGAAGGTAGAACGATCCATCCGTCAAAGCGAATCGATCCAGCAGTCCGCTGCCGTAGGTTTCTTTCTACGTGGCCCTGTTTACCGTGAGTAGTTGGAGTATTTTAGGATTCCTTTATGGCGGTACAGTTAGAATCCATTATCTATACTGACATTGTAAAGTAGAACTAGAATGTTGGTATTACTTATCCCAAATACACATAGCCATCATAATCATAATCATGGTGGTTTGGAATTTGTGACTCTTTATATTGTTAGTACACCACATGTGTCAACATGTAGAGTGATGTTCAACTTCAGAACGTAGAAATTTCCAGAGCACAGATGGCTGTACTGGCCATATTTGACCAAATTGCCATAGTCTCGATATATATGGTATTCGTTAAAAGAAGAAAAATCACAAGACGGGAAGAAGAGTTTCTTTCATTTATAAACGGTTGTAAAAACTTTCGCCCTTCTACAATACATCCTTATATTGTAGCCGTAGTGTTTTGCCCGAAATCTTGTATGATCGTTTATAAATGGAAGAAACTCTTCTTCTATATACATGTGTGTATTAAAATTACAAATATATTCTCATAATGAGTATCTATAAAAATGAGTATAAAAAATAAATAAATAAAATAAAAAATACTCATTGTGAAAATATATTAGTAATTTTAATACTTTTTTCACAATTTTATCATGAACATGTGTATATGTGGTATAATGTTTCAATTTGACAGAAACCGGAGAATTGTGGAAATTAACAATTCCGAATTTGTACAAGAAATGCAAAAAGAAACTTCATAGTTTTTACGCATTTTTCCCCTAAGGAAAATAATAAATTTGGGGAACAATGTAAATAAAACATTCGAGAATATTTTATCTTCTATTTGTCCATGCTATATAATCTAAATAGAGTGTGTATAAAATATATATTTCTACACAATGGAACAGTTCTCAACAATGGGAGAATTGAGCTCTAAGTAGAGAGATCTCACCTTTCCAGAAATTTCTCCGAGAATTATCCTGGACATTATTGAATTAACCCTCGGCCAACTAACTGAATTACCCGGAGCCTTTCTACTAATTCTTTCAACATTTGCCCAAGGCGCGGCAACCCGCTCTGTGATTATAATTACATTTATATACGAAACATTTCTTAAGCATTAAATACGCGAATATATAATTTCTGTAAAGGTTTATCATTAGTGTGTGTGTGTGTGACAATTTTTTTTTTTTGACAATTAAACAATATTTATTGTCATCTTAGACAATATTACATCTCACATGAGAGAGAGAGGAAGAGAAGAAAATTATTAAATATATACATAAATGAAACAAATTTACAAGAGGGACAAAGGTAGGAGTCCGCGGCGCTGGAGGGTCCTGGACCAGGCGATGAGCGGGTCCTCCACCGCTTCTCCGAGCCCAACCTGGACAAAGCAGCGATAGATTCGCAACTTTGCCGAGGCCAGGATGGAAAGGGCGTCGTCCTCAAGGCCGGACCCGCCGAAGATCCAAGCCTGCAGGTCAGGGGGCCGCCCTATGATGTTGAAGGCCTCTCTAATTAGAGGCCTGATGGAGGGACAGCACCAGTAACGGTGGCTGAGGGAGCGGTCGATGGACCCGCAGGCAGGACAGGAGGGGCCGACCGAGGCAGGATGGGCCGGATGGGGGAGGGCGTGGAGGGCCAACTTGAGGGCCGCGTCAGCCTCGTGGCCCGAGTAGGCGCAACGCCGCAATGAGGCCCAGTCGATCCTGGATGGTGGATTGATGGTGGGCGTCCATCTCGCCAGGAATCTGGAGATGGGCGTGGCGGCGAGGCGCGGGCGATCCAGGGCCCGTCGGGCTGAGCGGGTCGTGAGGCCATTGAGGAACGGCGTAGCCGTCCCCCGCAGCACCACGGCCGCAGCTAAGGAGCTAGATGAGGGCGTAGACTCCGCTCCGAAGCCCACGGCGTTCTCGGAGGTCAGCCTCCGGCAGAAGGCGCCCAGGGTCGCGGCGTCAGCCAGGGCCGAGCGCGTTGGGCGGGCGATGAGATTTTCCTCCACGATGAGATCCCGGACTCGGGCTCCGCGCCAGCGGGCAGGGGCCAGGAGGTCGGGAGGGCGGAGGAACCGGCAGCCGCCGATGATGGGGAGGTCCAGCAGCTGAGCCGTGGGGACCGCCCGGTGGTTGAGGCCCAGGATGTTGGAGGCCTCCTCCCATAGCTTCAGCAACCGGAGACGGCGGGGCTGGAGACGGGTACCGTCCGGTGGAGGGTGGATCCAGGCTTCCCCGCTGTTGCCGCCGACCAGCCAGCTGAAGGCATTTCTGCCCCCGCGGAGCGCGACCTGCACCCCCTTGAGGCAGGCGAGCTGGAGCTGGGTCGCGAGGTCGAGGAGGCCGAGGCCTCCGATGGCAACTGGCCTCGCCATGACATCGGCGGGAAGCCACGCCGTGTGGTCCTGTCCCCAGACGAATCTCGCCAGTCGGGCCTGCAGCTTGGCGATGGTCGGGGGTGATGGAAGGTATCCATGCAGGTGGTGCTGGATGACAGACCCCACCAGCGTGTTCGCCGCTCTTGCTCGCCCGACGAGGGAGAGGCCGCGGGTGAAGGGCGTCCATTTGCGGCATGCAGTCTCCAGGAGGGCCAGGAGATGCTGCTCCCGGTGGATGACGGTGCTCCTGGGGGCGATGTCGAGCCCGAGGACCCTGATGGAGGTGGTCGACCAGGAGGCGCCGAGAGGGGAGTCGCCGCGGTTGCGCCAGGCGCCGCACCAGAGGCCAGCGCTCTTCCCGAGGTTCACGCCGATTCCGGAGGCCTGCCTGTAATCTTCGAAAACGGTCGCCACCCGCTCGAAGTCTCCGTCGCGATGGAATAGGAGGACGATGTCGTCGGCGTAGGCGATGACATTGCCCACGCCGAGGGTCAACTCCAGGCGACGTAGCAGCGGCCCCGTGGCGATGCTGAAGAGTGCGGCGCTTACGGCGCAACCCTGCCTGAGGCCGTTGAGAAGGGGGAAGGCTGTTGTATGAAAGCCTCCGACCCGGATGGTGGCGTCCGCCCCGGCGTAGAGGATGTTAATCCAGGCCATGAAGGCCGGCGGGAGGCGGAGGGATGTTAGCAGGGACTCCAGGAAGCCGCGGTCCAATGAGTCAAAGGCGGACTCTAGGTCGACGCCCATGACGGCCAGCGGCGAGCCCAGGGCGGTGGCCTCCTCGATGGCGTCCGTCACCATGGCGATGTTCCATGACGGGGACCTCCCGGGGACGGCGTAGGTCTGGCATTCCGGCACAAGGGTCCGCAGGTGGGGCTTGAGGCGCCGGTGAAGGATGGCGGCCAGGACCCTGTAGTCGGCCGAGGGCAGCGCGACGGGCCTGTAGCCATCAAGGCCGCGACCTCCGCGGGCCTTGGGCACGAGGCAGATGGAGCTGCGCCGCGTCGACGGAGGCAAGGCACCTCGGAGCCGTGATGCTGCGAACACCCGGGCCAGAGCTTCCGCGAAGAAGTCCTCGCTGAAGGCGACGAGGAGCTCGCACGGCAAGCCATCCCAGCCGGGGGCCTTTCCGCGAGGGAGGTGCTCGATAGCGTTGGCGATCTCGCTGGGGCTGATGTCCGGCCGGTGAAGCGGGTCCTCCTCACTCAGCTCGCGGGTGGTGGTGGGCGCGCTGCTGGCGATGAAGGCAGCTCCCGCAGCTGGATCGCTGGTGGGACGGGCGAAGCGGGGCTGGAAGGTCGCGAATGCCCTCCGCCGAAGCTCGGGGCCCTCGATGATGTTATCCTGCTCGTCCCTGATGACGCTGACCGGGCGTCGGAGGCGGATGGCGCGTGCTAGGTCCGGCAGCGATGGGTAGTCGGCCCGGATGGAGGAGGCCTCGAGCTGCGCCGCGATGTAACGTCTCGCCCTGTAGACGTAGCTGTCGTTGGCAGCGTGGCGTGGGTCGTGCAGGGATCTGGCCTCCGCCAGCAGCCCCGCCTTGATGGAGGTCCACCTATCCCAGAAGGTCCCGTCGTCGTCATCGTGCGCTGTATCTTCCTCCAACTCCCGGATGTAACCAGCCAGATGTTCGAGAGCAAGGCCCGAGCGGAGCATCGCGGCCAAGCGAGGCTGGGTGGGGGAGGAGACGGCGGTGGTGGGCGGGCCCACCTGGAGCAGCACGAGGCGGTGGTCCGAGAGGTGGTAGTGGCTGGTCGCGTAGATGGACACGCGATCCAGGACTCCAGCAGGGACGAGGATCCGGTCCAGGCGGTTGGATTCGACTTGGTCGCCGTGCATGGAGACTCTGGTGGGCAGGTGGGCGGCGTCGAACTGGGTGGCCACGTCGACCAGCGCGGCCAGGTCCAGAAGAGCGGCGAGGGCATCCGATGATGATGATGATGAGGGGCCCCGATCCCTGATGTTAAAGTCGCCGATGATCCAACAGGCCCCCTCCTCTTCCTGTGCCGCTGTCGCCGCCAGGAGCTCCAGTTGTCGGTTTCTCTCCCGGGGTTCATGCGCCAGATGAACGGCGATGGCCGTCATTTCCTGGCCGTGGACATCTATTGTTGCCAAGGCGATGTGGCCCGGCCACAGGATACGCTGTTGTAGCACGGCTACGCCTGGTCCGAAGACGCAGGCGAGTCCTGATCCCGAGATGGCTACGGGATGGGCCAACACAACAGCACTGTAGCCGAGGCAGAGGTCTTGGCCGCTGCCCGGATGAAATGCGTTTGTCTCCTGGACAAACGCGATGTCCACGTGATGTTGCCTGAGGAGATGACAAAGGGCAAGGCTCCTCTTCCGAGTGGCGAGCCCTCGCGCGTTGATGGTGGCGACGCGGTAACTCATTGGGGCCGTCCTTCACGCAGCACCTTCCTGGTCTTCTGGAGGGTTTTGCGGATGGTGGAGTTGGAGTCTGGGCACAAGGCCTTGATGGTTTCGTTCAATTTTTCGAGGGCGGTGAACTGTTCCTCTGTTAGCGTGGGCGCTCGCCTCTTCATGGTGGTCTCAGAGGTGAGGAGCTTCTGAGCCTCCTCGCAGTTCAGGTCGGGCAGCTTGTCCCAGTCGATGGAGGGGTTGGGGGACTTCCCGAGGTGCTCCAGCAGCTGTTCGAGTGCGGCCTTTCCCCGGGCAGGCGTGGCGGGAGGTGAGGACAGCTTCTCCACCGACATCTCCTGGTCGAGCGGAGGGATGCGAGGCTCGGGGGGCCGCAGGGCAGCCAGGGGAGCAGGGTGGGCAGCAGGGGCGGGGTGGGTGAGATCAATTTGTTCGGCAGGCTGGTGTGCCGAGGGGATGGCCTGAGCCTCGGCCGAAGTCTTCGCCGGTTGGACAGGGGACGCCGGTGTTGCGGGCGCAGGTGCCGGCTTCCTTGGTCGCTGAGGAGGAGGGAGGGGGGGCCTTGCGTCGGTGGGAGACGCTGCTTGCCTGGGGCTGCCGTTCCCTTGCCTGGCGAGCGCTGGACAGTTGGCTCTGCGGTGGCCCTGTTTACCGCATTTGGAACACTTGATTCCAAAGGAGAGGAAGGCCGACAGGGTGTCTCCCTTGGAGTGGATGGTCAGACGGGTGGGCAGCGTCTCCAGCCTTACGCCCTCGCGGAGCAGGATGAACGCCTCCCGGCGGCCGTCGCTGAAGGCGAACTCCCCCATTTTGATCATGATGGGGGCGATGGAGGTGATGTCTCCGTATTCACGCAGAGCCTGCACGATGGTGGCGTCCTCTACAAAGCCGGGGAGATTGGCCACGATGATCCTTTCGGCCCTCTTGCGGAAGGGGAAGACCTTGAGGAGTGTTCCCTCGATGTTCAGGCCCTCCTCCACCAAACGGCTCGCAAGGTTCTTGCTCGCGAGGCCCACGATGTAGTGGCCGTTCATCCTGCCAAAGTGGGCGATGTTTTTGGGCCCTCCGACCAGGTCGCCGATTGCCCGGAGGTAGGAGTAGTCCGGGATGTCTGGGCACAGCTCCACGAAGACGTAGTTCTCATGGTTGGTATTGGCCTGCCTCGCCCTGGCGTCGGCGATGTTGGCGCGCGTCGCCTTGATTTCCTGGGGCGGCATTGACCTCGGCCCTGTTGTCCGCTTCTGCTGCTGGGGGCCGCGTTTCTCAGCAGGCCTGCTTGCCTGCTTTGCGGCCTGCTCAGGTGTTGAAGAGAGGCGCCTTTTCTTGCTCTTCACAACGGTGTAGTCGTCGTTGGCGTCGACCTCCGCCATCTCGCTGTCGGCCCAGTTGAGCGAGGCCGGGTCGGCTAAATTCTCGCTGGAAGAAGCAGCAGTCGGCGGCGCCGTGACGTCACCCCGCGCGGCAGCCAGCGTTCCATGCGCCTCGCGCGCCGGCGGGCTTGCATGTGTTCGATATTCCATAGAAAATTCTAGAGAAGAATTCTCTATGATTCCTTTTTTCGGCGATAACTCCTCGCCTGGTTGAGATCCAGTGCTGGGCCTTTCAGGCACTTGTTCAGCGGATCGAGAGGGTTCTTCTGGTACCAAACTCGTGATGGTAAGCGCCTTTTACACACACTCCAGAGGCGAAAATGGCGGAGCCCGCAAAAGCGTGGCCGCACGCTCGAGTGTGTGTGTGTGTGTGTGTGACAATTGAAAATAGTTTATTGTCTTCTAGACAATGTTACATCTCAGCCAGGAGGGTGAAAAAAAAAATTTACATTGACAGTTGTCAGGAATCAAGGCATCGCCGCCTAAGACTGGCCAAATCGGAGCTAACATCGGGATGGTTGCCCCGAGCCGGTTCTATGGCCGCGCTGAGGAACTCAGCGAGGACTCCCCTCATCGCAGGTGTCAGTCTCGCCATGAGGGACTCTCTTTCATCGATGAAGAGAATGGCATCCTTGATGTCATTCGGTTGGATCCCTGATTGATATAAGGGCCTTAGGCAGGTTAAGTGCTTCAGTTTCTTGAAGATTTCAATAACCATACACTCCTCCCTCATGATCGGCGTCATCTCCTCCTCGTCGGGAGCAGGTGGTATCGGCCCGGCAGGCTGAGGCGCGGGCAGTGGGGGTGTTGGAGGCACTGCGGCTGGCGAGGTCTTGAGCGCCGCCCTAGATGTCGATGTCTCCTCGATTGACATCTCAACGTCCAGTGTAGGGACTGCAGGCCCGTGACTCCCAGGAGCCCGCAGGGACGGAGCAGGGGCGACAGGTGGAGGGGCAGGAGGCGCCATCTCCGTAGGTATGGCCGGGGCCACTGGTGGTGATTGCCGGGGTGCTGCAGGTGGAAGCGCAGCTCGGCTTGTGGAGGGCACTTCGGAGACCTCCATGGCTGGACTGGGGGACGCCGGTGGTGGAGGCTGGGCGGATGGCTGCTGAGGCAGGCCAGGCGCAGACGCTGAAGGGGCGCTGGTGGGAGAGGTAGGTGTGGCCGGTCCAGGAGCGTTGGTTCGCCCCGCAAGCAGGGGGCAGTTGGCCCGGCGATGTCCTTGGCCTCGGCACCTGGAGCATCTAATCCCGGAGGATAGGTATGCGGGCCAGGCCTCGCCTTTGATGGTGATGTTGAGACGGGTGGGCAGTCCCTCGATGGTCATTCCTTCGCGGAGGATGATGAACGCCTCTCGGCGGCCGTCGTTATAGGTGTATGGGCCCGCTTTCATCAGCTTGGGGGCGATGGATGTAACTCGCCCAAGAGGTGTAAGGGCGCTGATGACGGCTGCATCCCCCACGAAGAAGGGGAGGTTGCCCACCGTTATTCGCTCCGCCCTCTTGCGGAACGGGAAGACCCTGTGGAGTGTCCCCTCCACCTCGAGGCCTTCGTTGACGAGGCGCTCGGCCATGCCTCTGTTTGCCAGTCCCACCAGGAAGTGGCCGTTCATCTTGGTCACTTGGAAGACCTCCCTGGTGCTCCCAAACATTCGATCCATGGCCCTCATGTAATGGTAGGGCTCCAGTTCAGGGCTGCGCTCTACGTAGACGCAGTGGTCTTCTGTTGAGGACGCCTGCCGCGCCCTGGCCTCCACGATGTGCGCTCGGGTAGTCCTGACTTCCTGGGCGCGCGGCGCCCATCCTGCCGAAGATTGCGGACGGCGGTTAGTTCTGGCACCTCCTAAATTGGAAGAAGGTGCGGCCGCTGGAGACGAATTCGCCGAGCCGCGACGTCTCTTTCTTTTCTGGACAATGGTGAAGTTGCCCTCATATTCGGAGTTGCTATCCTCCGTTAATTCTGCCTAGTTTCTATGGACTTGGGCAGCAGCCTCAGAGGAAGAAGCAGCGGCAAAGTCGGTCGGCGCGGCCGGATTTGCATCCTTGCCGCCGGTAGCCGGATTTGCATATCTTTGATTCTTCGTCGATTTCATTGAAGAATTGAACTTCAAAGCGTTTCTCGCTGGTAACTCCGCACTGGGCTGTGCTTTTGAGCCGAGCCTTGCAGGCTTTTCCTCGGCTTTTGAAGGGCTTTCAGCCCGTGCTAAGCTCGGCGTATTGCCGGAACTCATACATCCGCCAGAGGCAAAATACGCGGAGCTCGCGCGACACGTGGCCGCACGGCCGAGTGTGTGTGTGTGTGTGTGTGTAGAATATTGCCACGTGGAAAATTAGGGAAGACAAAAATTCAGGATGAGGCAGCAAATTTATTTCAGGCAAGAACAAACTATATATGGTAAACAAAAGGTAAGCCACGAGGGAAATTTACAGAGTAGCAAAATATAAACATAAAAATTACCACTCTGTTTATAAAAATAATAAAATTAATAAATACTTTGTTACAATATTATATCTCTCGACATATGTAAGAAAGCAAATTCCCCTTAATTATAGATAATTTTCTCTGTATTGATGAGTGTGTTTCAAAGAGTATCAATTAAAATACTCCTTTTATCTTCCAATACCTAAATACACTCATGAATAAAACTTGAGGAAGTTGTACCATTTAGCATGTATATATCGGGATTCAGATAATAATTCTGAAAGATATTACAGTGACCTTTATTGAAGACATACGAGATAACCAAGTGTGAGCAAAATTGTCTTGTCTCCTTCAATAAAACAGACGACCGGCGACATTCCTAAGTTTTGTCCATGAGTGTATTTATTCACGTTTTGAAAATCTCTCTTTCGAGTCGAAGCTTTTTCCAACAGGTCTATTTACCTAATTACAGGAGTTATAATAGCAAATCGAATTATATCGAAGCCAACTTCTCATGTATCGCACGATGTGGCCGTGAGTTTGGAAGGTCCTGACAGTATAATAACTGCTGATAGTATTTCTTCTGTTCTTGAATAGAAGTCTATCTTGCTAGTGGAGGTTTTGTTTCCAAGGGACATGAGAACACTTCAGGAAACAATCTCTGGTATTTTGTTGGCATCATCCGTGCTGAATTCGGGGCCATATTCTAAGCCATGTTTATTATTTCCACACTGTATTGATTTTGATTCAACTTCGCTAATCCTGAATATTACGATATTATTTCCAAAATGTTATTTTTCATATCTGGCATACTACCTGATGTCAACTTATTTATTGTTGACCAAACGTGACTGTCTATATCAAGAAGGTTGTAGTCTCTGCCTGGAATGTCTCCTAGCCTCTATTCATGCACAATATAATATTTAAAAAACAATAAGAATAAATGTAATAAAGTAGTTGGTGTGGTTATTTCCAAGATTCAATGCGGGGATATAAAAGCAAGCGTGTAGACCCCACCCACTACAGCGAGGGGTAGAGCGGCGAGCTGGTAACAAAGGGTTAGTAATCCAGATGACCAGGTGTCTACCAATACGATGTCACATCTGTGACGCTAATTATATCCTATCTGCTCGCAGCTGCTAGCGTCACACCATCACTTGAGCGTATTCACCACCTCACATATGCAACTGTGGGGAACATGTGTAGATATGTAAGTAGGTATAAGTGAGTGCGTATGTATATTACTATAGGTCGTATATTATCTTATTTATTTATGTATATGCTTTTATGCACAACGAAAGATTATCACACAACCAAACGTTGCTGATGACTGAACGCCAACTGTCGAAATAAATACCAACTGAAGGATGATTTTCTATATGTCTGAAATTTGCTTAAAAAACTTTCTTTTTTATACCTGACCTAAAATCACAAATGTATATTAATTAAGATTACTACTAGGACAATCACAAACTGTATATTTTATTAAAATTTAAAAAAACGAGCGAATAAACGGCTCTTCGACTGGAGTTTGCTCGCTGATATGTATAAGTTTATATGAACAAAAGAATAGTACAAAAGAGAGAGAGAGAGAGAGAGAGAGAGAGAGAGAGAGAACGCTTCACGATTTTGCGTGTCATCCTTGCGCAGGGGCCATGCTAATCTTCTCTGTATCGTTCCGAGAGAGAGAGAGAGCGTGTGTACTGGGATCAGGTGATGCTTTTCTCTCGGTATATGTTTATGTTTTTCATTTCGAATCTTCTATGAGAATATTCAATAAATGGTTTTAATATCTCAAATATATGTCCCTCGACCAACTGGTTCTGATTATATTCTATTAGATCTTTCTCCCGATCTGTGGAATTCCGCACAGAACTACGAGGTGTCGAATACATGAACTACGACACTACAGTAGAGAGATTACAGAGGAGTTTTGTGTGTTCCAGGATTGTATTCAAAATCTTGAAGTATTTCTTTCTTTTCTGTATTTGTGGCCAGATTCCACCATCCAAAAATTAATACGGCGGGTACATATTCAAACGGTCTTTAAAATAATGTTTCTTTGCATAAGTCTGTGGACGAGCGATTTTCGCTTGAAAGATTGCATTGCAAATAAAGAAGATACTGATTGTGAGAAGTAGTTTATAATGTTAGCACCACTTCACAACCCCCATGCTGGGCCACGGGGGGTGTTGTGAGAGGAACCCACGTGATTCACTGTCCTCTTCCTCAATAACTTATCTACTTTAATTGGATGACTTCATTTTTTAATTAATTGGAAACATCGATTTTTTTTCTTCTTTTTATTAATTTTTATTAATGTACTCTTTGTGTATTTCCCCGAGTTGTACCCATATGTTGTGTGAGGCACCATTTTATGATATACAATGTTGGTCTTAAATCCGATTTGTTCAAAAATATGCTATAGGTCATATTTACGATTAGTTATCTATCCTTATGGAGTTGAGTTGGACTGGGAAAATATTGTTTATAAATGTATTTATGTCTTAAATCGAGAATCGGCCGTTAAAATAATGTATTTCGGTGGTTTCGAGCCTCTCTATAGATATGCAACTTGCACATATAGAGCTAGGGAAGGAATGTTTTATTGAGCAGTTTATTTTCGCATATTTCCACCAAATATTCAGCAGAAATGAGATTTTTAAAGAATTCTATCGGCAAAAGAAAAAATAAAAGGTCGATATCTGCTGCGCCCATATTATTTGCCAAACGAAAACCAATTTTATGACGGCATTTTGGCGCGCTTTTTATTTTGGGGCAGACGGCTGCCCACCCCTCATCCTTTTTAATAGAGATAGTTTTAAATATGGTTGAATTATATGACGAATGTTTAAATATTGTATTGTGTTTTTAACGTATTGATGTCCAAATTGTATATATTTTATATGCCTCAGTGTTTTGAGTTGTGTGTTGATATAAAACCTCATTATTTATATACCTATTCCTTCAAATATAGAATTTTTGCGGGTGGATATTGATCTTTAATATAGAAAGGCTATCTCTATCTCCCATCAAAATCTATGGACCGTCGTTTTTGTGTAATTTGACAGGAGAGGAAATCTTTCTTTTTAGAATCAATGTGCTCCTCCCGTCCAAATTTCCATCAATAATTTTGCCATGGAATTTGCATAGACACCTTACCAGCGCTAAACACCTCTTTGCCAAATTCTGAAGGCTCCATGAATCCCTTGTAGATCTTGTAAAATCTTGACAAAAAATCTGTCCTAGAATAACGATGACTATCGCCCGAAACCATCATCTCTAGGTGGGCGTTCTGAGTTTGCCGAGGCTGGTGTTTGGGCTTTGTTATCAGTGCGCTAGATTGCAGAGACAGTCAATATATAGCACCTGGTTTTTGTGTCTATTTTAACGGGAGAGGTGTCTTTTCTAGTTTATTAAGGATTATTTCTTCTTGAAATCTTCTGAGAAAATGGCATGTGAGAGGCTTGACTTTTTGAGATGACATTGAATTCTCCAATATATCATATTTAACCATGTACACACTCCAAGATAGGATAGTACATCTAACCCAGCAGTGGGTATCGCAATATTTAGATCTACGTATCGACCAGATAGGGTCGTCACTGTAAATATTGGGGAGCTTTGTCTAATCTTTGTAGGTCCTTTGTGTCTACGTGGGTCAAATTGTGGTTACACCAAGTAGAATAATATTGGTTATAAACACCGTGTCTGGTTTATTGCCAGAAAACAAAGATACCGGCGGTAAATTGAGTTAATTTTAATGGATCTCTTAAATATTCTATTTTATGGTCGTTGCTTGCATGGTACTTCAGGGTTTGAACTCCCATAGAATTGGCTTAGCAAATCCTCGTTGTATTCTTGCAGAATCCCAGCCTCAACATAGAGTGTAGGTAACAAATTTTGATACTGTAGTAGTGAATAGTTTAAAACTAAATATCTCTGGTTTTCTTCTATTTTTATTTTCCTAAATATATTTCCATAAGAGGTGACCATATTTGTATATATTTTCGTATTCTTCTCCTTAAGTTTCTCTTCTTTTGAGCAGGTCTTGGTTTCCAATGTCGCTATGCCCTTCTCTCGGGTAACTAATAGTCAACCGACAAGTCGCAATGTCACACGATCTAATGAAAATCTTGAAGCAAGCGCCCATAAATATAAACTCCTTTGTGGTTTTGAAGTTAAAATTATCTGCCAAGAAGACCAATGAGATTCTCATCTCTAAATTGGACCTCGCCAAGCGGCAAGTACGGACATTTGAAGATGAAAAATTTAAAAAATAAACTCTACAGGACAAGGTAGATAGGGAGATGGAGATGGTTCACATTAATGATCTTGTAGTGAAAATGAATATATCAGGTCGGTATTCAATAAATTGATGGACACTCGGCGCACACAACCTTGTGTAGTAAGATTTGCTGGCTGACGTTTCGGCGACCCCCACGGTAAAGTTGATCAGTAAAATCTTACCACACGTGACTGTGTGCCGAGTGTCCATGAATACATTGTTGCTGGAGTGGAGCAAACAATGCAGGATGGACAGACAGACTATAGAGTGACATCGTGTTCCATCTACAATTGAGCTAGCGCTATACGAACTCTCTCGTGAGTCTAGATGAGGGATAACCCAATCAGAAGGGCAGTTACGTCAAATAATCTACGCCGCACGCAGGTCTACGACCGCTAATGACTGGCCGTATGCCATCTACAGATATCTATAGCCTCGGTCATGTCATAACGACCCACCTGTAGACGGGGACTGCACAAACACCGCTCCAAACTTACACTTACTGTTGATTGTTTTATATTTTCAGTTGTGAATCCGTGAAGCCTCAGGCTCCTCCAAGGCGATTGATCTCAAGCCATAGTCTGGTGATATTACTTGGTTGTCTTGGTCCATTTATTGAGGAATTTCGTGGGGGAAAATAATGCTCACCTAATACATTTTCTATTTTCAAGGTTAAGTGAATGCTCCTCCAAATTAGGATGGAGTTGGATCCCTCCCTACCTGCATTGTAGGTATCCTCTATCGACCCACCCACTATAGAGAATAATTAAAAAGAATCTATATAAGAGGAAGACATAAATCGTTGATTTTCGACTCATGACTACAGCATGGTCTTAATTTAAAACCTGCCGGAAATTTGAGAGCGACCAAATAGAATTGAAACCAAGATTCTCTCTCCAAATACAATTCTAGTAGAAGAGAGTTATTCGACAGTATGACCTGTATATAAGAGTTTTTTTTTTAGTTCGCAACGCCGACAAATGTATATTTTCAAATTACTTAGCATGGTAAACAACAACCCTTACTTTTTGTTACAAGTTACCTTAGTGTGCAAGCTGTACCCACAACTTGTATCACGCTGATAAGGGCCAACTGTCTGAAACGCGTACGTGATTAGATTTTCTTGATTGATTAAGAAAGGCTATTTGACCAATTCTGGAATAATAATATAAAAAAATCAAAGAATAGTTAATATTTATTCCGACAGATGGCGCAAGCCATCAGCAACTTATAGTTGCACGATCAGGAGGTGCCTTTCTCTCTTAATTGTTTCTTATTAACAATAACGTGGACATTATATAACCCAATAATACGTTTCCCTTCTCTCAATGCACCATTCTTTAAATGGTTCGAATACATCTTCCTAAAACTGACACTTTGTAGGAAAAAGATCAAATTGCTCTGAGCCCGTTATGGCGGGAAGAAATCACAAAATGGAAAAAATGATTATTTTAGGAAAGTGAAGCTGGGAAACTATCTTCCGTTATTGGAGCCCTTATTGCATCGCTTTAAATTATGCAAATTTAGGAGGAATTTTTATGGCCCGCTATTCAAAGTATCCTACTTTACTTCCCTCTCGTAGTTTTAGGTTATATTATTATTTATGGAAACATTCTTTGTTTGGAATGACTAAAAAAAGACATCTCTCGATACTGCAGCTGGACTTGGAACATATGGTTACTGTCATCTAGCGGATTAAATATTTCTCTCTTTCTTTGGCTCTTGGTCGTTTATTGTAAGAACTTGTGTTGCATATTAGCTTTTGTTTCCAGCTTCCCATCTCAACCTGACGACTGACAACCTCCGTGCTCCTCTCCCGTTACTATGTTTCACACAGAGGTGTTCAAAAGTCGTTTACGAAACCTGGCTCGTATATCGAACTTTTGTTCGTATTGAAAAGCAATCGTTATAACCAAGCTACTCGTATTCCGAGTTATCACTTCGTATATGTACAATATTAAGACATACATTGTCGTGTGTGAGATGAAGAAATTCTAGGATATGTCTAAACAGAAATGTTAAACTTGCTTAAATATAATCCTAATATTACTTTTACAATACAAAAAATAACTGTCTGAATGAGTATGAAGATAAAGGAGATCAAGGTAGAGAAGCCACTGGAGACCAGAACCTATTCAACAGTAGAGAAACTGAATAATAATTGGACAGACGGACTGTATGGGAAGCTATGAAGAATTAAAGAGAAAATAGTTCAAAATATAGAAGCCGCTGGAGACCATAACCTTCTCACAAAAGCAGAGAAACTGGATAAATGAAAAATGCCAAAATATAACAGAAAGTTGTTATTTCTGACATAGAAGTTTATTGTAAACACTATGTAAAGTACAGTCGCCGGTGTGTTGTCAGTGGGCCGACCTAATCTCGGTAGAAAGTTGGGGCAATACAGGTAGGCCGGTCTAACTAGCTAATTACTGGCCTAATTGTGGACTTCCGCTGTAAGTCACATCTGTGCTTCCGCCACCTGGAGGCTCACTCGGACTGTGACAATGCCGCTCTTTCTTTACCTTGATTCTTATGGAGTCTTCACTCATATACCAAATATATAAACTGATAAATACAACGGCGTCCGAGGATGACTTTCTTGCTTTATTATATATTCTCAAGTTTTCCCCCGTATAGCAAATATTTATCTGAGAATTAAAACTACTAGGAATCAATATGGGAAACTATGACCGAAATATGCTAGATCCTTGTCAGTTGAAACAATATTTGCAAGCTCCCATAGAAGAAGGAACTTTGTAACAAAATATTTTTAAAATTTATTTTATCGACATCATAGTAATTCTGATATATATTTTTTTTTACTCAGCAAATTTCTCTCTCACCTCGCACGCGCCTCTCTTACACTAGATGTGTAAATAAGTTTGATCTAACTAAACTTACCTGCGGTTTGTCATTGTATGTTGACAATATCGTCCATATAAGTTAGAGGAAGAACCTCGTTACAATTCAAACGTATTAAAAATCCAAATAGCGTCCGTATACGAGACCGTTATTTATGACTAAGACGTTGTAATGGCATAAATAAAATGGCAGCGAGTGGGCCATTGGTCCGTGTCATTAATATCAATTCCGATCACTAGATCGTGTTTTCCCACTCCCCAAACCATATTTCTCCTCGAGGGACACTTTTTCAATCTACCAGATTGTTTCCATTGAATTGCCTACATTTCACTCGATTCTTACCTTCGTTTTTCTTTTCCTAACATTTTTCTCCCCAATATACGATTATGCAAATATATATTTTATCAGTCACTCATTATATTTTCATATTGTAATATATTCACTTAGTTTATTTTCAATACACTGTCAGATAGAGAAATATCATATATGGCGTTTTTGAATACTTTGTTTATTTTATTTAGATATGGTTCAGTTTTAAGGGTTCAAAGTGTACGCAAGGTACGTTCAAGGTAGGCAAATGTAGAACAAGGCCATGATAACCGTGGTGAATAGATGTTTGTGACTATTTGTACTGAAAGAGAACTACATGTCTGCACTCATGTAATACCAGGTCATGATAATTGTGGAAGGTAGATGTTTTTGACTGCTCATGCCGTAAGCAGACTACATGTCTACACACATATGTTACCAGATCAAGCTAACCATGGTGGTAAGTAGTTTGCCTCTACCTATATTGTAAGCACACTACATATCTCTACACACATGTATTATCAGGCCATGATAATCATGGTGGATAGGCATTCTCTATTGCCAATAATGTAAGAATACCATATGTAGAAGAGGTCAAAAATTTTACTAACGTGGTGTTATTTTATTTATTTTTACTCAATGATGGGTTAGACTTGTGCAAAAACCGGGGGATCAATGAAGCCATTGCAATTGTGTGTTATTTGCCATTTGATGCATACGCTCTAACAAATTGTTTTACTTATAATATGCATTCATATCTAAAAAGATTAGATAATGAAGGTTTAAAAACAGCAATCTCTTACATTCAAAAACTCTCTCACAAATTGTTGTTTAAAAAAAAAAATACTAAAGAGAGCGACGAAGTAAACAAAAATTCAGTTTTAAAAAGAAGGCGCCACATTTAATTAAAATAGAACAAAAGAAGGAGAGAAAAAAGTCAAATTAATAATTTAAAGTGTTTTCCCAACAAGTTATAAACCCAGTTAATTTAACGGGACAGTTTACTGTTGGTCTATGTGTGTAGAAGGAACATTATAAATTTCTTGGAGGGGAAAAAATCATTTTTTCTCTCTCCCTTGATACCTAAACCATCATTAAACTAATTTCCCGACAGTGCTTAGCCAGTATGGTATAGTTAGGTTAGCAGCATTTAGTGTTCTAGGTTAAACCATTAAAATGTTTTTAACGCTAACTATCAGCGTTAATAGCGTTAAATTAGAATTAATAGACTCTATGCGAAAAATGCTTTTGTTACAAGCTCGGTAAAAAGTTTATCCTGTAAAAACATGCTTTAAGAAAATTATTTATCTCGAATAATACCATTTTCACCTGTCTAAATTGCAATGTAAAATATTGGGAGAGCCTGGCTCATCATTGGTGAACCCTCCAAGCGGTTTCGCCAGTTTAATCCACCAGAACCGCTGCTCTACTATTATATTGGACTGTATCCTCATAATATATATCCGGCAATTTAAAGGAATTATTGGTGAAGGTAGTTAAAGAATTGATATTTATAAGCTTTGTGCAACAGTGAAAAAATAGATACACTTATGGACAAAACTTAAGGAAGTTGTACCTTTCAATGTAATCATTGACCTTTATTGAAGACAGACGAGATAACCAAGTGTGAAAAAATTGCCTATGTTTCCTTAAAAAAAAAAAGACAATAAAAAAAAACAATAGACGACCAGCGATATCAAATACTTTTTAATTCCATAAATGTTTTCCTTGAGTGTACAAATATGCAATATAAAGTTGCGGGAGTATTCGGGTATCAAAAGAAACAACTCCCCCGTTAAAAATACATTAAAACAATATATGTACTTTGGTTCATCCCTCCTGAAATATTATCTTAATATTTACGATACGCATGCAGAGAATATCAAAACGTTAATTTGAATTTTAGTAATGGGAAATGTTTTAAATTTGCATATAGTGTGAGGTGAATATTCGCTATATTCCAGGCCAATATGGAAATAGAGAAAAGTGAGAGACAAGAGGACATTCACCCTGTGACAAATTACTCATTAATATTTCAGCTTAATTACCAGAGAGAGTCCATTAATTAATTTCCTATCTGATAACCCCAAACTTTCTTTTTTTTTATTTATTTACACATTGGCCTGATTTATCACGCGGTTGTTGATGAAAGGATCAATGTGGTGAGCTTTATATCTTCACACACCACTTCCCCCTGTAAATACAGAAACACTTTATTTATTTGAGAACTAAGCATTGTGATTTGAATTAAGAATATTAGATTTTTCAAAAAAAATAAATATATATATAACATTCGGTTTAAAATAGTTTTGCGTTGGTTTCAAGAAGGTCTGTATAATCACTTTGGTAGACCGTTGGGAACATACAGTCCCACTGATCAACAGCTTAAACACAAGCATGATTGGCTGGCTTTCTTTGATTAGTCGAGATAAAGGTTTCTTGACCAATATCTAGGAATGTAAAAAAGGTAACATTTGCTTGAAATTTATGACGATAGATGGCGCAAGGAATGAGAAACGTGCATTTATATTATCAAATACTGTGGTCATTAAGTTCGACAAAATGGTGCAAAGAGTTGCGCCAAAGAGTGTCGTCTGCAGAGAACGGCGGCCGTGGTGGAATTATTACAGAAGTCCTTGGTGAATGCCTAACGAGGCCTAAGCATACTTCCTCTCCTCATTTTTTCATTCTCGTAAAAAAACTCCTGGCGCCGTCTGCATACAAATATGACATTCTCTAAAATGCATATGTAATTACCATTGAAGAGAAAATCCTCCTAGGAATTTTTTATTCATCAAATATCTCAGTTATTATATCTTTTAAATAATAACAATTGGTTGTGTGTTGTGCTCGTGAATACCGGGTGACACTATTATTCGTAATATCTCATACCTTTAATCTATCGAAACTGGGGAGACTATGTTTATGCAAATTGGAGTAACTTTCTGTAAGGATCACTTAAAGTATCAGGACACGATAATCCGGGTAATTAAGGGTTTAAGACGGCTTACACTGTAAAAATGCACTCTACGTGTCTAGACTTTCACACTGCGGTCAGTGGTGAGTTGGACCTATGCAACTTTTCAAAAGGTTTCGACGTGTGCCACTGAGGTGTGGTGAACCCTCCCATCAGTTTCGCCAGTGTAATCTACCAAGAACACCGCTACAATTATTGTTTTCATTATCACAGATATTTGCGGATTTCGACAAATTGCAAAAAAAAAAGGCATAAGATGCCGCAACTCTTTTTGATTCTATTGTACTACAAAATCCAATATTGTATTTTTTGTTCAATTATATATGGATGGAGTTAACGAAAATGTCCAATTTCAACATAATTGCATCCTAAGCTAAACAAGAAAAGATAATCTATGTTTTTGTGAGAAATTTGAACTTTATTTAGGCCTATGATTATTTTTGAAATAACAAAAAAGGCTTCTCGCCAGTTTAACCACTGATGAGCCAGACCATCCCATTAATTTATCATTGCAGTAAGGGGCATTAGAGAATTGTTTTATTTCAAAAAGAACCAAACGTGTCAATAATAGGTCAAACTTTTTATAGCAGATGTTATAGCGTGCATCATGTTAACAATGTTTATTGTGGTGTTGGCAACGTGGTGAGAGTCAATTAGACTGTGTCCACATTCTGCCAGCCTAATTGGTGACATCCTTACGTCACACAGTGTTGGTTGGGACATGGTCGCCTTACAGCTTTAAGCTCCTGATCCGGACGTGCCCTCGGAGAGGGCTACGTCGATTGTATATATCTCTCTTCATTCCTACCATTATTATTACCTTATAACTCCCTTTGAGTGTAAAGATTGACGAGATGTCAATAAAGTTGTTTAATTGTCAATTGTCACGGTCGTCTCATACTACTGCCGGGAACTGGCGAGAGGAGTCTTCAACAATTTCCAGATTGAACACTGGGGTCACCTCATGGCTCTTAAGTTTATATCAAGACATTCCCAACATGCGTCAAGTACAAATAAATTATAATTTCAGTCCCCAACACATTTTCCTGATTGTGATTTTTATAAAGCCACAAAACCACATCTTTGGTACAATATCATTTAAATATTTCAAGCGCTTCTGACAATCTCCAACTTAGGGAGGGAGTTGACCATAATGTAGGAGAATCAACGATAGAAATTATCACATGATATAAGTGTGCGCCATCTATACTTAAAACAATACACTTTATACGCGTATGTTTCTTTTTTAAATAAACAATACCTTACTATTCTTACTGCGATGAGATAAATGTTGAAAGGGCCTGGCTCATCAGTGGTGAACCCTCCCGGCCGTATCGCCAGTTTAATCTACCGCTCTAATGCTGTATATATGTAATGCTGTTTGCTTATACAGCCCCATAGCTAATGAGTAATTTTGGTTAATGTATCTAATGAAACTATAGAAATAAGCTTTGGGAACACAGTAAGAATGTATTAAATTATTTCATCGACCATTGCTCTTCAGATAAAAAATAACAAATTATAATGGGCCTTTTTGGCACCCATTGATTCCATGGTATAATTGAATGCCATCTGAGAATTCACAATTATAATAAGAACTTCCCATGAGAAACCAATCTGGGGAAGGTCTTTTTTTTTACCAAAGTGTGATCGTTTTTTATTATATTCTTCAGTATGTCCTTAGAATACAAAATGGTTACTAGGAAACCATTACTATGTGTCCATAACAATGATTTCCATAGGTAAAACATTGGGGAAAATCGGTCCATATTTTCTCTATAGTAGGAACTGGTTGAAATCTGATATCTCTCTCTCCCCTTTTTTTTTATTCCTTATCTAAACCAAATCCCTATATATTGTTACATCATGATTAAGGGCGTATTTCTTATATTAGTTTTAATATATTTGAAATTTAAATTATATATTTATTTATTTTTATATAAAATATTCTATGATATTTATTTAAAACAGATTATTAATTTATCATCATTTGTATTTAGGTACACTGTGACTTCACTGCTCTCTTTGATGTGAGAAAATAAAGAAAGGATTCTGGTGGCTACTTAAAGAAGACTTATCTCGTTATTCCCTTTTATAAATTTGTAGGATGGTTGAAACACGCTCTGGTAAGATGCAAGACCCAGCACAGGAGAGAATCCAGGCTGAAGAGTCTGCCAAGCCGCAACCTGGTGTAACAATTGGTAGAGATGCTAGTTCCGACCCAGTTGTCCTGAATACCAACATCGACATCCCCAAGTATGATGGAACGGAAGACCCTCGCCCATGGATTGAATCTCTTGAAGAAATTGGCTTCTTGTACCATTGGGCAGACTACATTATCTCTCGTTATGCCGCCATGAACATGACGGGAAGCGCTAAAACCTGGTTGAATTTACACAAAGCTAGTTTCACGAGCTGGGAAAATATTAAAATCCGCCTCATTCAGGATTTTTCTTTGGACGCGAATAAAGAAGAACTTAGAATGAAGCTCAACAGAATGCAACACTGGAATGAACCAGCAATCAGGTTCGCGGAAGACATTCTAGTGTTGTGCAACAAGGTTGACCCCGCAATGGAAGAAGAAACAAAAATTGAACATGTTATTGGAGGACTGAAAAAAGAGTACTCATTCGCGCTCTACCTGAACCCTCCTAAAACGACCGATGACCTTCTTGTCGTGTGCAAGAAAATGGATTCTTTTGAAAAGAAGTATCGGGAACGTGTGGAGAAATCCAGAAACCTATATAACGGTCCACGCTATTCTAGACCCCAACAACAATCGAGGTACGTGCCGCCGACTGCCGCACGAAACTACCAGACCACTTCCAGGCCCCAAGCCCCTGTTTCCAATAATTACAAGAACGACTCCCCTCCTACCCCCAGACAGTATCGAAACAACTTTCCCCAGCCCTCTACCCCTAGACGTCCTTATAATCCTAACTTTGTGCCGAAACCAAACCTTCAGAGAAACACTTACAATAAAAGCCAAGAAGTGAGCAAAAATAGGACGGAAGATGGAAGACCAATCTGCTTTAAATGTAACAAGCCAGGGCACGTGGCCCGTTATTGTAGGGTCAAGTTTATAAGAATCCTAGAAGAGGATCCAGCAGATACCCAAGAGAAGGTCGAAGAAAAATGCCAAATGAATGAAATATCAGAGAAATCAGGACCTCGGCTTTATGCTGATGTATGTCATAGCACACAGACAAATATTCCTACCCGGAATAGATATTCCGTGTTGGAAGATTTAAACTAAGCGTCGCGCCTGAATCTGTCAATCAAAGCAAGTCGACCATAAACGGAATCAAGAAGTTGGACCCTAAATACAAATTAAAAATTAATGTGGACAAGATAGGGACTTTTGAAGCTTTGGTTGATACAGGTGCTGACCTCTCAGTGGTCGACCTCAGAACGGCCCTCGATACAGGCCATGGTATAAGTAAACTTGCAAAAATTTGTGCAGGACCCGATGGAAAAAAATTGGACATGGTAGGAAGTATATTTTTAAATATAAAAATTGATGACGAAACATTATCACACAACTTTGTGATATTGAAAACGCATTTACGGACATTAATTCTTGGGAGAGATTTCCTTAAGAAAATGAACGCAAAAATAGATTGTAAGCAAGAAACTATAAAATATGATTTGACGAATAATCATGACGAAATCAATTTTGAAATGTTGAAAATAAAGAGTGCCAAGGATTCCATTGTACCGGAATGTTCCATGAAATTGATCAAGGCATTGGTAGAAACAGAGGATGGAGAATATATTATCGAGGAGAGCAGCAAAATGTTTCAAACAAATGGACTTCGTCTAGCAAGAAGCTTGATCAATGTTATAAATAGGGAAACACACATCTGGATAACTAATCCGTATCCTCGACCGTTAAAAATAATGAAAAACCAAACATTGGCTTTTGGAAGTAGTCCAGCAAAAATAAATGTGAGTCGAGAAAGAGAGGTAGAAAAGAACGAAGAACCTAGATTCCAAATAAACGAAAATCTTTCACCAAAGGAACAGAAGGAGTTAAAACAAGTTTTAGAAAGGTATGGAGATCTTTTTTCATCGAGATTAGGGAGAACCAATTTGGCAAAACATCGGATAGACACAGAAGACGCGAAGCCAATTAAACACAAGCCTTACCGGGTAAGTGCTAAAGAACGAGATATTATAAAAGAGCAAATTGACGAGATGCTTACAGAAGGCATAATTAGGCCATCTTCTAGCCCCTGGTCTTTTCCAGTAATATTGGTCAAGAAGCGAGATGGTAAATACAGATTTTGTGTGGACTACAGAAAACTGAATAATGTGACAGTAAAAGATGTCTATCCGATCCCTAGAATAGACGAAGTTATGGATACTCTCCAAGGATCTACACACTTCTCAGCAATAGACCTCAGATCTGGATATTGGCAAGTTGAAGTCGAAGAAAGAGACAAAGAGAAAACAGCTTTCACTACAGCGCATGGATTATATGAATTCAACGTGATGCCTTTTGGACTTTGTAACGCGCCTGCTACCTTTGAGAGAAATATGGAGAATATGCTTGGAAATCTGAGATGGCAAATTTGTTTGTGTTATCTGGATGATGTTATCATATATAGCCCGGATTTTCCAACGCACCTCAAAAGACTTGAAGCTGTTTTTAGATGTTTTCGTGAATCTAATTTAAGGTTAAACGACAAAAAATGCCGATTTGCTTTTGAAGAATTGGAGATTCTCGGCTATATAACGAGCAAACATGGTATAAAACCCGCGGAACATAACATCAAAGCTGTCAGAAATTTTCCTCGACCCAAAAAGGTCAAAGAAGTACAATCCTTTTTGGGAATGTGTTCATATTATAGAAAATTTATCAAAGACTTTTCAAAAATTGCTGACCCTTTGACCAACCTTATAAAAAAAAGTGTATCATTTACCTGGACAGAAAGACAAGAGGAAGCGTTTCAAACCCTAAAAACAGCACTATTAAGTCCACCAATTTTAGGTCACTTCAATCCAAATGCACCTACTTATGTTCATACTGATGCGTCCAACATCGGCATAGGTGCAACACTTGTCCAAGACATCGGTGGTGAAGAGAAGGTGATCTCATATTTGAGTCGTACCCTAAGTAAAGCGGAGCAAAATTATTCAACCACTGAAAAAGAATGTCTGGCCGTTGTCTGGTCAATGTCAAAATTACGACCCTACCTTTATGGAAGACACTTTAAAATAGTAACAGACCATCACGCCTTATGCTGGCTCAAAAACTTGAAGGATCCAACAGGTCGATTGGCAAGATGGGCATTGAAAATTCAAGAATATGACTTCGATATAATACATAAATCGGGAAAGAAGCATCTGGACGCCGATGGCTTATCTAGGGGGCCCTTACCAGAAACTGATTGGGATGAGGATTTTGAAAGGCTATTTTTAAATCAAATAACAGACGAAGAGGATAAATTTATCGAAAGTGTTAAGAAAAACCTTAATGGAAGCAGGCGATCAATTGCGCAAAACTTTAAAGAAGAAGATGGATGCCTCTTTAAGAAAAACCCGAACCCTGAAGGCAGGTCGTGGTTGCTTGTGGTTCCAGAGAATAAAAAGAGAGAAATTATGAAAGAATATCACAATCATATGTCGAATGGCCATCTGGGCGTCGCCAGAACCATGTACCGAATAAAGAGTAAATACTTTTGGCCATCCATGCTAAAGGATGTCTCAGAATTCGTTAGGACGTGTCACCTTTGCCAAAGTAGGAAAGGCTCAAACCAATTACCTTCTGGACTACTACAGCCCATCCCCCCAGCCAACTTTCCTTTCGAAAGAATTGGAATTGACTTTGTTGGTCCACTACCATCTACGAAAAACAGGAAAAAATGGATAATCGTGCTGTCGGACTACTACACTAGATATGCAGAAACAAGAGCAGTCTCGGAAGCAACAGTGAAAGAAGTTTCTAAATTTCTAGTAGAGGATATTTTTCTTCGGCACGGAGCCCCACAATATCTTATTAGTGACAGAGGCTCTCAATTTACCAGTAATTTAATGAAAGAGGTGATGAAAACGTGCAAGATTAAACATTGCTTCACAACGAGCTATCATCCCCAGACTAATGGATTGACAGAGCGGTTAAATAGAACATTGATCAATATGCTCAGTATGTATGTGAACACTGATCAGAAAAATTGGGACGAAATACTCCCATTCATCACTCACGCTTACAATACTACAATTCAGGAAACCACAGGATATTCTCCCTTTTTCCTGATGTTTGGAAGAGAACCCACGTCTCTTTTAGACGACAGGAATATCTCGGTGGACATTGACAAAGATGATTATGATGAATACATAAAACATCACTTAGACAAAATAAACAGAACAAGAAAATTAGTTATTAACAACACAATAAAGACTCAAGAAAGAATGAAAAAGAACTATGACAAGAAACACATGGAAAGAAGCTACGAACCAGGAGAATTAGTAGCAGTTTGGACACCAATTAGGAAAATAGGAAAGTGTGAGAAACTACTGAGAAAATATTTTGGCCCATATAGAATATTAAAGAAGCTGTCCAACGTAAATTACTTAATTGAACCAAAAGATAATCCTGGCCAAGACCCATTGATTGTCCATGTCTCAAGAATCAAACCCTATTTTGAAAGAATTGATGAGGTCAATCACGAGGACGTGACGACCTCTGGAGAGGGGGAAGTGTTACATCATGATTAAGGGCGTATTTCTTATATTAGTTTTAATATATTTGAAATTTAAATTATATATTTATTTATTTTTATATAAAATATTCTATGATATTTATTTAAAACAGATTATTAATTTATCATCATTTGTATTTAGGTACACTGTGACTTCACTGCTCTCTTTGATGTGAGAAAATAAAGAAAGGATTCTGGTGGCTACTTAAAGAAGACTTATCTCGTTATTCCCTTTTATAAATTTGTAGGATGGTTGAAACACGCTCTGGTAAGATGCAAGACCCAGCACAGGAGAGAATCCAGGCTGAAGAGTCTGCCAAGCCGCAACCTGGTGTAACAATATATAAAGGTCAGTGTATGTATGTATGTATGTGGGTATCTATGTCGGCTATACACGTCCACAATACATAACTAATCTGACTGAAATTTTAACAGTATATAGAGTAGAATCTGGAAAGACTTATAGTGAAAATTTCAGTTATTTGCAAATTGCGTTGCAAAATTGCCTTTTCGCTCGCAAGCAGCGCCTCTAGCGGTGAAGTTATCAGCTGACCTAATGTACATGTAAAACGTGTTTTGACAGGACATAAAGAAAAATCTGGAAAATATATGTAATATATGATCCAACGTTATTACACTGCAATATTTGATGTATTACACTGTTGTAGAATCCTGTCGACTTATCCGTTCTGTGACAATATCGTTGCGGAATTTCTTGTTGTTCGATTTGAATGGTGAGGATTGGTTGAAACGCAGTCGTTTGAGTGGCAAGTGAAGCACACAGTTAGGAATAATCAGGACACGTGATGGGGTTTGAAAATAAAAGGCAACTGGGTTGGAGGAAAGAAAGCTTGAGAAGAGCGGAGCGATTTGGATTGTTAATTATCTGATCACATGGCGGTGATTGAACTTAGCTGTGGGATGAGCAGAGGGAGAGAGGCCTCGAGAGTAGATGTCACCTTGTTGGAAGCGGAATCACAACTAGGTCCGAACTCGGCGAGAACGAGTGAACAACTGCTCATTCTTGCTTTTCGATTTAACACCAAGACTCAGTTTCTTTTTGATTGGTCGAGAGATGTCACATGATCTTTTCCTATTGGTCGACCTATTTCGGTACTGTCTTCTGATTGGCCCGGCGGTTTTCTTTGGTGTTGCTTTTGCCGGAAGATATATCCGATTTCGCCAGGAAGTGTTGGGTAGCTCGACGCTTATAACTTCGGCGGATATTAGATACGTCCTGTCTTTGCCGGAAATATTGGGCGTTAGCTTAACATTTATAACTTCTGCGGTCACTAGATACGTCCGGTCTTTGCCCCTGCAATATTGACGGGGGTGCCAAGAATAGTCGTGCCAGCTTTAGGCCTACTTCCTATGTCTTATTGCTACTTGCTTTCCTCCAGTTACCTTGTTCTTTATTAAATCTTTGAAAATCATACATTGTACATGCATAGTAGGTCGGGGGTGCATACAATTATATACAAATTATGACAGATGCGCCCCCTACATGTGAAGAATTCAAGAAGGGGTTAGCCTGAGAGAATTCTGTAAAGGAAAAAATAATTTTGTGGGAAAATTAGTTGTGGGTATTGAGGGGCTATATACAAGCATTGGTGGTGATATAAGAGGTAAAATAGAGTGGTGTTGATGATATAGGTTGAGTATAATTAATAGAAATCAAAAATTTTTAATTGTAAGAAATCAATGAATGCTATGGTACATAGTGGGCTAAAAAGAAAGGAAAATGCGCCTAAACGAATTCTACTCGAGATAGGAAATGAAATCGAGGGAGTTCTATTAAGGCTTTTGAAATCAAAATAAAAATAATATAAAAATAGTTGAATGAAATCAAAATTGAATGTGTTTGGTTGAAAAAGAAAAATATTTTGTTGCATGGTGACAAAGACAAATGCTTAGTTACTTTTTTTGCTCGAATTTTGAGAAAAGAAATCGAGGAAATTTCATAAGGCGCTTTGAAATCAAAACAAAATAAAATAAGAATAGTTGAATGAAATCAAAATTGAATGTGTTTGGTTGAAAAAGAAAAATTGTTTTGTTGCATGGTGATAAGGGAAAATGCCTAGTTACTTTTTGCTCGAATTTTGGAAAAGAATTCGAGGAAATTTCATAAGGTCTTTTGAAATCAAAATAAAATAAAATAAAAGGTTTTTGAGCGAAATCAAAGTTGAGTGCTTGGTTGAATGAAAAAAAAAAAAAAAAGGAAAAATGAAAAATAAAAAGGTTTCAAAAATAGGATGATTTAATGTTTTTAGTGTAACCGAAAACCAATGAGTTTTCGTTGATAATGAAGTTATGGCAATATAAGCTAAGTGGTAAATAGAATGATAATTGATAAATAAAAATGATAATATAAACTAATTGGAAAAAAAATGATAATTAATGATTAAAAGTGATAATAAGTTGAATAAATTGATAAATTGATTAAATATTTACATTTTTAATTGAGAGAAAATAATGAAAATGATTAATATGAGCGATAAAGTGTATTGGTTTGAACCCTTTTGTGTATCTACATGCCCTGATCTAAATGTTTTAATTGCTCAATTATGCCCTATAAATTTTTTGTCTCATCTGTAGCGACACTTAGGTGAAAACGTGATTCTACCCCTCAAGTGCGTTTATGCTATGTGTACAGGAGACATGGAAATCTATATAACCTTTATGTGTAATTTTTTGTCTTTGTGTGTGTTGTGAAAAAATGTTAGGAGTCTGTTGTGTAAGAAATGTGTGAGCGAGTTCTATGTGTTGTCTTGTGGATGTGGAATTGGATGGTAAAAATCGATATGTAGACTCGAGCTGGAATTCAAAATCGGTGGCATAGAGAGGTTCCCAGTTGACCTCAATAGGGGACCTTCTCATTGTAATTAGAGATACGGAAGTGGGGTGTGTCGGGCAAAAGAGAGGGAATGAAATTGGAGATCGGACGAGGCGCTCCGCTTTGTTTGCATAGGCCGAATTTATCGCCGCGGATTACACTTCCTGTCGTCTAATTTATTTTGGGTGCGGCTCAGATCTTGTTTTTGGAGTGTGACTTCTCCGACACTGGTTGGTCATCTTTCAGTTACTTCTATCTCTTCGGAGTTTATTTAGATTTTCTGCAAAGATGGTTCCTAAAATTATGAGAAGTTTTATAAATGTTTGTCCACAATGAAGAACTGCTTGTCCACAATGAAAAACTGCTTGTCCACAATGAAAAACTGCTTGTCCAAAATTAAAAACTGCCTCTTGTAGTTCGAAAATTTTATGAGCGGACATGGTATAGATAAATAAATAATTAAGGAATAAAATTGGGATACATTTGTATGGTAGAACTAACAAACAAAGGATGAAAATCAGATGAAAAATAGGGTATTGCCCCATGTTCCTCCAGATTTTTGTAAATGGGGACTCTGAAATATTTGCCTGAACCTTATTAATTGTAGAATTTAGATGATTGGTAGGTTCGCAGTTCTCCTGTTTGATCGTTAATGGTTTTATTAGCGATATGTCGGTGGTAATTGATTTAGGTTGAGCTGTGTGATCGTTCTGACGTGAGTGGTGTAATTTTGGCATTGTTTGTGTTGTGTGTACGCTGTGTTTTATGTACGAATTTTGTTTTGCTTTGGGGCCTGTGTCGGTATTTTTACGTGAAGGTTGGTTGTATTCATCGATTCTTCTAGCGAATCGGCAGGTGGGGCATGTTTTTACCTGTTTTGCGATGTCTTGTGTCATGTTCTGCCAATAATATTGTGACGAGATGAGTCTCGTCATCTTGGAGATGTTTGGGTGGTGGTGTTGTGTGTGTACGGATTTAAGAAGTCTGGTTGTAAGTGAACTTGGGACTATAGTTTTAAGTACTCCTTTTCGGGAGACGGTGCGCAGTTTATTGTGATCCATAGTCACGCGAGATTTTCCCGGTGGAGAAGACTGTTGGCTCTTTATGAGTGGCGCATCTAGAAAGCCACAAAATGGGATACGAGTTACAACGCCCGTTTCATATTGTTGTACTCCATTTATGCTACGGACCTCATATTCGTATCTTGACAGTCTTAACCTCCATCGAAACAATCTGCCTGACGGGGCTTTGATTTTTTCAACCACTGCAATGCAGGATGGTCAGAAAGTATTGTAAACTTTCTGCCCATTAGACAGGCGCGGAAGTTATCCACACTTTCCACAATGGCTAGACATTGTAGTTCCAAGTCTGAATAATTTCGCTCGTGACCACGCAGAGAGCGGCTGAAATGTTGAACTGGGTATGTCTTCCCATCAGGGTAGACTTGTTTAAGAATACCTGCAATGCCGAATGTTGAGGTGTTACAGTACACCTGGCATGGCAGACCTTCTTGGTAAAGGTATAATGTGGGGTGTGTGGTAAGGCTTTCTTTCAGGTTAGTGAACGCTTTCTGGCATTCGTCACTCCAGACCCACACGACATCCTTTTTTAGAAGGTTGACAAGTGGCGTCCGCAAGCGGGCGTGGTCCGGAATGAACTCTTTATAGGCGTTCACAGCTTTTAGGAAAGATCGCAATGTTTTTCGATTGTGTGGTTGTTTGGTGGCGTGAATTTTTTCTATGTTTTGTGTAGACGGGATGATTGTATTATTCTTAACGGTTGTGCATGCGCTTGTTTGTTGTTGTTGTCTTTTGGTGCGCGTGTTGCATTTGTTGTGCGGATTGTGCGTGTTTGTCGCGTGGTGACGTATGGGTGCGTGTATGTTGTGAGGTACATTTTTATGGCGTGGCGACGTATGGTCATGCATGGATTTTGTGTGGTAAGTGTGTGAGCTGTACTGACACGTTTTTTTGGGCATGGTGAGGGTTGAAGCCGTTGTGGCTTGTATTTGAGGGCATATAGTACTGGTAATTGGGTTGAGTGATAAACATGGTAGTGGGGTCAATGAATGCAGGCAAGGGTTGTCCTGTGTGACAAATTTGGTTGCAGTGCGAGTCCTTTCGGACAGGTTTGGCCTAGCCCGTGCGTGTATTCATTGAGTACAAGATTAGATACATGATTAAAGGGGTATGTAGGTTAGGTAGAAGTCCAATGTCAATTTCTTGACGCCATAGGGTGGGTGCCTACCTCAGTTCACAGGTCTCCTCTGGGACGCCTTGGTTTGGGGTGGTTGGCTTGGGGCTCGGGACTGCTCGCACCGTCCGCGAAATTGAAGTGAAGTCCGGTACTGGAATATCATTTTGGGATCGTTTGTGCTGTCCCGGATCGCGCGGATTGGTTTCGGGGACTGTGTACGGCATGGCGGTGGATGACTCCTCGGAGGTCGGTGTCCGGCCTTGGTGACACTCGCCTGGGGTTGGCGGGGGTTGTGTCCGTCGTCCTCCCCGGGGAATGGCGCTCCGGAATTCCGTCTCACTTTGCGGGGCGTTGACACGTCGGAGGGCCACGGTCATCTGCCATATGATGGCCGCTAGAAGGCGCCTGGTCGCCTCTCTTCTTGCCCGCTTCTTTTCCGCTGGTTTTGTCATTGCCGTTTGATTTGCTGGTGTCTGGGCTAATTTCCATTTTGATCCTGATTAAGCTCCATAATCTTTATCCTGTCGACTCTATGTAATATATGATCAAACGTTATTACACTGCAATATTTGATGTATTACACTGTTGTAGAATCCTGTCGACTTATCCGTTCTGTGACAATATCGTTGCGGAATTTCTTGTTGTTCGATTTGAATGGTGAGGATTGGTTGAAACGCAGTCGTTTGAGTGGCAAGTGAAGCACACAGTTAGGAATAATCAGGACACGTGATGGGGTTTGAAAATAAAAGGCAACTGGGTTGGAGGAAAGAAAGCTTGAGAAGAGCGGAGCGATTTGGATTGTTAATTATCTGATCACATGGCGGTGATTGAACTTAGCTGTGGGATGAGCAGAGGGAGAGAGGCCTCGAGAGTAGATGTCACCTTGTTGGAAGCGGAATCACAACTAGGTCCGAACTCGGCGAGAACGAGTGAACAACTGCTCATTCTTGCTTTTCGATTTAACACCAAGACTCAGTTTCTTTTTGATTGGTCGAGAGATGTCACATGATCTTTTCCTATTGGTCGACCTATTTAGGTACTGTCTTCTGATTGGCCCGGCGGTTTTCTTTGGTGTTGCTTTTGCCGGAAGATATAACCGATTTCGCCAGGAAGTGTTGGGTAGCTCGACGCTTATAACTTCGGCGGATATTAGATACGTCCTGTCTTTGCCGGAAATATTGGGCGTTAGCTTAACATTTATAACTTCTGCGGTCACTAGATACGTCCGGTCTTTGCCCCTGCAATATTGACGGGGGTGCCAAGAATAGTCGTGCCAGCTTTAGGCCTACTTCCTATGTCTTATTGCTACTTGCTTTCCTCCAGTTACCTTGTTCTTTATTAAATCTTTGAAAATCATACATTGTACATGCATAGTGGGTCGGGGGTGCATACAATTATATACAAATTATGACATATATTTATCGTATTTTTAGCCAATAAAAAATAAAATTGACAGGTTCTGGGCAAAAATAGTTTTTTTAGTCAGAAAATGATGATGACAATATTGCTGTATCATGTTTGATTATCAGATACAAAATTATATCGGGAAAAATTCCAAAAAGCTGAGACCACGGGTGAAGCCAGTTCATTTTTAGTGTGCAGGAACAAAATTCTAACAGAAAAACATTCATTCGAGTAGAAGACACAAAGCCAGATCATCTCTTTATAAAAATATCGCTTCTCTGACACAAAGTTTGGAGCGGGACATTTCACAAGAGTGACATCCACGGCGCCAATTTATAATTGTAACGAATAGTATTTGAATAAAAACATTTAATCGGGTAAAACCTGGGCGTTGCCCGGGTCATTCGGCTAGTGTTGGATATAAGTAAATGTGTGCCCCAAGTATCCATTCTTGAACCCGTCTCTAAGATCCCATGTGTTCACATCCCTATATAATTCCTATACCGTAAACAGCCATGTTCCATACATACATACATATAACTACTTAACCTTGTACCATAAACTTACTGTAGGCGTGGCGTGTAACATCAAGTCTCAGATATGCAAATTAATTTAGTAAATGTGCATTTTTACCTTTATCAAAATGATCATGACATTTGTTGACATAATATATGACACTTTTCTTTCTCAATCTATATATATTTTATATATAGGGTTTGTGAAATGTATTTATCAAAAGGCGCTATAGTATTTTCTATCCATTAACTTTTTTCATGGCTAGTAACTCGAACAAAAAAAGATAAATAAATATTACAATGTAGAGGAAAGAAAACGACAAATAAAGTAAAGCCTAAACACTATATTGATATATGGCATAAACCAGTTAAAACAAAAAAAAAAGGATAACGTCATAGTTGACAATTAATCTTTAAAGAGAGCTTAATAAATATAAAGTTTTGAATAGTGATTTTAAGTAAAATATTTTTCATATTTAAATATTTAAAAAATAAATTTATTTTTTAGAGTAATATTTTTACTGGTTAGGGAAATCTATATAGCGCGATGCTTTAAAACACTTTCAAGGAAATATTTTGACTCTTCTTTTAAAATTTATTTTCAAAAGCAATTTATAAAAATTAAGGAGCGGTCGTAAAATTGCAATTAAGACTAAAGTCATAGTTATTGCTTAATTAAACTTGCTTTATTGATGCATCACCTAGGGATAAATTAGGAAGAGAAATGACTTCTCCCTCTTTTTTTTCCCCCAAATTCACTGATGTAAAAGTCAATAAAAATAATTTTAATGATCGCGTGCAGAAAATAACTAGTAAACTCTTAATATCTAAATGATGTTTTCAAATGAAAATATTTTTGTTTTATAAAAAACGATAAATATTGATAGATAAATTTTTAATTTAATTTTTTGAGAGGGGAAAAGCTATTTGTTTGATGGTGATAGATTTGTCCATTGGCAACACTGTAAACTTTGCCTGCCGCATTGAAAATTGAAGCAAACGATGGCGGGATCAATTGTGGGGAGGGGGATAGGTTCCCCCAAGAGTCGTCTGTTCAATTATTCCGATGAGAATTATTCAGCGCACGCCAGCGATTGATCTTTTGTTCCAAATAGGCTTTAGTCGTCTGCAATCGTAAGGAAGTCGGTGTGGCCAGTCGCTAATCCACACAACTTTTCTTTCTTTTTTCTCTCCCTTTCTTTGATGCTCAAATTAGTTTTTCTTACTATCGAAAATGGAATTTGAGCTAATCTGTAAAAAATACATTTTCAATAAAAATTTTAATATAAAAATTGGAGAAAATGAAATGTGTTTTAAATTATTATTGTGTATATCTTGTGTGTTTTTATTATAGTTGTGATAATTATATATATAAAAAGACCTATGATAATTATACACTTGTATATATAAAAAGATCGTACCTACATCAGTGAAATAAAAGCAATTTTTCACATAATTTTTCATAAAAGTAATTTTATAAATTTATTGGACAAAATTTGAATGTGGGCAATAAATTGATAAAGCAATCCCTCGAAATATTTTGGAAAAAAAAGTTTTTCTCCCACAGATCCAGAGGTGCGCCCTTTTTTATGCAATTATATTCAATAGATCGCCTTTTAACTGAAACTATTCAGGTAAGTGTTAAATGATTTAATTTGGGCTAAAATGGGTTGTTCTAACAGTAGCTTCCTAGTTAATTACAACCACCTAATTTAACCTAATAGAGAGAGAATTAGACGTCCAAATACCCGGTAATTAACATAACCAGAATTGTATATAAATAGTTATATTTAGTTAGTTAGCCCCAGAGGTTCCAGGAGCCACGTACAGAAGTCGCCCGGCCTGTCCTTCTGACCTAAGTCTTCTTGGTTTTATTTACAAGAGACAAGTGCAGGTCCAATCCATTTCTTGGAAGATTTTCCAGGGATGCTGTACTTGGTTGATAATCCCCAAGAGGTATCACCGTCAGGAATCTTTGGTATTTTGGAAAGTTGGACAGGTGAAGAGCAGGTGGTCCTCGGTTTGATCTTCACCTTGGCAATAGGGACATGTTGGGTCTTCTTTCCTGGATGTAATCATGGCCAGTCAGAATTTTTGTTGAGGTAAATCCATGTTTGATGTTTTGAAAAGCATTGAGAGCAGTAGTTTCTGGGTAGCAGCAAATGTTCGTAGATTTCTGGTGGAGTTATCTTGGATGTAGAAGTCTGTCCAAATTTCCTGGGCAATCTGATCTTTTTTACCGCGCACAGCACTCTTTGGGAGAGTGGTAAAAGATAGTGGCAGGTTAAAATGTGCCGTGGCTTTTTCTGCCTGGTCCACCAGTCCATTTTCTGCAACACCGCTGTGGCCTTTGACCCAGCAGAATTGTACATTTGCTGTACAATGCAGGTTGTAGATTTCCGCGATAAACTGTGTTCTACATGCTTGTTCGGCGCGGTACACATATATAAAAATATTTATATATTAAAAAAAAAAACCTAGGCGAATGATCCGAGCAACGCCCAGATTTTCCACCGAGTGCACTTTTTACCCACGTGGTCTAAAACTACAGCTATTACCAAGCCTTTTCGAAGATTTGCTTTAAAGAAATGATTTTTAAAATATGTTCATATCAGTATCATCCTCATTGTTATTTGTTTCAGACTGACGTACAGATACAGGTTGTTAATAAATACTAATCTTGAAATAAAATTCGTTTTTAAAAGGGTACAAATAAATCGGGAAAAATTATAATAAAAACTTTTTAAGGTGTCAATTCCGAGATTCGGACTTCTGTGTGGGTTTATTTATTACATAGATTTATATAGTATCTAACCGCTAAGCGGTCCTCGACTACTTCACCGCTCTTTGTTTGATTAAGGAGCTTAGAATTAAAATGGAAATATGTATGCAAATCAATAGATTCTTCAGATCTTTTCTCATCAATAGACAGCTATGAACAGCGTCTATAACCGGAATAATGTTTGGCTTTTGTAAATAAATGCCAATAAATTATAATCTCTAGGCGCCGTAACTCGTAACAAATATTCTAAATTTTAAGGTGAATTTTCTACACACACACCAGTTGTACTTTATAATATATTTTATTATATAGATAACTTTAGCTATTATTTCAACTAGACACCCTTGTGTTGTACAACTCAATTTAAATAACGGTAATCATATTATAAACTTTCTTTTCAGAATAATTACCAGTTTTAGACAACTCCTCTACTACTTTGTAAAATGTTGAAAACAGATTCTTTAATAAAATATTTGTATGATCTCAGTGTAAATAACTTAAATTCTGAACTAAACCAAACACAACGTAATACTTTGTAGTGATACGACTATAAATATCCATTGAGTGTGTCTTTTGAACCTGGTAATAAATTAATAACTCTCATTTTTTGTTGTCGTTTTGCCAATTATATTTATTTTATCAATTTTTTTTTCAATATATTATTTATAGAAAAACTTGCCGCAATTCCGCGCGTGTATTTAATTATTTCAATATTATAAAACTATTTCAAAATATATGTATTAAGCATAATATTGAAACTTAAAAAATAAAAGTATAAATTGTTGTGCTTTACTATTTTTAATATTAATTTTTAAAATATTCAATTATGTTCTTTAAAAAAATAGGTATCGTCATTATTTAATAATTAAAAGTACACACACACGTATTAATTAAAAATCTCTGATTTTTTATAAAAAAAGAAAAATGAGAAAAACGACACACCGAATTAAAAAATACATAGGCAAAGTATATGTATATAAAAAATAAAAATTTAAAGAAAAAATTTATTTGAAAAAAAAAAATTCTAAATTTATTAAACTCATAGATTAATCAGGGTTGCGGGATAAATTTTAACACAGAATATATATTGCCAGACAAAAAAAAAGATAATATAATGGAAATACGGAAGAAAAATTCATAATTAATGCGAATGACAGTTTAAAAATCCATTTATCTTTTTTCTCCAAAAAATTACTTTTCACCTGAAACTGTTTCTTAAGGCTTCCATTAGTAACTTTTGGCTTTCCAACTTGGCAACGCTGCTATTCAAAATGAAGCCATAAGTTGTTCCACGAGGCTTATTTTTTCAATTTTTTTTCTTGCTAAACATTTTTAAAAGCGTAGTTTAACTTTAAAAAAATTGCATCTGGATTTTTCATATATATCCATTAGAAAATAAAGATTTTTTTAGGGCTTGCACCGTTTAAAAATTCATTTTTTAATATTATTTTTTAAGCCTTTGAGCGTATACGCAGGGTTGTCAGCTAAAACTTGAATATTTTAAGAAGTTTATTTATTGACACCAAGACATAAATGCTGTTGCA
>CP092868.1:8884612-8959337 GCA_030710605.1 Cordylochernes scorpioides | reverse complement strand
CGGACGTGCCCTCGGAGAGGGCTACGTCGATTGTATATATCTCTCTTCATTCCTACCATTATTATTACCTTATAAATCCCTTTGAGTGTAAAGATTGACGAGATGTCAATAAAGTTGTTTAATTGTCAATTGTCACGGTCGCCTCATACTACTGCCGGGAACTCCTGGCGAGAGGAGTCTTCAACAATTTCCAGATTGAACACTGGGGGCACCTCATGGCTCTTAAGTTTATATCAAGACATTCCCAACATGCATCAAGTACAAAAAACTCTAATTCCAGTCTTCAAAATATTTCCCTGATTGTAATTATTATAAAGCCACAAAACCACATCGTTGATACAATATCATTTAAATATTTCAAGCGCTTCTGACAATCTCTAACTTAAGAAGGGATTTGACCATAATGTGGGGGAATCAACAACAGAACTTATCACATGATATAAGTATGGGTCAACTATATTTAAAATTATACTCTTTATACACGTATGTTTATTTTTTTCAATAAACAATACCTTACTATTCTTACTGCGATGAGATAAATGTTGAAAGGGCCTGGCTCATCAGTGGTGAACCCTCCCGGCGGTATCGCCAGTTTAATCTACCGCTCTAATGCTGTATATATGTAATGCTGTTTGTTTATACAGCCCCATAATTAATGGGGATTTTCGGTTAATGTATCTAATGAAACTTTAGAAATAAGCTTTGTGGACACAGTAAGAATGTATTAAATTATTTCATCGACCAGTGCTCTTCAGATAAAAAATAACAAATTATAATGGGCCTTTTTGGCACCCGTTGATTCCATGGTATAAGTGAATGCCATCTGAGAATTCACAATTATAATAAGAACTTCCCATGAGAGACTAATCTGGGGAAGGTCTTTTTTTTTTACCAAAGTGTGATCGCTTTTTATTATATTCTTCACTATGGTATTTGTCCTTAGAATACAAAATGGTTACTAGGAAACCATTACTATGTGTCCATAACAATGATTTCCATAGGTAAAACATTGGGGATAATCGGTCCATATTTTCTCTATAGTAGGAACTGGTTGAAATCTGATTTCTCTCAACCTTTTTTTATTCCTTATCTAAACCAAATGTTGGATATAAGTAAATATGTGACCCAAGTATCCACTCTTGAATCTGTCTCTAAGATCCCATGTACATCCCTATATAATTCCTATACCGTAAACAACCATGTACCATACTTACATATAACTACTTAACCTCGTACCATAAACTTACTGTAGGCGTGGAGTGTAAAATCAAGTCTCAGATATGCAAATTAATTTAGTAAATATGCATTTTTTTACCTTTACCACAATGATCATGACATTTGTTGACATAATATATGACACTTTTCTTTTTCAATCTATATATATTTTTATATATAGGGTTTGTGAAATGTGTATTTATCAAAAGGCGCTATAGTATTTTCTATCCATTAACTTTTTTCATGGCTAGTAACTCGAACAAAAAAAAAAAGATAAATAAATATTACAATGTAGAGGAAAGAAAACGACAAATAAAGCAAAACCTAAACACTATATTGGTATATGGCACAAACCAGTTAAAACAAAAAAAAAAGGATAACGTCATAGTTGACAATTAATCTTTAAAGAAAGCTTAATAAATATAAAGTTTTGAATAGCGATTTTAAGTAAAATATTTTTCATATTTAAATATTAAAAAATTAATTTATTTTTAGAGCAATATTTTTACTGGTTAGGGAAATCTATATAGCGCGTTGCTTTAAAACACTTTCAAGGAAAAATTTTGACTCTTCTTTTAAAATTTATTTTCAAAAGCAATTTATAAAAATTAAGGAGCGGTCGTAAAATTGCAATTAAGACTAAAGTCATAGTTATTGCTTAATTAAACTTGCTTTATTGATGCATCACCTAGGGATAAATTAGGAAGAGAAATGACTTCTCCCTCTTTTTTTTTCCCCAAATTCACTGATGTAAAAGTCAATAAAAATAATTTTAATGATCGCGTGCAGAAAATAACTAGTAAACTCTTAATATCTAAATGATGTTTTCAAATGAAAATATTTCTGTTTAATAAAAAACGATAAATATTGATAGATAAATTTTTAATTTAATTTTTTTGGGGGAAAAAGCTATTTGTTTGATGGTGATAGATTTGTCCATTGGCAACACTGTAAACTTTGCCTGCCGCATTGAAAATTGAAGCAAACGATGGCGGGATCAATTGTGGGGAGGGGGATAGGTTCCCCCAAGAGTCGTCTGTTCAATTATTCCGATGAGAATTATTCAGCGCACACCAGCGATTGATCTTTTGTTCCAAATAGGCTTTAGTCGTCTGCAATCGTAAGGAAGTCGGTGTGGCCAGTCGCTAATCCACACAACTTTTCTTTCTTTTTTTCTCTCCCTTTCTTTGATGCTCAAATTAGTTTTTCTTACTATCGAAAATGGAATTTGAGCTAATCTGTAAAAAATACATTTTCAATGTAATTTTTTTCAATATAAAAATAAAAATGGGAGAAAATGAAATGTGTTTTTAAATCATTATTGTGTATCTTGTGTGTGTTTTATTATAGTTGTGATAATTATACACTTGTATAAATAAAAAGATCGTACCTACATCAGTGAAATAAAAGCAATTTTTCACATAATTTTTCATAAAGGTAATTTTATAAATTTATTGGACAAAATTTGAAAATAGGCAATAAATTGGTAAAGCAATCCCTCGAAATATTTTGTAAAAAAAGTTTTTCTCTCACAGATCTAGAGGTGCGCCCTTTTTTATGCAATTATATTCAATGGATCGCCATTTAACTGAAACTATTCATGTAAGTGTTAAATGATTTAATTTGGGATAAAATGGGTTGTTCTAACAGTAGCTTCCTAGTTAATTACAACGACCTAATTTAACCTAATAGAGAGAGAATTAGACGTCCAAATACCCGGTAATTAACATAACCAGAATTGTATATAAATAATTATATTTAGTTAGCTAACCCCAGAGGTTCCGGGAACCACGTACAGAAGTCACCCGGCCTGTCCTTCTGACCTAAGTATTCTTGGTTTTATTTACAAGAGACAAGTGTAGGTCCAACCCATGAGGTGGCGTCATGCAGTTTTATTTCTTGGAAGATTTTCTAGGGATACTGTACTTAAGTTGGTGATCCCTACGAGAATGGCCGTCAGGTTTCTTTGGTATTAGAAGGTTGGGCAGGTGGTCCACGATTTGGTCTTCACCTTGGTAATGGGGACAATTTGGGTCTTCTTTCAACATACTTTTATTAATCTACCTGAATGTAACTATGGCCAGTCAGAAGTGTTGTTGAGGTAAATCCATGTTTGATGTTTTGAAGAGCTTTGAGACCAGTAGTTTCTGGGTAGCAGAAAATGTTCGTAGATTTCTGGTGGAGTTATCTTGGATGTAGAGGTCTGTCCAAATTTCCTGGGCAATCTGATCTTTTTTTACCGCGCACAGCACTCTTTGGGAGAGTGGTAAAAGCTAGTGGCAGGTTAAAATGTGCCGCGGCTTTTTCTGCCTGGTCCACCAGTCCATTTTCTGCAACACCGCTGTGGCCTTTGACCCAGCAGAATTGTACATTTGCTGTACAATGTAGGTTGTAGATTTCCGCGATAAACTGTGTTCTACACGCTTGTTCAGCGCGGTACCCATATATAAATGTAATATGATGATGCAATTGTTATTACACTATAATATTTGATGTATTACACTGTTGTAGAATTCTGTCGATTTAACCATTCTGTGACAATATCGTTGCGGAATTTCTTGTTGTTTGATTTGAATGGTGAGGATTGGTTGAAGCGCAGTCGTTGAGTGGTAAGTGAAGCACACAGTTAGGAATAATCAGGACACGTGATGGGGTTTGAAAATGAAGGCAACTGGATTGGAGGAAGAAAGCTTGAGAAGAGTTGAGCGATTTGACTTATTAATTAGTTGATCACATGGCGATGATGAAATGAGCGGAGAGAGATATCTCTAGAGTAGATGTTACCTTGTTGGAAGCGAAGGAGCACTGTCCGAACTCGGCGAGAGCCAGTGAACCCTGTAGGTGTTGTTCCTATGAGAGCTCAAGCGTAACTGCTCATTCTTGTTTTCCGATTTAACACCAAGCCTCAGTTTCTCTCTGATTGGTCGAGAGATGTCACATGATCTTTTCCTATTGGTTGACCTACTTAAGGTACTGTCTTTTGATTGGCCCGCGGTTTCCTTTGATATTAGTTACGCCCGGTTTGGGTCAGGAAGTCTCGTGTTTATTTGACTTTATTTACTTCCGCGGCTATCAAAATACATCCTGCTTTGTCAGGAAGTATTGAATGCTAGCTTTAACATTTATAACTTCTGGTCACTAGAGACGTCCTGTTTTGTCAGGAAGTATTGAGTGTATCTTGGCTAAAATAACTTCTGCGGTCACTAGAGACGTCCGGTCTCTGCCCCTGCAATATTGACACAGGGGTGCCCAGAATAGTCGTGCCAGCCTTAGGTCTACTTCCTATATCTTAATGCTACTTGCTTCCCTCCAGTTACCTTGTTCTTTATTAAGTCTTCGAAAATCATACATGGTACATACATAGTGGGTCGGGGTTGCATTTAATTATATACAAATTATGACAGATGCGCCCCCTACATGTGAAGAATTCAAGAAGGGGTTAGCCTGAGAGAATTCTGTAAAATGAAAAATAATTTTGTGGGAAAATTAGTTGTGGGTATTGAGGGGCTATATACAAGCATTGCTGGTGACATAAAAGTAAGATAGAATGGGGTTGATGATATAGGTTGAGTATAATTAATAGAAATCAAAAAATTTTTTAATTGTAAGAAATCAATGAATGTTATGGTACATAGTGGGCAAAAAGAAAATGCGCCTAAACGAATTCTACTCGAGATAAGAAATGATATCGAGGGAGTTCTATTAAGGCTTTTGAAATCAAATAAAAATAATATAAAAATAGTTGAATGAAATCAAAATTGAATGTGTTTGGTTGAAAAAGAAAAATATTTTGTTGCATGATGACAAAGACAACTGCTTAGTTACTTTTTTGCTCGACTTTTGAGAAAAGAAATCGAGGAAATTTCATAAGGCGCTTTGAAATCAAAACAAAATAAAATAAGAGTAGTTGAATGAAATCAAAATTGAATGTGTTTGGTTGAATGGTGAGAAAAAAAAAGAAAAATGCCTAACCATATTCTAGCTCGAAATTGGGAATGAAATCGAAGGAATTCTATTAGGTCTTTTGAGAAATCAAAAATAAAAATAAAATAAAAGTTTTTTGAGCGAAATCAAAGTTGAGTGCTTGGTTGAATGGTGAAAAAAAAAAAAAAAGGAAAAATGCCTAATTACTTTTTTGCTTGAATTTTGGAAAGGAATTCGAGGAAATTTCATAAGGTCTTTTGAGAAATTAAAATAAAAATAAAAATAAGAGTTGAACGAAATCAAAGTTGAGCGTTTGAAAAAAAAAAAAAAAGAAAAATAAAAAGGTTTCAACAACAAAGGGTGATTTAATGTTTTTAGTTTAATCGAAAACCAGTGGGTTTTCGTTGATAATTGAGTTGTGGCAATATAAGTCAAGTGGTAAATAGAATGATAATTGATAAGTGAAAATGATAATATAAACTAATTGGTAAATAAAATGATAGTTAATGATTAAAATTGATAATAAGTTGAATAAATTGATAAATTGATTAAATATTTAAATTTTAATTGAGAGAAAATAATGGAAATGATTGATATGAAAAATAAGGTGTATTGGTTTGAACCCTATGGTATCTACATGCCCTGATCTACATGTATTGGTTGCTCCATTTTGCCCTATAAATGTTTTACTTGCTCAATTATGCCCTATAAAATTTTTGTCTCGTCTGTAGCGACACTTAGGTGAAAAACGTGATTCTAGCCCTCAAGTGCGTTTATGCTGTGTGTACAGGAGACATGGAAATCTATATAACCTTTATGTGTAATTTTTTGTCTTTGTGTGTGTGTTGTGAAAAAATGTTAGAAGTCGGTTGTGTAAGAAATGTGTGAGCTAGTTCTATGTGTTGTCTCGTGGATGTGGAATTGGTTGGTAAAAATCGATATGTAGACTCGAACTGGAATCAAAATCGGTGGCATAGCGAGGTTCCCAGTTGACCTCAATAGGGGATCTTCTCATTGTAATTAGAGATACGGAAGTGGGGTGTGTCGGGCAAAAGAGAGGGAATGAAATTGGAGATCGGACGAGGGCGCTTCGCTTTGTTTACAGAGGCCGAATTTATCCGCTGCGGACTACACTTCCGTCGTGGTGTCTCAAATTCTCGTTTCCTGCCGTCTATTTATTTTTGGTGCGGCTCAGATCTTGTTTTTGGAGCGTGATTTCTCCGACACTGGTTGGTTATCTTTCAGTTACTGCTATCTTTTCGGAGTTTATTTAGATTTTCTGCGAAGATGGTTCCTAAAATTATGAGAAGTTTTATAAATACTTGTCCACAATGAAGAATTGCTTGTCCACAATGAAAAACTGTTTGTCCAAAATTAAAAACTACCTCTTGTAGTTCGAAGATTTTCTGATCGGGCATAGCATAGATAAACAAGTACTTAATGAATAAAATTGGGATACAGTTGTACGGTAGAACTAATAAACAAAGGATAAAAATCAGGTGAAATATAGGATATTGTCCCATGTTCGTCCATATTTTTGTAACTGGGGACTCTGAAATATATGCTTGAACCTTATTAATTGTAAAATTTGAATGATTGGTAGGTTCGCAGTTCTCTTGTTTGATATCTTTAGGGAGTGGTGTGATATGATTGAGCTGATTGTCAGGTTTACAGTTCTCCTGTTTGATCGTCAATGGTTTTATTAGAGATATGTCGGCGGTAATTGGTTTAGGTTGAGATGTGTGATCGTTTCTCTGATGTGAATGTGGTAATTTTGGCATTGTTTGTGTTGTGTGTACGTTGTGCTTTATGTACGAATTTTGTTTTGCTTTGGTGCCTGTGTCGGTATTTTTACGTGAAGGTTGGTTGTATTCATCGATTCTTCTAGCGAATCGGCAGGTGGGGCAGGTTTTTACTTGTTTTGCGATGTCTTGTGTCATGTTCTGCCAATAATATTGTGACGAGATGAGTCTCGTCATCTTGGAGATGTTTGGGTGGTGGTGTTGAGTGTGTACGGATTTAAGAAGTCTGGTTGTAAGTGAACTTGGGACTATAGTTTTAAGTACTCCTTTTCGGGAGACGGTGCGCAGTTTATTGTGATCCATAGTCACGCGAGATTTTCTCGGTGGAGAAGACTGTTGGCTCTGTATGAGTGGCGCATCTAGAAAGCCACAAAATGGGATACGAGTTCCAACGCCCGTTTCATATTGTTGTACTCCATTTATGCTACGGACCTCATATTCGTATCTTGACAATCTTAACCTCCATCGAAACAATCTGCCTGACGGAGCTTTGATCTCTTTCAACCACTGCAATGCGGGATGGTCAGAAAATATTGTAAACTTTCTGCCATTTAGACAGATGCGGAAATTATCCACACTTTCCACAATGGCTAGGCATTGTAGTTCCAAGTCTGAATAATTTCGCTCGTGACTACGTAGAGATCGGCTGAAATGTTGAACGGTGTATGTCTTCCCATCAGGGTAGACTTGTTTAAGAACGCCTGTAATGCTGAATGTTGAGGTGTTACAGTACACCTGGCATGGCAGATCTTCCTGGTAAAGGTGTAATGTGGGGTGTGTGGTAAGGTTTTCTTTCAGGTTAGTGAATGCTTTCTGGCATTTGTCATCCCAGACCCACACGACATCTCTTTTTAGAAGGTTGACAAGTGGTGTCCGCAAGCGGGCGTGGTCCGGAATGAACTCTTTATAGACGTTCACAGCTTTTAGGAAAGATCGTAATGTTTTTCGATTGTGTGGTTGTTTGGTGAGGTGAATTTTTTCTATGTTTTGTGTAGACGGGATGATTGTATTATTCTTAACGGTTGTGCATGCGCTTGTTTGTTGTTGTTGACTTTTGGCGTGCGTGTTGCGTTTGTTGTGCGGGTTGTGCGTGTTTGTCGCGTGGTGACGTATGGGTGCGTGTATGTTGTGAGGTACATTAGCGTAATTATGGTGTGGCGAAGTGTGGTCATGTGTGAATTTTGTGTGGTAAGTGGGTGAGCTGTGTCGGTGTACGGACACTTGTTTGGGCATTATTGGAATTGTAGGTTGGAGTCGTGGTGGCTTTATATGTGGTGGGCATAAAGTATTGGCAATTGGGTTGAGTGAAAAGTTGCGTGGTGTGAGATTAGAATGGTGGCATGTAAATATTGGAGGTTTGGGCAATGAATGCAGGCAAGGGTTTCCATGTGTGAAAGCTTTGTGTGCTGTACGAGTCCTTTGGGACAGGTTTTGGTCTAGCCCGTGCTTGCATTCATTTGGTACATGTTTAGATACATTGTTAAAGGGGTAGGTAGGATTAGATAAGAGTTCAAAGTCAATTCTTGACGCCATAGGGGGGTTGCCTACCTTAGTTCAACTGGTCTCCTCTGGAACGTCTTGGTTTGAGATGGTTGGCTTGGCTCGGGACTGCTCGCACCGTCCGCGAAATTGAAGTGAAGTCCGGTACTGGAAGATCATTTTGGGATCGTTGGGGCTGTCCCGGATCGCGCGGATTGGTTTCGGGGACTGTGTACGGTATGGCGGTGGATGACTTCTCGGTGGTCGGTGTCCGACCTTGGTGACACTCGCCTGGGGCTGGTGGGGGTTGTGTCCGTCGTCCTCCCCGGGGAATGGCGTTCCGGAATTCCGTCTCACTTTGTGGGGCGTTGACACGTCGGATGGCCACGGTCATCTGCCATATGATGGCCGCTAGAAGGCGCCTGGTCGCCTCTCTTCTTGTCCGCTTCTTCGTTGTCAGTTTCTTCTCTCTTGGTTTGTCATTGCCTTTTGTTTTGCTGGCGCCTGGGCTAATTTCCATCTTTATCCTGATTAAGTTCCATAATCTTTATCCTGTCGACTCTGTGTAATATGATGATGCAATTGTTATTACACTATAATATTTGATGTATTACACTGTTGTAGAATTCTGTCGATTTAACCGTTCTGTGACAATATCGTTGCGGAATTTCTTGTTGTTTGATTTGAATGGTGAGGATTGGTTGAAGCGCAGTCGTTGAGTGGTAAGTGAAGCACACAGTTAGGAATAATCAGGACACGTGATGGGGTTTGAAAATGAAGGCAACTGGATTGGAGGAAGAAAGCTTGAGAAGAGTTGAGCGATTTGACTTATTAATTAGTTGATCACATGGCGATGATGAAATGAGCGGAGAGAGATATCTCTAGAGTAGATGTTACCTTGTTGGAAGCGAAGGAGCACTGTCCGAACTCGGCGAGAGCCAGTGAACCCTGTAGGTGTTGTTCCTATGAGAGCTCAAGCGTAACTGCTCATTCTTGTTTTCCGATTTAACACCAAGCCTCAGTTTCTCTCTGATTGGTCGAGAGATGTCACATGATCTTTTCCTATTGGTTGACCTACTTAAGGTACTGTCTTTTGATTGGCCCGCGGTTTCCTTTGATATTAGTTACGCCCGGTTTGGGTCAGGAAGTCTCGTGTTTATTTGACTTTATTTACCTCCGCGGCTATCAAAATACATCCTGCTTTGTCAGGAAGTATTGAATGCTAGCTTTAACATTTATAACTTCTGGTCACTAGAGACGTCCTGTTTTGTCAGGAAGTATTGAGTGTATCTTGGCTAAAATAACTTCTGCGGTCACTAGAGACGTCCGGTCTCTGCCCCTGCAATATTGACACAGGGGTGCCCAGAATAGTCGTGCCAGCCTTAGGTCTACTTCCTATATCTTAATGCTACTTGCTTCCCTCCAGTTACCTTGTTCTTTATTAAGTCTTCGAAAATCATACATGGTACATACATAGTGGGTCGGGGTTGCATTTAATTATATACAAATTATGACATAAATAGTTATATATATTAATACTAAACTAGGTGAATGATCCGAGCAATGCCCAGATTTTCCCTGAGTGCACTTTTTACCCACGTGGTCTAAAACGACAGCTAGTCCTATTCAAAGATTTGCTTTAAAATAAAATTATTTTTATCCAACTCATATCAGTATCATCCTCATTGTTATTTGTTTCAAACTGATATACATACAGGTTGTTAATAAACATTAATCTTGAAATAAAATTCGTTTTTAAAAGGGTACAAATAAATCGGGAAAATATTATAATAAAAAAATTTTAAGGTGTCAATTCCAAATTTCGGACTTCCGTGTGGGTTTATTTATTACCTCGATTTATATAGTATCTAACCGCTAACAAATCTTCTTAGTCCTCGACTACTTCACCGCTCTTTGCTTGATTAAGGAGCTTAGAATTAAAATGGAAATATGTATGCAAATCTATAGATTCTTCAGATCTTTTCTCATCAATAGACAGCTATGAACAGCGTCTATAACCGGAATAATGTTTGGCTTTTGTAAATAAATGCCAATAAATTATAATCTCTAGGCGCCGTAACTCGTAACAAATATTCTAAATTTTAAGGTGAATTTTCTACACACACACCAGTTGTACTTTATAATATATTTTATTATATAGATAACTTTAGCTATTATTTCAACTACACACCCTTGTGTTGTACAACTCAATTTAAATAACGGTAATCATATTACAAACTTTCTTTTCAGAATAATTACCAGTTTTAGACACCTCCTCTACTACTTTATGAACTGTTGAAAACAGATAGCGTTATATTCTTTAATCAAATCTCTGTATGATCTCAGTGTAAATAACTTAAATTCTGAACTAAACACAACGTAATACTTTGTAGTGATACGACTACAAATATCCATTGAGTGTGTCTTTTGAACCTGGTAATAAATTAATAACTCTCATTTTTTGTTGTCGTTTTGACAATTATATTTATTTTAGCATTTTTTTTTCCAATATATTATTTATAGAAAAACTTGCCGCAATTCCGCGCGTGTATTTAATTATCTCAATATTATAAAACTATTTCAAAATATATGTATTAAGCATAATATTGAAACTTAAAAAATAAAAGTATAAATTGTTGTGCTTTACTATTTTTTAATATTAATTTTTAAAATATTCAATTATGTTCTTTAAAAAATAGGTATCGTCATTATTTAATAATTAAAAGTACACACACACGTATTAATTAAAAATCTCTGATTTTTTATAAAAAAGAAAAATGAGAAAAACGACACACCGAATTAAAAAAGACATAGGCAAAGTATATGTATATAAAAAATAAAAATTTAAAGAAAAAATTTATTTGAAAAAAAAAAATTCTAAATTTATTAAACTCACATAGATTAATCAGGGTTGCGGGATAAATTTTAACACAGAATATATATTGCCAGACAAAAAAAAAAAAGATAATATAATGGAAATACGGAAGAAAAATTCATAATTAATGCGAATGACAGTTTAAAAATCCATTTATCTTTTTTCTCCAAAAAATTACTTTTCACCTGAAACTGTTTCTTAAGGCTTCCATTAGTAACTTTTGGCTTTCCAACTTGGCAACGCTGCTATTCAAAATGAAGCCATAAGTTGTTCCACGAGGCTTATTTTTTCTTTTTTTTTTTTTCTTGCTAAACATTTTTAAAAGCGTAGTTTAACTTTTAAAAAAATTGCATCTGGATTTTTCATATATATCCATTAGAAAATAAAGATTTTTTTTAGGGCTTGCACCGTTTAAAAATTCATTTTTTAATATTATTTTTAAGCCTTTGAGCGTATACGCAGGGTTGTCAGCTAAAACTGGAATATTCTAAGAAGTTTATTTATTGAAACCAAGACATAAATGCTGTTGCACTAACAGGATGTAAAAATTAGTCAAAAGTTCACGACTGACTTTTGATGCGATTTTTTTTATTTAGGAATGGCTATCTTTCAACCAATGGATCTTCAACAGGCAAACAATTAGAATGCTGGCCATTCATATATAAATAGAGAAGCGAATCGTGTTCTGTCATAACAATGTTTTGATTGGTATTTGTACTTTTATATTTGAGCGGTTATTGATGTTTACTATTTCTACATGTGTAGTCCTGTGGTGCACTCCATGATTACCATGACCTAGGTACCACACACGTCTACTAGGGATAATAAAAATAACTATTGATCTTTTCTGCCTACGTTTCTCTTTTCTTTAAATATATTTTTTATTAAGAAAGCTTAAATAAAATCGTGTGATTAGTCAGTTTAGAGGGCGGTGTTCCCAAAATATATATTTCATCACATACAAGTTTTTAAAATTATTATTAACCCTAGTGTGTGTGTACGCGTGTGGTACAGGTCATGATAATCATGGTGGGTAGAAGTTGGCGACTGCCTTTACTGTGAGTGGACCACATGTCTATACATGTTAAAATATTACAAATGAATCGCTAGATTGATATTTAGATTGAAAATTAGTCGAAAAACAAATACAAGATCAACGTTGTCTTCACCCCCATTGTTCCTTACCACTCTTCAAATAATAGGAACGGTCAAACATCGTTCATCACCTCAGTTCATCTAGATTCCCGCGCGATGAACAGATATAGTTTTAACCCTGGTCTCCCTCGCACCCCTAATGTCTATTACAAGAAACTTTTTGTTCCTTGATAATAAAATGTTTCTCAATTATTATCTCCTTAGATACGTAAACAAAAGTTTAAGAGTGAGCGAAGGAGAAATGTTTCTTTTATTACAAAGACACAAAACGAGCATTCAATCCACACGGTTCTTCTAATGGTGGAACTCCAATGTACTCGTAGAACACCTGTAGTGTAGAATACCTGTGGTTTGAAACCTTGTTTTTATCGTTATAATAATAATAACATTTTTAGTTTCTTCGCTCTTGAACATTTCGTTGAGAAATCTGTTGATAACGCTAAGCTGCAATCATTTAGGGATGAAAAAACATCAATATATCAACTAATCGTGCCTGTTACTGATCTATCTCTACAATCCATATCAATTGGTACGTTATATCAGTGGTGGAATTATATAAACTGCCGAGAGCCACAACCTGGGATCAAATCCCGCTTTTTTTTCTAAAGAAAAACTTTCTTCAATGACTGACATTTCTTCAATGACTCACAATGATTTTTCTTAATTCTACGTATATATAAAGGCAAGTTGACGCGCTTTAAAAATTTTTGAAACCTTTCAGAACCTTATTTGAGCTCTCTGTTAAGAGCTAGTTGTGTCTTATACTCAATCAGGCAGTCATCTTAATTTCACTATGAAATTGTCAATCCGATGTGTACCTTAAAAACAAAGCGTTATAATCTCCCATCGTCAAAGAAAGGAGAAGCCGCACGGAAACAATTCGCACATCCAAATAAACTTAAGGGAAGAACGCATCCAATCAAACGGTCTCAAATCCAATTCCTCACATTTCCCCATTTCTCACACGGCAAAAAAAAAAATTCTCGATTTTTTCTTCGACTCACTCTTTCTTCATAAATATATTTTAAGACCAAATCGAAAATCTAGACGTGTTCTCTTGAATATTATTTCTCTAGGCCTACTCCTTCCCTTTTTTTTTTCACCTCTATTTTTTATTTTTCACTCACAGAGAAAATGGTAAATGGCGTTATAAATTTGGCAACACACTGTAGTGAAACTATGTTTTAGCATGGATTCCTCTCTTTCTTTGCTGCGAAACCGCTGAGAGGGTTCTGTACTGATAAGCCAGGCTCTAATGTCTCGCTCAGATATCTTCCATTCATCAAACCTTCAATAGGAGTATCTTTTTAAAATTTTTAACTTACGCTGTATATGGCAAACACCAAATTAAACAAAAATGTGTTTGTTTTTTTATTCAGTATCGTTTTCTTTGTAAAACTTTGGATCAAATTCAATTTCCGTTCCCATCACTTGACCTCCCTATATCGGATGACAGACGTCCGTCTCCTTTTCCATTCCAGCTATTTCAGTTCGCCTCAGAATGCTGGGACTTCAACTACAGTTTTACTGCTCTTTTATATTCTACTCTGTGCATTCAGCGTGCCGTATAAATACATTCCGCGCCATGTTGGTGTAAATAACATTTCAACTGGTCCCCCGGGAACCCAATATACTTAAAGTATCTCATTCCTATACTTTACTACGATAAAACCTCCCATGAGCGACCCATCTGGTAAAAGACCCACTCCCTGAGAGACCTCCTCTGTGAAATCAGAGAAGACATATCCTAATCTCTGATGAGAGAGAGAGACCATTTTCCAAAAGTGCGTGTTGTGTGTGTTTATTGTGTTTTGTGTTGTTATTTTGTGTTTTGTTTACGTTTATTGTGTGGTTGTGTACTGTTGTGCTTTGTTAGTTTGCGTTATTATGTTACGTGTTGTATTATTATTAGGCAGTTTTTTCTCATTTGACCTTCTATCTCAAAATTATAGCACGTGGACGTTATGAAATTTATATTTAAAAAAAACAATAATGTATCACTTAGATATTTAACATTACCAATAATTCCTAAACGGCTCCATTGTGACATATTTGCACATATTTTCTCGTTCAAGACATTTAAGAATCCCTCACAATCTTCTCTCTTCGACAGATCAATCGAGAGGAAGAATTTTCGCAATGTTTTTCTCATCGTTCCCATTTTACCATCGATTTACAGGGGGGGGCGCTACACGTGTTTGCATAACGATGTAACGATACCTTTATTTACATATCCCCGCAATATGTGCTTGTAGGGGGAGCACGTCTTCTGGTGAATATCATAGTTTGGTCGTTTTATCGTATTTTAATATCAAAAAATCTCATTTTTAATATCTTCTTCTCCTGTCTTCTGATGAAATTAAGTCGAATAGGCAATGAGATAAAAATAAGCGAAATATTATTTGAAAGAGTTTGGGAGTTGCTTGGTCTTATATGGTTCATGTGCTAATATATCTTTACCTAAGGTGACAGAAATGCTGTAAAAAACATGAGATATTTATAATCTACATCTACAATCCATATTTAAGTGTAACGATCAGAATATCGCTTGGCCATGACGGTCACAAGTATCCATTTTGTCCTAATCTAGATAAATCGTTCGTTTAAGACACAGATTGAGAACACTTTGGAAGGTTGAAAGAAAACTGTAAAGAGAATTTATGTTTTCTTTTTAACGGCGTCGTTTAAAAGCGCTATTTAAAGCGTTATTTTAAAGAAGAGAAGGCAGTAAGAGGTAGTGTGTGAATAATGAAGTCATCTATTGTGACTTTTTTAAAGAGAAGCTATGAATGATAAATGGTTATGATAACATGGAGAGGGGGGAAAGAAATATTTTGCCCGGTTTCTATGGGCCACAGAATATGGAGGAGTTGAAGAAAAAAAGCATTCCTGTGGGGGGAAGTATTGTTGAACAGGCAAGTCACGTCGTGGGGTTGAGTCAGAACATCCTACCCTGGTTGGTTGGTTGGTCGATCCATTTATATAGATGGTAGCTTCTTTATTTAGCTCCATACGTTTCAGTGATTCCTCAGGAGAATGATTGAGGATAGAGAATCACTGAAATGTATGGAAATACATTTTTAGAAAAAATGTGTGTGTGGTTGATGTAGCCATATATATTTTTCCAAATATACTTCCAGCAAACAAATTATCTTCAAAAATAGCTTATTTTATATACTTACTATACCCAATCTGTAGAATGTATTAGGTTGATGTGTGCATCATTTCACAATTCGCTACCTACATCTCACAAGGACAACAGCTAAAAAGAGACTTAATTGAACAAACATAATTTTCCAATCTTCCCAGTTGGTAAATTGAGGAAATATTCCAAGGCAGATAGTAGAGGACACGTCTCAGACATTCAGCGCAATTCTTTACCCGGCTCGTGGCATTCTTACAGATCCTGTGACGATAGGTATCCTTTATGAAGATGTGTTTGGTTTTCAATCATGATACAATAAATCTGACTGATCCAGCGTTATATTTTCTCTGTTTGAAACACCCTAATTTTTGCGACCAGCCCTCTTTAACAACCACGCCGGATTATCAAACATTAAAACAATGTCCTAAATAAAAATCAGTCTTTAATTTTAATATAGAAGGCAAAGGAAATAGCATCCGGATGATGAAATGGATATTCTTTCAAAATGTTTACCTTGCTGCCTGGATGATGTAGCCATGACCAGTTAGGATGGTTGCTAAACTGTATCCATGTTTGGAAGATCTTTCAGAAATCGCAGTCTTTTTCTTCTCTCTCTTGGCCACAAATCTCCCGAAACACTTGGGGAAAATATATTAACAGGAATAAATAATTACTAAAGCTATACGTAATACAAAAAATATATATATTTACAAATCTATTATAAAAGACCAAAATTAAATAAATAATGTTAAGAACTCTTGCACTTTCCGAAACTGTCATTTAAAAAACTCTCAACAACATTTTAAGAAACGTAGTGAAGAGCGTTATTTGACGACCGAAACAAAGCCGCCATTCAAGACCTCGAATTCCAGACAACACTTCTAAAACAAGACGTGAAGATCCCTCCACAGCCTCTACACCGAGTCCACTGGAGCTAATTGACAACAAATATCTTATTAAAACCAGTTCAAATACAACATTTGACAACAATAAGAACTCACAAAGCAGATCAACTCGCACAACCATTGTGTTTTGTATAGATAATAAAACAATATAAGCAAACTTAGAAATCATTTTTAACGATATTTTTTTATAATTAAAACTTATTTATTGACAGGCCTTATACTGCAATGAATAAAAATTGAAAGAGGGAAGGTTCATCAGTAGTGAACACTCGCAGCGGTTTCACCAGTTTAATCTCCAAACTGTTATATTAGACTTAATTTCTTATCTACTGTGAATTAGTTATGAAATAGAGTAAATGGGTGTTTACGATAACTATGCATATATATTAATGCATAGCTATTAATTAAATATATTCAAAAATAAAAATTATTTCAATAACTTACACCGACGGCACAAAGTTGACTATTTTTAATAAAAACAAAGAGTTTAAGGGAGGAAGCATTACATTTTTCCCCAGTGAAACATGTTTACATGACAACTTAACAAAGAGATGATCTTTAATCTATATTTATTTATCTCACTATCGTATCGTGTTTAAAGTATCAAAAGTTTTAAAAACACCGGGTAGAGCCAGTTGACAACGAACAATTCAAAGCCATAAAAAAGCTTATGTTATAAAACATGGTAACAAATGGGTACGGTAAATTTATGGTCGCCATCGAGGGAACAAGCCAGAGGGCAGATGGACATTTAAGGGACAAGCAACGACACGAGCTGAAAACATGACATCTAAAAGATGACCCCCATTTTGGAAAACAAAAAAAATTGTGAACGCTTCTTCTCCGCGGCGTAAAAGGGAATTTTTTTTAAGTGAATAGCGCGAGCCCCAAGTTTTAGAAGGAAATATAACTTTTTCGAAAGTAATTGAACCATTTCTGAGTGTTTTTATAATTTGTCATTTTTACCTTCACAGCGTGAAGGTTCTGCTTTTCACATATGTAGACATGTGGGTCACTTACAGTAAAAGAAGTCGTCTACTTCTACCCACCATGATTATCATGGCCTGTACCACGTGTACTAGGGATAAGCAAAAAAAAAACCTTCACAGCGTGTGTGAGTTTGGATAGAGAACTGGATCAATTATTGAAACTGAGATAAACCTACAGCTGTTAGGGTTAGTCACTAATGACACGAGCGTCTTGTTTACACTCTGCAAATATTATCTCAGAGAGGGGGATACTCTGTGGTGGGTTACAGAAAATGTTTCAAATAGAACGAGAGAGTTGACGTCGCCTTCATTTTTCCCCTCACATACAATATGGTCATAATATATTTACATAAAATATATAGTGTCGATTATTTATATAAAACCTATAAATTTTCCCAATGTCAATTAATATTTCAATATGTATATAGGTATTATATTTACAAATATATTCAATTTATACTCTCGCCACACTATAAATATTTCCCATTCTCGCCAATAATATATTTTAATAGCATAAGTTAGAGTATAATATATGGAGAATATACATATATGTGCTGAAGAGAATGGATTGGCCAAGCGTTTAAACATCATCGTATCACATTGCGGTTTCCAGAATTAGGTGTATATACCGGAATTACACCTATGGTGAAATGTTGTTATCCCACCGTGGATCTGGTACACCTGACTGTATAAAACCACAGTATGATACGGTGATGTATGAGTCAATCCATTCTTATCCACATGGATATTCTCCACATAACTTATGCGCTATAGATTAATAACGAGGATGTGGTGTGAAAAAAATAGAATGACACAAGAATTGAATATTTATAATTATAGATTGTGTGTGTGATGCCGAGAGTGAATGTTTGCCTAACCGATATTGTTTTAACAATTTCTTCGATATGCAATAATATGTAATATGCAAATTATCCCGATAACTATCCTCCCAGCCTAACACACTCTATATCGTTGACAATGTTTCCATCCGGATATGTCAAATATTGTGGTACGTACGCGGAACAAAGGGAATATGCTAACTATCCGGTATATGCTAATATACCATCAGATATATATATTTGCCTATTCCGGGGGCGAAATTCTAGCCGTAACTCCTCTTTCAGGCCTAACTCTATATTGTGAGACATGGTTTCCTTCCAGATATATGTCAATGTGGAACAAACACACATCAAACAAACCTGTATTTTATTTACATTATTTATATGTGACACTAATCAACCTGAATCAGATTTTGCTATATTGACGACACCTTTAAAGAATTCTCTCGACAAGTATTGTGTGACAATGTGCCTTCCTTGTAAACACTGCTCTAAATGGAAACCCATATGACAATCCGTGTTGCCATATCGACAGGGGAATTTTCAGCATCTGAGTGGGGGGATTATGGAGTGTGGAGAATCCTTCCCCAAATACTTCCCGTCATAGCAGTGATGGAACGACGGGGTTATTTCGGTGGTTCCCGGGGAGGATTTCTCTCACTTTCCTGCCCGTTTCTTGCACCTGACAAAGGGAAGTTTAGCAAAAATGACAATGGGTTGTGACAGTTGAAGAAAATGCAATATATCACCTGCTCTTGTACGATTTAGCGTGTTTAGAATACATGGTCTCCACACCCCTCCTTCCCATTCATTGGAGATATTTATTGATTTCCAAAATTACATATTGGCGATTTGTTTTCATAAAAAATAAAATAAAAATACAATTCTCTCCCGTTAAAGCAGACTCAAAAACTAAGCGCCATATATTGACCATCTCTGTAATCAGACGGTCTATGGTACGATGATAAGGGAGGAGAGATAGCTACAATACCAGCTTTGGAGAATTCAGAACATCCACCTGGAGGCCATGGTTTTGGGCTAATAGCCCTCGTCAGTCCAGGGTGGGATTTGAATTCATAAGAATTGCAAGGAATTCTCAGAAATATCTAAAGAGGAGTGTTCTCTCAGCTGGCAAAGTGACCAGATCTATGGCCCAAAATATAGATGGAAATTTTGCCGGCAGGATATTGATCTATAAAAAGAATGGACGCCACCTGTCGTCAAAATAGATTTTATAAACTAAGCGCCATCTATTGACCGTCTCTAGACTCGATTGGGTGACAACACCGGTTTTGGCAATTAGAGAACGCCACCTGGAGATCAACAATATCGGACTTAGCCTTGGTCAACTTCTTCCTCTTTTTTTTTTTTTTTTTATTTCCCTCTCTTTGGCTCAATATTTTCGTAAACTCTCTATTATTATTTTATTTATAGAAAGTCATTTTTTGTCTTTTTTAAGAGAATTTGTTTTTGTATAATTAAAAGCATCTCTAATATTATATAAAATATATTTAAGAGAAATGTAGAAATATATTCTTCAATATTTTAGTGTAATAAATGTAACAGCTTTCGCACAGACTGCAGTTCCTCTTCAACAGAAGAAATGAAGAGATTGTTATAGTAGAATAAAAAAAGTTGAGCCCTTACCTAGGAAACAAAAATCAAAGCTATTCTATTCATTCAGAAACATCTCGGTCTTAAATGCGATCGATTTAAAATGAAAATTTGAATTGAAGGCTGTGAAATATTGATGTGACAGGCGTGAAATCGATTATTGACGGTATATATGCGATGATTTTCATATTTCTCTGGAGAAACCAACGTTGCCATGGTGAGCCACATTACGCTCCAAGACAATAAATTGGCTCTCCCCGGGACATTCTCTGTTGATTTGTGGACGCCATAATTCTTTCATCATCATCATCTATTGACAGGCTACACCAACAAAAGATGGTTTCAAATGTGTGGGGTTCTCTCTTTGGAGACGTTTCCATACAAAAAGGAAAATATATTGTACTAATATATTACCAAATATATTGCTATTTTATGATTACTATATTCAGAGGGGTAGACTAAAATTTGCTTGGTTTTACATACATATATTTTAAAACATTTAACGATTACAATTATATTATATTTTAATGTAGTTTTATCTAAAAGAAGCACCTCTCCCCTCAAAATCAAAACTCTCGAAGTAAGGACAGTTTGTTTTACTTGAAAAGAAACATTTGTGATTGATTGCGGTATTCCTTACATGAGGATCTGTAGCCACAGCTGAGTGTAGAGGAATATTTTAGAGAAGATAGAAGGTAAGAAAATACATGTGCCTGGAGAGGTCATTTTTATTTATTTATTTTTATTTATTACCAGTTGCAAACAAGACACGCTATATCCGATCTGGATAATTGCGCGTGAAACTATTTACAATAATTGTAGTAGAGTAGGTAACAGAATTATCAAAAAGAAAATAAACAATTAAGAGCATTGAATAAACATTAAACAAATAAGCAACAACATAAGCAGATAGAAGAATGTCATGGAGAGGTCATCAACGTGGATTGTAAGAAGCCAGGGTACAGTACCTGCTGACACAGAGTTTGACACCGGGCGACGGCGGATGGCACTCAAGTGACAACGACAAGTCCCAAGGACGTGTGACACTGCATGGTTAATCACTCCATCCTTTGGTGAGTGAGTGAGTGAGTAGCTGTTCCCTACGATGATGCATCCTGGAAGACGTCAGATACGACAGCTTGTAACCATGAAATAACTCTATACCTTCACATCACCAAGAATTCCTCCAAAGCCGCCGGCTATATAAGCAGAACAGTCCTATACAATAGTAGAGAGATCTGGCCGATATAACTGGCTATATTGCTGGGAGAGTTCGCCACTGATGAGCCAGGAGACCACCCAATATTTTTTTATATCACAGTAAGGACAGGAGGAAGTTCGTTTTATTTGGAAAAAAAGAAATTCTTGCTAAAGTAGATACAATAGAACATTTCATTAGAGACCATCTAAAAGCTCCTGGTTTCTCTTTGAAGGGTTGGCAAATTAAGTTTCTTTTTTTGTGCGGAGATAGTCACTCGCACATCAGAAGGGTCTCTCATATAAGTTTCAGCGCATCTCATTCTCCTTGAAAAATATTTTCCCATTTATATATCCCCAATCATTTTTCCACTAGTCGCTTATATTTAAAAAAAGCCATTGAGAATTTCAGACTTGTCCATGGCGAAGCTTTCCAGCGCAATTGACCAGTTTAACCATTCGACTGCTTGTATCGACTTATAGATTTTGTATTTCAAATATTGATATATCTATGTAGATAAATATGTGATTGTGTGGTGTACCGCGCAGTATCCGGATGATCCTTTGACGGGGGATATAGAGTAAATCACTGCGATAGTTTAGAGATCCCTTGATATGCAAATTAATCTAATAACGGGCCAATTAACATACTTTAGAATAATTAGCACTTTTTAAAATCTCCGAAAATGATGATAATAAAGCATTAAAGAATTCCTATATTATATAACACTCTGCTGCTGCTGCTACTACTAAAAGATTTTAAAAGTGAATTATTGGGCAAGCCGGCAGAACCCTGGCCAAGTTGAGTAATGGACCTAATATGCAAATACATTAGAATCTGTCCACACCGTTCTTTGCCAACCGAATGGTACATATGTATCTGAAGGTGTGGTGCCAGGAAAAATGAAAGTGAGAAGAGGAAATTTCAAACGATTGCCAACTTAACGAATGTTTTAGCCATATTTGCCGATATAACAACTTCGATTTATCGCATAGAATAATTGAGAGATTTCTGACCGCAGGGTCTCATTTTCATCATAACCATCAAAGACGGAGTATAAAAACTAAATAGTTTGTGTTTTACAATATGGGTGGTTTTAAAGATTTAAACAAAGTGATCAACACGGTAGTTTTGTTTTAAGCATTTTATTTTAAGGGGGAATTTGAAATGTTACTTATTTCAACGGGCAACATCTTTTATGTTGGAGTTTGTTTCGGAATTGCATCAATTCCTAATTACCTGGGTGACACGCACGTGATCTGTGCGACAGTTTCAAAACAATACCACGATCAAAATGAGTGTGTAGTCCGTTGGAATGTTGGGAATTAAAATTGGATTTGTAAATACAAAATAATATATTTTTAGTATCAATATTATATACGGGTATACATATATGGGTTTTTATCTCCAAATTTAGAAATTAAAATAATTATACGCGCTCTGCGGTGAGGGTGGGACCTGGGAAAGTAAACACGGATTGTTCTTGAAACATGTGGACCACCCTTGTGTAATGGATGTCAACATGTGCGAGCCAACATGCATTCTCCTCCATCTCTAAATTTAGCGTGGTTCCTCCTTTTTTTGTCACAAAACCTCTAATGTTTTATCTATTTCTCCTCGACAAGCAATAGGTTTGTTGGCTGTCAGTTTTCTTGTCCTTCCTGAGCTTCCTTTCTACAGCCAGTCTTTTGATGATATCGTCGAGTCTTTTCCCTAAATTATCCTCGGATTCCTTCCACCTGGCCTTCCTTCCATATATTCCTCTAGCAATGCCGTTAACCACTCCGAGTATCGGACTGGCTGGTTCTCCTCCAATCTTCGCGAAAATTTGAGGCCATCTGTCAGTCCATTGTATTCCTATCTCCAACAAACTCTACGAGAATTCTATCGACTAAGACACCTTAATTATATTGCCACGTGGAAAATGAGGAAAGACAAACTTCAGGATGACACAGCAATTTATTTCAGGCAAGAACAAACTATGGATGATAAACAAAAGATAAGCAATGAGGGAAGTTTACAGAGTAGCAAAATATAAACATAAAAAAATAATACTGTGTTAATAAAATAATACTTTGTTACAATATTCTACGGTGTCCATTTCATTCCCAGTTCTCTCTATGGAGCGCGATGTCGGAGAACGCAGGTTGTCGCTCCCAGCTTGAACCTCTTAGCACCAGCATATTTTATAATATTTATTTTTCTATTTTGAAGAAGTGAAATATCGATAAAGTTGTACATATCTTGGTTTAAGTATCCTCAAATTTCTTTGTCGCATCATTCCGATACCATATTGCGACATACCAGGATATATCATATATATACACAATATTTAAATTATAAAACTCTCACCAAGTTTGTTTGCGTAATCAAGTTTACAAATTACTTATCCCGGGGGGTTAATTTATTTTAAAGTTTATATTTATTTTCGCGTGTCATTAAAATTTTGGAATATCCCGCGCACAGTAAAACTTTGTTATATAACTAGACTATTTTGGGGGACTTGGACGAAAGTTCACTATAAAGGGGATAGCGTCATATTCGAGAAATTAAAAAAAAGGTAATTTGGGACCTGTGCTAAGATAAAATAGAGTGAAATAAGCTTCACGAACAAAGCTGTTTCTTGTGTATAAAGATATATTCGAGGGTATATAAGAAAGGGGGAAAACAAAAATATGAACTTTTTTGTTAATTTATTAGGAAGCTTTCGAGTCTTGTCCTTTCTCATCACTAGATAAAGGCCTAACTCGATATAATTTACCAAATAACTTACCATATATGAACATTTTTCTTGTAAATAACAGAAACCCGCAACAAACCGTTCGACCACCGAGAGTATCCATTTACCGCACAAATTACGGAGTAATTTACTTTCCAACCAAACCTAATTAAATAAATAAAGCAGTAACATATATATATGTATCTAATTACAACTAATTATCAGGACTATTAATGTGGGGCTAATTATTAAATCGTAAAACGAAATTTTAAAAAAATAAGTAGCGATGAAATGTTACCTTCAACGAACAATTGGAGAACAATTGAGAAGCAATTAGAAATCTTATATCCAATTAAAAAGAAAAAAATGTGTTCTAATTTCCATTGAAATGGTAGAGAGAAAAGGAAAAAAGAAAGATTTTTTTTTAATGGAACTTTAGTAAAAAATATATATTCTGTTAAGGAGTTAACAGCGGTAAATTACGAGATCGTTTAAAACTTGGTCAAAATTGACATTTTTTATTTCATTGAAGGGGGAAATCTCTTTGTATTATTTTTATTACAAAACAAAAACAAAAATAGAACTCACACACAAAGTAAAATTACATCATACTATAAAAAACTTTTAGAAAGAATATTTAATGATCCTAATTTTAAACGTTAAAAGGTAAAAATTGTATAATACCATTCTCTGTGATATTTTTAATGATATAATGGCGAACGAGTAAAATTATTTTCCAAGTCAATACTCTTGGCTTTATATATTTCGTAAATAATATGCCTGAAAAAAAAAGAGTAATGAAATTGTTAATGAATAAATACAAAGATATTTTTAAATAATCAGATGTGTAATGTTACAGAATAGATTGATTTATCAGTAAGAGCCTCACGTTATAAATTGAGAAATTTTTAAATATAAAAATATTTAAACACCAAAACAAACATTACCTCAGAAAGCAATTATTATTTTTAAAAACTTCCTTATCCCTTTTCTCTTTCACCAAATATTGTTAATTTCACCAAATACTTGGACTCACTGGTGGGTTAGACTTATGCAAGAATCGGGGGCCGTTGAGACAAACAAAAAAAAAAAAGATCACTGCGGGATTCGATCACGAGTCGTGTGTGTTTGCCGGATATGTCGACGAAGTAATTGACGTAAACGGAAATCAAAGGTTAGCGACACATCGATAAAATGTAGAAAATAAAAAATCGAAAATCATTCTCAAGTCCATCTTTTTACGGAGTATCGAGCGTGTTGCGTGGAGTTGACAACCCTGGGTAGATGGAGGGGAAAAAGGAAAGTACGTTTAAAAATACATATTGGTATAAATTCCTAACAACCAAATTTCTGTACATTTACCTCTTTAATTGACGTTTATATGTATATTTGAGTTGAAATAGCGAAATGCCAATGCGTTTCATCAATCCATTTACATAAAGCATCTATCCATGGGTGGGACAGATCCTCGGAGAAAAATATTTTCACATAGCCCGCCGGCATGTACAATCAGCAGCAATATAGAGATTTTGCATACGTACGCTTAAACATGTGCAGAAGAGGAAACATATAGTCGAAGAAGACGGTAATGTATTTAAAATGATTCCATTTTTACCCCTTTGTATATTTCCCATTTCCATAGGTTTCTCCGTCTTGTAACCCCAAGGAGAATCCTCTGTAAGACCTGTGTGTCTTAATAAAGGTTTTGTGTGTGTGTGTGTATTTAAAATGATGAAAAAGGCATTTGCTGACTCCCCAAATGAGCAGTTAAAGATGACATAGCGCCATCTATCAGCATAAATAAGTGTAAAGATTTTGTTAATAATGAGTATAAAATATTTTCATTAAAAACAGTGTAAAGCTTTTATATGATATTTATATTATATATTATTATTATTATTAAACTAATATATATTTCATTTTTAAATTATAATATATATATATATAATATTTACATATGTTTCTATTATATTTGAGGTGGGACGATTATGGGAAGATGCAAACAACTTCAGTACACTCTTGTTTTGAAAATTAGAAACTATTTTAGACACGCCTAAGATTATTTTTGAAATTAAATAATTTCTACTGCCCTTACTGCAAAGGAAAAATTAAAGGGAGGGCCTGGTTCACTCTTGTTTTAATCGAATTTTAACCTAAAATTTTATTCGCGCTCTCTTACTAAAAAACTAAAGGACATATAAATTGACAATCGTTAAAAGAATCTTTATATGCATTAATATAAAATATATACGTATTGTATAAATACTACCCTCTAAATGAGTATTATATCCGTTTAGAAAAAACATTTGTAAGTAATTACTAATAAATTATACCGTTTAGAGCAACATAGATATATCAATGTTGTTTTTATATCGCATCATGTCGTTTTTGTATCGTTGATTTTTAATTATTCCAGAATTAGCTAAATACCCTTTCTTGATTAATCAAGAAAAGCTAACCACGGACGCGTTTCGGGCTGTTGACCCTCATCAGCGTGGTGCAAGCTGTACCTCAACGACCAAAAAAAATCTGGTCTTTGGGGCATCCTGAAAAAACCATGAAAGGAAACACGATGAAATCAGCAACTTTTAATATATGCTCCAATTTATAAAGTCATAGATATATATATTTTTATAAAATAAATATCCAGATCCATTTTTTGATAAGAAAAGTTTAAAACAAACGGCAGAGTATTTTCTTTCAAAAGAAAAAAAAATCAACAAAGATACAATCCATTAAAAATTGCTGAATTGAAAGTGTCTTTATATCCTCCTCCTGTTTTTAAAAAATAAAATTGTTTATCATTTTCAATAGAAATCGATATAAATAAAGGAATTTTATTAATGTATATTTTTTAGAGATATATAATTATTTTATATTTTTTAACACACACACACACAAACATATATTTTATATTTAGAAACCTAATCATTCATTATATAGCAAACCAGTATTTTGTAGAAAGGTAAAATAATCGTTTTTGATAAATCCTATAATAACTAGGGAAATGAGATATCTGGTTCTTTAATTATTTTTCGAATAAAATATATAAATATAAATTCAAAGCGTATTCTCTCTTTCTCTAGGAAAATTTTTAATAAATATTAAAATGGATTCATTTCTATTCAAGTTAAAATACAAATATATAAATATATTTTATTTATATAAAATATACAACAAACTAAATAAATTGATTTTCTTTTTTTTTTTTTTTAATATGATATAGCAAAAGACAATAATTTTATTTTTAAATATATTTTTTTGTATTTTATATATAAAATGCATAGAAAAATTTGTTAATTTTTAATTAGTTCGTAATATAACTATTTTTTAAAATTTCTTTTGGAATTATAAATAAAATGTAGAAGTATTTAAAATGCTTAATTGATTTATATTTTTATAATACTAATATTTGTGCTACTGCGCGAATTATATAAAGTATATTTTGACTCAAATTGTCAAATATATAAAACTATTCTCTCTCTCTCTCTCAAATGTGTGCATGGCATTATTATTGTACTAAAATATTTTAATATTATTATTATTAATAAATGTATTAAATGATATTTATTCAGATTATGTTTTTTAAAATATAGGATATATTTATGGAATAAATAATGTAAATGCGGCAAAATAATATTAAATAGACATCTAAAATTATGTATTGTAGTTATATATCATCGTATGTAATATATTATTTTGTTATAAAATACCATGCGCGCGGCTTTTAAATAGAAAATTTGGTAAAAATGATCGATTTCTTTAAAATATATATTCTTAATTTAAATGAATGATATTTTAAAAATATAAATATAAAGAAAGAGTGGTATAAAGAAGGAAAACAAAAGCTTACCTTGAACTTGCCAGATCGCGAGTTGCAACAACATGGCGTTGACCCCGGAGAAGAAAACACAAATAGAACTTAGTTGCAGACGATGGTGCTAGCGAGCAACCAAATCGAACACGGGAGGGCGCTAGCTTGGCCGCGGACGTTCCCACTCGAATGTGGGGGTGGACTGCCGGTGTTTAGGCCTAACTTTCCCTTAGCACAAACTTCACGTACTTCCCTGATATGTCGTCGTCCCACTATTATTATTTATGTTTTCTTCACATAAGAAAGGAATAAAATGACCTTACTTTTTTTTTTACTTCAAACTTTTCTTCTGCATTGCTGATTTGTGGTGTGCATCGTTTGCATTTAAATAACCTCTCTTGCCTTTATTTATTTATTTTCTACCTTTATTTTCTCTCTTTATTATTTTTATTTTCAGAAAAAAAAATTGAATTAAATATAGATTTAAAAAATTGCTACTTTTAATTTTTATTATTAAGAAATTATATTTATAAGTTGTTTTTTTTTTTTTTTTTTAGAAATAAACATATAATATTAGAATCGAAAATGTTCCAAAATATTTTAATCACATAATAAGTAAAATTTAAAATATACAGTATTTAGATATTTATATATTATATAAAACATGTATATAAACGTATTACATGTAAATATATATTTAAAAGTTTAAAATCTGGATAGTTGGCTATTTCTCATGTACGCTCCAGGGGGGGAACCTGTTTAATTTAATCTATATATTATATTGACCACATGACCCAGCTTCTCCTGGGTTCTACTAGAGTGAAAGTTTTCCCAACGAATATTATTCTAAAAAGTGAAATTTTATTACGGTTATATTGTGTTATTATTTCTCTTAATAGTAGTAGCGCAGTGGCGTTAGAAATTAATTAATATATTATAATGATTTTCAGACTAAAATAAGAAAATCAGTATATTATTGTGAGCTAATTTTCAATACACCGCCTGCTTTGAATAGCCTATTTGTTAAATCACATCCTCAGCTATCCAAAATGCGAAATTTCTTGTTGATTGATTCATTTGTTTTGGTGGTGAGAAGAGAAAAAGAAAAACATTTGTCGAACAGATCGCATAACTTCTACGGGAATGTTCGCTTTAGAAATTTTGATTTTTCTTTGATCGCGTGTTTTATTCAACTTGGATTTTCAAAATGTTTTTGTGATGCATTTTTTTATTATTATTAAAAACATCCATGTTTTTTATATGTAGTTTGAAATTGAACTGTAAATCTCAGTTTTATATTTCAGGGAGAATGTCAAATTTTCAGCATTATTGTCATAATATATTTTGTTTTTATTTTATTTAAAAAATAATATTTTATATAATATAAACGCAAGGTAACGTATATCCAATTAAAATTAGCGTAAATATTACAATACGTCTATTTGAAATAGCGTTTGTGTTTTTGATATATAAAATTATATATTCTATATACAAGGTTATCCCAAAAGTTCGTAAACACTTGCAACAAATTGAAATACCAATATTATTCGCCGTTATGTATAATATCTTTGTATTATGTATAAAGTAATTGTATTATATAATACACTGCGGTCTGTGATTGCAAAACGACAACTTGAAGTTACACCGCATGAGTTTCTTTTCAATGAAAAATCAAAATTTTATTTCAAGGTGAAATATTGACTATTTCTAACCTTTTTGGATTAGGTATGAAAGGGTGAATTATGAAGAGTAATGATGAACGGAAAAATAAAAGTGTCCAGGGATGGGAATCAAGCCCACAATGTTCCGCTTACCAGGCAGATGCCATGTCCATTAGGCTACCCTGGACGTATTATGTATTGTATTATGTATTGTGTATTGTATTATGTATTAGTATTCGCCGTAATAATATTATTTGCCTAGTAATAAGAAAAACGTTTTAAGAAAAACGCGAACTTTTGGGACAACCTTAAATACAAGTATAGCGACATAAAACAAGTATAAAAAAAATTCAATAATACATTTAGCTAAGGTTTGTGTTATACAAATATAGGGAAGATTAAGGTCCTTTCTTAATGTTTCCGCTAATTAAAGGCGGTAATAAACAAACCCAAATTGTGAATGTCGAAAGGTTTCCCTTCAAATATTTGCTGCGACGCCATTTTGACTCGCTAGAAATAAAAGCAAACGATACATTAAATCTCTAATGACTAACACGATAATTTACCTATTTAGAACATTTTTAATTTTGTATATTTATTTTAGGTATTTAAATTAGAATTTTTAATCTCCCCATAATCTGTTTTTAACGATTTAAAATATAATAATAATACCTTTTTTAGCGTTTATATTTAATATATTAACTTACATATTTTATACATTTTAATGTTCGAAACTATTTTAAAGGCCAGGCCCTCCCTTTAATTTTTCCATTACAGTAGGGGCAGTAGAAATTGTTTAATTTTAAAAAGAATCTTATGCGTTTAAAATAGTTTCGAATTTTGATAACAGATGGCGCGCTAGTGCATCATACATTTTAATGTGTGTAAGAAATGAAAGTGCACGAATGTTTCTTTCATACATAAAATAAACTTCTACTTTCCTTAATGCGATGATTTCATCATGATTCAAAATAAATAAACATTCATGATTTAATGCCTTCATTTCATATGTACGTATATATGGCGCGTCATTGCATTATAATTATTTTGATGTGCGTTTCTTTATTTTTTTTTATTATCTATACTGCAATAAATATACAGTTAAACCTGTCTATATAGCGCCTCTAAATAACGCCTTCCTCTCTATAGCGCCCGATTTTAAATACGTAGTACGATGCGATTTACATTAAAAGTGAGTCTATAGTACCCCCTTTCTAAAGCACACTATTTCGGTGAGTCCCAAGAGGGGGCGCTATAGACAGGTTTAACTGCATATATATATTGAGAGGCCTGGCTCATCAGTGGTGAACCCTTCCATCGATTTTTGACAATTTATCAAACAAATAAAAATGGAATGTTATATAACCGGCAATATGGATAAATTCTTGTTGAAGGTATTTATGTAAATTATGAACATTTATATAAACTTTTGGACACAATAAATATTTATAATCACTTACATCGAACATATCTCTTTCCTTTCTTGTAATCGTACAGCCTGCACCATGCTGACGAGGCCCACAACACCGAAAAGCGTACCTGGTTGTTTGTTTTGTGTGTTTCCATTCAAAAGAATGATAACAAATTTTGAAACTGTTAATGCCATTTTTTATTCTTTTTTATATATAATTTCAAAATAAAATTTCTCTTCGAATACTTTCAAAATTCATTAGCAGTTTGCGCGTTTTGGATTAATATATTCTATAGTGAATCTATATATTCTATATATAAATCTATATATTCTCTGTGAAACCAAAAATAAATTTAAAAAATGAAAACACATTTTTATTTCGAAATGTGATCTGAAAAGACTAACACAAAATTCATCTGCCCGGGAATATTGTATTTTTTTATGAATAAAAATAAAAGGCGTGGAGCGTTAGGAGCTATTTTACTTTGAAGATGTTTTTTTATTTCCTAAATATTTAAAAAATAACACACTTATATTGGATAAAATTGGTAGACATTTTAGACATTGATGTGATTTTTTTTGTCACACTCATGGACAAAACATGGACTACCTTTTAACATGTATATCGGGATTCAGACAATAACTCTGAAATATATTACAGTGACCTTTATTGAAGACACACGAGATTACCAAGTGTGAACAAAATGACTGCCTCCTTGAAAAAGAAATAGACTACCGGCGATATCAAAGACTTTCTACTTCCTTAAGTTTTGTCCATTAATGTATTTTGAAAAAATCGCTTGAATTTTTATTTAAATTATTGCATTTCATCTTTTATCAATGGGGATTGGGGGAGTGGTGGAAACTGTCGATTTTCGTCTGCTTCGAAATGGATCGAATCCCGCATTTCATTCTCGAGAATAAAAAGTGCTTCAATGGCCTCCGATTCTTGAAAAATTTCAACCCCACCAGTGAGTGCAAGTAACCAAAATAGGCTCGGGCACACTTGTAAGCGCAAAAGTCGAACAGCTTTCTACATATGTAGACATGTAGTACACTTACAGTAAAAGCAATCGCTAACTACGACCAACCATGATTATCATGGCCTGTACCATTTGTACAAGGGATGATAAGGGATGGCTATTGGACATTTTCTCAAAATACAACGATAAGACGAAAATAAAGAGAACTATTGTTATTTTGTAATTGCGAAATATAAAAAATATCGATAATTCTGTAAATATATAGTTTATAGCGGTCTCAGTTTATAAATTTTATATTTTATCAAAACGGTATTTCGAAGAAAATAAATTACTTATTTGGTATAAATATATCAGAAATTATTCCAAGAAATCTGTTTTCCTCCCTTACTCAAATATACCAATTTTTTAAATAAGAAATTTGATATATCTCACAGAATTATCTGAAGTTGATAATTGATTCGGCAACATATCGAGGAATAACGAGGAATATATCTCGTATTTCTGCATTTTGAAAATGTTCTTCTTCTCTCTTTGGAAAATAAAAGTATTTTTTTATAATATCATTTTTTGTCTCAGATAAATTACAATTAACTTATGGGCAAAACTTAAGGAAATTGTACCTTTTAGCATGTATAGCAGGACAATAACTCTGAAAGATATTACAGTGACCTTTATTGAAGACACACGAGATAACCAAGTGTGAACAAAATTGCCTCTGTCTCCTTCAAAGAAAAAAAAATAGACGACCGGTAATATCAAAAGCTTTCCACTTTCTTACATTTTTTTTTTTTTTTGTTAGCATCTATCAATAAAAAAATCGTTCTTAATGATTTTATTTCTCACATATAGACGACACGTTATTGCATTATGTTTAATATCTAAAATATCAGTAGAAATAACTTTAAAATATATAAAAATTAAGGTTAAAATGTTATCGATTTTTAGTCATATAAATCTATTGGTAAATATGCAAAGTGGTCGGCGCTAAGAAGTCCAAATATATCTTCTGCAGTAATTACCAGGCAGCTATACACAAAGGATGTCCATTAAGGAGGAGAACCTCCCAATATGTGGAAGACATGTTGGAGACAAAGAAGTAAAAATGTCAGACGAACGCAAATAAAGATTGAATGCCTCGGTCTCTCGAGTCCTGCTGTAATCCTGGATTCGCTCCTGGGACCTTCCTTCATGTCTAGATGACGCTCCCTTTTTGAACTCTTTATTTATTTGAACGAAATTTTTTTGGTCCAAAGCTCCCTTTTATTTATTTTTATTATTTTTTGACTGAAAAATTCACTGATCATATAAAAAAAAACTAAGTTTTATATATCGCTGTTATTTAAATATAAATCTACTTATATAATTGCCTTATTCTGAAGCTCACGGATAGAATGCGCGCCCATTGGCTGCCGGCGAACACGTGTCCTCCCTGCCCCCCTCTAGACAACCCTGTTATCAGCTGTGTGATACATACACCTGTCTATAGCGGACACTTTAGGCAACCCTGTAATCAGCAGTGTGTTACATCCACCTGTCTATACAGACCACCCTGTATATAGCGGCCATTCTAGAAAACCCTGTTATCAGCTGTGTGATACATACACCTGTCTATAGCGGCCACTCCAGACAACCCTGTTATCAGCTGTGTGATACATCCACCTGTCTATACAGACCACCCTGTCTATAGCGGACACTTTAGGCAACCCTGTAATCAGCAGTGTGTTACATCCACCTGTCTATACAGACCACCCTGTATATAGCGGCCATTCTAGAAAACCCTGTTATCAGCTGTGTGATACATACACCTGTCTATACAGACCACCCTGTCTATAGCGGCCACTCTAGACAACCCTGTTATCGGCTGTGTGATACATACACCTGTCTATACAGACCCCCCTGTCTATAGCGGCCACTCTACCGTGACAACTGGTGGAGAAGCTGGAATATTCCCTCGACGCCCAAGCCATTAGAAGAAGCCGAAGACTACAAGGACTAGAACCTGAGGAAAACATCGCTATGGTCAATCAAGAGACACAGACAAAAATGAGTGAGTACCACTTTCAACCTTTTAGAAACCCTTCTATTTTTACTGGAGAACGCAACCAGAATCCAGAAAAATGGTTGAAGGAGTTCAATCGCGTCGCCCGCTATAACTGCTGGGATGATTCAATGTGCCTCGCAAATGTTTATTTTTTCCTTCAAGGAACAGCGCACAGATGGTACGAAAATGTTGAAGAGAAAATTAATTCATGGGATATTTTTGTGAAAATGTTTTCTCAGAATTTCGGACATCATGTCACCCAAAAAGATCAGCTCGCAGAGAACCTCAAAACTCGAGCTCAGGGGAAGGAGGAGACCAGTGATTCCTACATTCAAGATGTTCTCCATCTGTGCAGAGAAGTAGATCTGGCTATGATGGAAAATGAAATAATCGCACACTTGACGAAAGGAATATCGGAGGAGATATATCAGTCAATGATCATTTTAGACATCGCAACTATCGATGAGTTCATCAAATGGTGCCGAAAAATCGAGGCTTCAAATAAAAAACGCGTAAATAAACGTGTAGTATTCGACAGACTACCGAATGTTGCTGCCATCGGTTCAGCAGATTCTGAATCAGTGGAAGACTTGGTCCGACGCATCGTGCGTGAAGAGGTTCATCGCGCACTAAATCCGGAGTCAACTACCCCTGAACCATCTTCTCTGAAAGAGATTATCCGAGAAGAGATTTAAAAAAGCGTAGCTGCCATTTCGAAGCCTATTCAAAGGCCTCCACCACGACAGTCGTACCCCAACCAAACACGTACATTCAACCAGGTTCCACGACGTCAGTACCCTACCCAGGCACCCATATATAACCAGACGCCACCACAACGAAGAACGGATGAATGGAGGACGCATGACAACATCCCAATATGTTTTAATTGCGGCCGCCCAGGCCATGTTAAGCGATATTGTAGAGAACGCCGACAATGGACGCAGAGACCCGAAGGACATGCACCAAGCACCCAAGAACCTCAAATGGGTGACCACCAAGCCATAAGAAGCCAAACCTACCGCAGACAATCGCCGTATCCAAACAGAGGAAGATCCCCAAGACGCCAGTCCGTTTCCCCAGGCCGCCATACAAGCCAATCCCCACGCCGCTACAATCTAGAAAAAAACTAAGCGTCGCGTCTTCTTTCGAGGGGGAAGCCGCGGGTGTGAAAAACCCTCCATCGTCGACAGCCGCTAAATTACAACAAAATTATGTCGAAATCATCATTGATGACATTGCGTTTTCTGCTCTAGTCGATTCAGGTTCCTCTTTTTCGGTTATCTCTGATGGATTAAGACGACAATTAAAAAAGACCATGTTCAAGGATAGCGGAATGACTCTGAAAGTTGCTGATGGCAAGAATGTTACATCGATCGGCCGATGCACAATCAGCTTGAGCATCAATGGATTGGAACAGCCGCTTGAGTTTATCGTCCTCCCTAATAGTAACCCAAGTATTATCCTCGGATGGGATTTCCTAGAGGCATCAAATGCCGTGATTGATTGTGGACGCGCCGAAATCAGATTGGAAGAGGCCAAAGATGTACTAAATTCACCAGCTTCCATGGGAAAGGTTGTGGCTAGCAGAAGCGTCGTAATCCCAGCCGAATCTGCCAAACTAATAAATGTTATGAGTGAAGAGCTTAATGGGCAAAATCAGGTACTTTTTGAGCCTTCAAAAAAGGTATCAATAGGAAAAGGGTTAACACTTCCCTGTGCATTATTCAGGCTTTCCCATAATAAAGGAAAACTTTGGATCGTAAATTCTGGCACCACAGCTCAAATAGTCCCTAAGGGAATGTGCCTGGGAAAAATTCAAAGGGTTGAAGAAAATAACTTGACGGCTATTTCGGAATGTTCTGAATTTAATAAGGAGGTGAAAGATAAGAATCATGCCAGTCATGCTGATAAAGGTGACTTTAAATTTTTACAAAATCTAATTAGTGATGATTTATCAGAGGAGCAGCAGTCTCAAATCTTATCAATTTTAAAGCGACATGATAAAATATTTGATAAAAATAATGAACCAGTAAAGCAAACTTCAGTAACCAAGCATAAAATTGAAACTGGAAACCATCAGCCTATTAAGCATAGACCATATCGAGTCTCCCCTACAGAGCGCCAAGCAATCCAAACGGAAGTGGACAAAATGCTAGACGCCGGGATTATACGTCATTCAGAAAGTCCATGGTCATCGCCGGTTATTTTAGTGAAGAAGAAGGATGGTAACTGGCGTTTCTGTGTGGATTACAGACGACTAAACAAGGTTACTAAAAAAGACGTTTACCCACTGCCTCGAATCGATGATACACTTGACTCCCTGAAAGGAGCCAAATTTTATTCATCAATGGACCTTCGTTCAGGATATTGGCAAATAGAAGTCGACGAAGCAGATAGAGAAAAAACTGCCTTTATTACCCCTGACGGACTCTATGAATTCCTGGTCATGCCCTTTGGCCTATGTAATGCCCCTGCAACATTCGAGCGCATGATGGACAAGATATTGAAAGGCCTGAAATGGACGATGGCCCTCTGTTATTTGGACGACATCGTTGTGTATTCCAAATCGTTCAACGAACATTTACACCGGCTTGAAATCATACTACAATGTCTCGACAAAGCCGAGCTACGCCTCAACCCCAAAAAGTGCCTTTTCGGAACCAAACGAATAAGAGTGTTTGGACACCTCGTCGATAGTAAAGGTATTTATCCCGATCCAGAAAAGATTGAAGCTATCGCCAGGTTTCCGACCCCAAGATCTATAACAGATGTGAGAAGCTTCATTGGCCTATGTTCCTATTATCGTAGATTTATCGAAAATTTTGCTGAGAAAGCTGCTCCTTTACACGAAGTCCTAAAAAAAGATAATAAATTCATGTGGAACTCTGACCAACAGGATGCTTTTGATTCCTTGAAAGAAGCATTGATGTCTGAACCTGTTCTTGCCTATTTCGAAGAACAACTGCCAACCGAGCTTCATACTGACGCCAGCGGTTATGGAATTGGAGCTGTCCTCGTACAGATCAACGATGGGAAAGAGCGGCCAGTTGGTTATGCTTCAAGAACTTTATCTAAGGCGGAGAAGAATTACTCAACAACGGAAAGAGAATGCTTGGCCGCAATATGGGCCATCAACAAATTTCGACCGTACCTTTTTGGTCGTGAGTTTGTCATCGTCACTGACCACCACGCTCTTTGCTGGTTATCTAATCTGAAGGACCCGACAGGAAGACTAGCAAGATGGGCTTTAAAACTCCAAGAATACAATGTAACGGTTGTTTATAAAAGTGGACGCAAACACCAAGATGCCGACTGTCTTTCTCGAAATCCTCTCCAACTTGAATCGGAAGAAGCATACAATGATGAGGATGATGATATACCCTCAATAACTGCTCTGACGTGCTTCGAGGCTGAACAAAGAAAAGACCCTAAAATTTGTAAATTGATAGAGGAAACAGAAAGATTTGGTGCCGAATCGAAAGGATATGAAATGTTAAAAGGAGCCTTATACAAAAAGAATTTCGACCCCCTGGGAAACCAACACCTTTTAGTTGTTCCCAAGCACTTACGCTTAGAACTGCTGAAAAGTTTACACGACGCTCCCACAGCAGGTCATCTTGGATTTTCGAAGACATATGAGAGAGTTAAAAATAAATATTTCTGGCCAGGACTTCTCCGGGATATACGGAAGTATGTCGCTCATTGTAAAGAGTGCCAAAGAAAGAAACAATCAACTCAAAAGCCACCCGGACTACTTAAGGCCATACCTCCTGCAACCTCCCCTTTTCAGAGAGTTGGAATGGACCTCCTTGGAAGATTTCCCAAGTCTGATAATGGTAATAAATGGATCATAGTCTGTACCGACTATCTTACTCGATTTGCCGTTACTAAAGCCTTACCCACAGGGGAAGCAAAAGAAGCAGCCAAGTTCTTAATGGAAGATGTTGTTCTCAAGCACGGAGCCCCCAGAGAAATCATCACGGACCGAGGACGAGTATTTCAATCCAAGTTGATTGCGGAACTCACCAATCAATGCTCGTCGATACATCGGTTCACGACAGCGTATCATCCCCAGACGAATGGACTTACGGAGAGATTAAACAAAACCTTAGCCAACATGATCGCTATGTATGTAAGTGTTGAACAGAAGGACTGGGACGTAATCCTGCCCTACGTTACGTTCGCCTATAACACGGCAAGACAAGATACGACAGGTTTTACCCCTTTTGAACTGATTCATGGACGCGAAGCCGAGACAACTGTAGACACTCTTTTCCCAAATCCGCATGAAGATCTCCAAGAGGATTACAGTCAGAGGATTGCCTCGCGAGTCGAAGAGACTAGGCAGCTAGCAAGATTAGAAACCTTGAAAGCCCAAGAAAAGGACAAGGCCAGATATGACTCAAAGCACGAAGCAATGGATTACAACGTTGGTGACCTGGTATGGATTTTCATCCCGATAAGAAAGGTGGGACTCTCAGAAAAACTGATGAAAAGGTACTTCGGGCCATACAGGGTTACTCGGAAACTCTCTGACGTGACCTTCGAAGTTGAACCTGTGGACCAACCAACCAGGAGACGCCAAACAAGAGACCTGGTCCATGTACTGAGAATGAAACCCTACCATGACCCTGAGGACCAAGCTGATCTGTTCAAGTGATAATTACAGCGGGACGCTGTTCATCTAGGAAGGGGGCAATGTCACTGAATAATTATTTTAAATATTCTGTGGTATATCATCATTAATATTTGCATAGTCACTCATTACGATTCTTATATATTTTACTTGTAAATAAATTTTTAGATATAGTTTTGCATTTTCTAAATAAACTATTTTTACTTAAACTTTTGTAGTGCTCGTTATCTCTACCGTGACAATATATCTCAAATGTTTTTCAAAAGGGAAAATTCCGAACATAATATAAAGTTTCAGCGTTGTTTGTAAGTTTTTATTCTTATTTTTAGAATGACCAAATTGCATCTATACATGTTTTACACTACACGCTTGTTCGGCGGTACAACTACTACAATTGGAACGATACAGAGAAGATTAGCATGGCCCCTGCGCAAGAATGACACGCAAAATCTATACATGTTTTATAAGAATCGGATATTAAAAACGAAACCAAAGGCAATTTCAGTAGGAGTCCAAAGAGAAGCAAAGGCAAAAGTAGAGATTTTTTTTAAATGCGAGAAATTCTTCAATGTAGCTTCGATGGATGAACTTATAGTAGAAAATACTTCCCAGAGAATCTGAAGCAATATCAAAGCCATCGGACAAAGTCGCCGAGTCCAAACAAAACGAATGTTCAGGTTTCCACTATAGGATCCCTTTAATAAATCTAGGACAAACAACTTTTTCCACAGAATTGATAGCCTAACCCGTTGATAGCTTAGTTCTGCGCATGTCCGACCAAACGCCGAGACAAGACAGTCAAAAGAACAGGGTGACCGGTCATTCCTCCTCCAATGTTGCCAGGCAACCGATTGTTGCTCTGCCAGCCTGGATTCCCGCCAAGTCTTCCCTACATGGAGGGGGGTCATCCATCTTGGTGTTGACCCGCCCTCAGTGTCAACTCTCCCTCCCTACAACATGTCGCACACGTAGACTAGCGGACCGACCATGTGACACCAGATCAATAACCAGCAATAAATGAGTTGGTAGGATTAGATGATTAATGGAAAGTACAAACGGTTTCTACAACAAAAAAAAATCGACTCCTATGACAGGGAAACTCCCAAAACAGGTTTTACTGTAATGAACTTTAAAAAAAGGAAAACTATAAATATAGCAGCTCTACAGGGGATGAAAGCAATAAAAAATTACCCTTATATAACTCTCACCTAACAATGATCTAAAATTTGAAACATTCTGGCCTAACTTCACTTATCACTGACCTCACCTATACAATCAAAATATATGTATAAATTTTTCCGGAATCTATAAAAATAAAAGTCACCTTTCTCATCAAAACCAGACGCCATCTATTCTCATGAATCTCATGGAATAAAACCCGCCCTGGACTGACAAGGGCCTTAGCCCGAAGCCATGAGCTCCAGGTGAACGCTTCTCGGTTCACCAAAGTTAGTGTTGTGGCTTTGTCACCGATACGAGGACGCTAGTTTGCGGGATGGTCAATAGATGGAGTGTGGTTTTTACGTCTGTTTTGATGTGAAAGGTGACCTTTATTTCCATATACAGTCAGTAAAAAGTTTATAGAAAAAGACGCTCAGGGTATGTAGAAACATATATATTGGAAAAAAAATCTAAATATCATACACTATATTAAATATCTCTCTCTAAAATAAAAGAACATCAAGCATTATTCTATTAAAAGTATACTTGTGGAGCAGACATTATTATTTTTCTCATAATCATAGAATAAATTTATTCACAAATAGTCAAATTTAAAAAAATAATGAATATTAGGTATCTTAAAGCTTTTATAATAAATAAATGAATGTATTCCTCATTTTTTAAAATCAAATTTGATATATTGTTACCCAAAATATCATCTACTTGAAATGTATTTATTTGAAACTATTTTTTTTAATATTATTTTTTCAAATAATATAAATAAAATATTTAAAAAACTGAGGTTATATGTGTGATTGAACAATTTTAATATATTTCACCTAAGGTTTTTTTTTTTTTTTACGAAATTTAATAAAACTTCTAAAATGTGCTTCTTTGAATTAAAATTTAAAAAATAATTTTCTGACGTTATTAAAATTTGAAATTCTATCACACATTAAATACATATAAGAGTAAAAATATTCATAAATTCAATACGCGTGTTGGTATAGAGTTAGATAAAAACTTTCTTATTTTTAAAAATTACATTGTTTCATTATGGCAAAAATTTGATTATTAAATTTACTCTTTTTAAAAATAATATTTAATTTATTAATTTATATTTAATTTCATATAGGTTTTAACTTTTAATTAGACAATTTTAATTTATATTTAGACATTTTTCATTTTAATTTAGACACATGGACTTTTTATAGAAAAGTCCATGTGTCTAATTTAAAATGAAAAATGTCTAAATTAAAATGAAAAATGTCTAAATTAAAATTAAAATTGTCTAATTAAAAGTTAAAAACCTATATATGGTTTGACCTATTTTTATAGCTATTTTAATAGTTAAAAACCAATTATTTTTCGGTGATAAAAATGCAAAATTCAAAATTATTTTTACAAATATTTTCTCTTGGCTATAAAAATTATTTAATATAATGCAGACGACTTCGCTCCAACAAAGCGGGTTATCTCTCAAACGATATTTGCTAATCTAAAACGACAACCATTTTGATAAAGAGGATTATAAAAATTCCTTTAACATTGTTTTAAAAACGAACCATTATTTAATTAAAAATATTCTAAACAATTAAAATAATTAAAAATAACTCGATCTCTACACTGATAATAAGTAACGACAGCCTTATCTTCTGCTTTATAAAAAACGTATATTTTTAAAACATTTTTCTGTGAAATAAAAATAATTCGTCATAGCATTTAAAAATAAAAAATGCTAATTAATTTTTCTTGGCCTAAAATTTTACTTAATTTTTTTTATTATAAACTTATAAATGTGTTTATATAACTATTTAAATAACATAAATTAAATAATATATTTTTATTGAATTTTTATTCTTTTTATATAGTCCACAGTATCTGTATAAGGCTAATTCTTGGCAATGGTGTTTTATAAAACTAAGAACATAACTGCTATGTAATAATATACGAATATTAATATATACAGTTATCAGCGTCATGCACAATTCTTTCTTAATCAACTCTGTCACCGTTTCCTTTTGGTTCAGTGGTAGAATGCTCGCCTGCCACGCGGGCGCCCCGGGTTCGATTCCCGGCCGATGCATTTTTTTTTTTTACAATTTTTAAAACTTATTTATATTATTAAAATATATATGTGCTTTTCCTGTCTATGTACAGATTTATGGTCTATGTACACAAGTATACAAGTATGTATGCAAGTTATTTGCAAATTGCGTGGCAAATTTGCCCTTTCGCTCGCAAGCAGCGCCTCTTGCGGTGAAGATGGGAGGTAATATCAGCTGACCTAATGGACATGTAAAACGTGTTTTAACAGGACATAGAGAAAAATCTGTAAAAGATATTTTTCGGATTTTTAGTCAAGGAAAATAAATTGACAGGTTCTGGGAAAAAAGTAGTTGTTTTTTATTCAGAAAATGATGATGACAATATTGCTGTATCATATTTGATTATCAGATACAAAATTATATCCGGAAAAATTCCAAAAAGCAGACCACGGGTAAAGCCAGTTCATTTTTAGTATGCAGGAACAAAATTCTAACAGAAAAACATTCATTCGAGCAGAAGACACAAAGCCAGATCATCTCTTTATAAAAATATCGCTTCTCAGACACAAAGTTTGGAGCGGGACGTTTCACAAGAATGACATCCACGGCGCCAATTTATAATTGCAACGAATAGCATTTGAATAAAAGCATTTAATCGGGTAAAACCCGGGCGTTGCCCGGGTCATTCGTCTAGTATAATATATATTTGAAGAGAATTTTAGTATTCATAGTTTCTCAATAATTAATAAATGAAATCATTATATCAATAATTACACTGATAGACAAAACTTAAGAAAGTTGTACCTTATATCATATATATATATTGGGATTCAGAAAATAATATGCTATAAGGTACAACTTCCTTAAGTTTTGTCTATCAGTGTTATCAATGTTACACAGACGTTATAGGTTGTACTATTCTAGGCATTTTCTTAGTACTAGGACTACTTACGTGTCTTGTACTTAGACGACTTTTGAATGCTTAAATTTTATTGTGAAATTAAACCCAAGATGGAACGACGTCTATGTTAAGTTGACACATTTGGATTTCTTTGTTTAACACATCATTTTCAGTGCACATTCGATATCTTTTGTCGTTGTATCATTCCAAATTTCCGAAGATATTCGATTTCTCTTTTAGCCACATTATGTCTTCAAAACATACTCAATTTCTCTTTTAGTCACATCATTCCAAGTTTTCAGAACCCATTCGATTTCTTTTAGGCACATCTTTTCAAATCCTCAAAAGACATTCTATTTCTTTTCGTCAATTCATTCCAAGTTTTCAGAACATACTCAATCTCTTCGTTGGTTAGAGCACATTCTATTTCTTTTCGCTACATCATTCCAAGTTCTAGAATCACATTGGATATATTTTCGACACACCATCTCAAGTTATTATAGCACACATTTCATTTTGATTCGCATTCGTTTTTCTACGTCATTCTGAGTTCTACAATGCCTTCAAATATCTTTGGTTTCGTCTCATATCATTCAAACTTCTCAGATCAAATTTGATATCTTTTTTCCTTCATGCAACATATTTGTATATGTTATGATGATAATAATAACTTTATTTAGGTACTTTTATGTATATAATTATATGAGTTACACCGAAAAAAAGAATCCATAATTCAATATATTGGTCATTCTTTCGTTCTTGGTTCAAAACCTTGAGATCAACTAGAATGTTGCTAAACCTCTGTGCACAGCTGACAGAGGGATATGTTGAAGCCAACTTGATTCTTGAGCTTCAAGGTCATAGAACTGGTGATAATATATCAGCCTTGTTCATCATCAGTTTGATTCGATTTTTCTCAAGAAATATTTTTGAATCATTATTTATTTCAAACCTTCGAGAGATGAGTTCTCAATAAAGATCAATAAATAGAAAACATTATATGGTAGATGAGCAGGAAGAAGAACAGATAGAATATGAGGGACGTAACAGAATTACTTCCCATCATCCATTTTACAGTAGAAATTCATCAACATTAAGGACAGTTATAGGAAACTTCAACTCACTCTGGTACTTTGTTGAGAATGGAGCCCAGCTGTGGGGCCCATTGTTACATACTGGAAACTAAAGTTTCTAGAGATATCAAGGCTGCATATATCTATAAATGTTATTATACTGAAGCGATGCAATAGAGAAGTAGAGAAGAAGACGTGGGAAAGCCAAGAGAAGAGGTATGCAGGGGCTCCTTCAGGGAAGTGTGGATTGACAAATTCCAGGGGAGGGGTGGCAGACAGAGGGAGTCCAGCTGGTGCCGCGGTGGAAGGAAGCCGGCCTGCCGGAGATTGGTGTGTGCCGAGAAAACATGGCAGTCTGGGGGAAGAAGTCTGTCTGGTGACAACGGGACCTGCAGCAGGGAGAAGGGCGGTGACGACAGACGCGGCAAGTTGGCTGGAGGAAGTGGGCTCCGAGACTGTGTGGATTAACAAGAGCAGGACGAGGAGGAACCTACCTGGGGCGGCATTGAAGGCAAGTGTTCATCTCCCATGTATAGTTATTGATATCCCTTTTAAAGTTGTGGTAATAAATCTATAGTACTAAGCTGTATCCAAAACGAATCCACATTGTTCTCTTAGAAACCTTGAACGCAAACATCGACGGCTGAGAAGCGTCGTAACAATACCTTCCAGAGATAGAATATACACACAAAATAATTTATTAATGCATATACACTTCATTGATAAAACTTAAGAAAGTTTCATATTTTGATGCCGTCTATTATTTTAAAGGAGACAGAGATTGTTCACACTTGGTTATCTAGTGTGTATTCTATAAAGGTCACTGTATTATCTTTCAGAGTTATTGTCCCGATATATATGGTAAAGGTACAACTTCCTTAAGTTTTGTCTCCATGATGTATATATTTAGAAATGTGATAACAATTCATCTAAAATATATTTCTGTGTTATGGTTACTGGTGGCGGCTCTCTCTCTCATAAAAGTTAGTGGAGTAACACGCTCGATTCCCGACAGTCATGAACCGGGATTGAATCCCGCGTTAAAATTTTGTTTAATATGTGAATAACCTTCACATATATTTCACTGTTTCAATTATCATGAACTAGGTTGCTCTTGCTGAGCGGTACCTATTAATGTGATTCTGAATCTCTCTCTCTCTCTCTAAGGACGAGTGGGTAACACCCTCGATTCCCGACAGTCATGAACCGGGATTGAATCTCGCGTTTAATTTTGTTTAATATGTGAATAACCTTCACATATTATTCACTGTTTCAATTATCATGAACTAGGTTGCTCTTGCTGAGCGGTACCTATTAAAGTGATTTTGAACCGAACTCTCTTTCTCTCTCTTTTATTCTGACAAAAAAAAGTGACTTGAGTTAGAAGAGGACCAAAAAAAATTGTAAGATGTTTTAATTATCAATACTTGCGTATACACAGCATTCCTTACAATATATTATAGACAGGTTTTATCTTTGTGTGTGAGACTAATTATATTGTCGGCAGACGAATGGTCTAAACCGTTGGTTTTCGGCCGTTACAACCCGGTAACGAATCCCGCATTGAACACTTTTTTCTTCAAATTAAAAAGTCTTCAATTACCTCCGATTCTTGCAAAAGTCCAACCCCACCAGTTAGTGAGAGTAACCAAACGGCGGGGCTCTGGTATATTTGTAAGTGCAAAAGTAGAATTGCTTTTCACATGTGTAGACATGAGGTACACTTACGGTAAAAGCAGTAGTCAACTTCTACCCACATGATTATCATGGCTTGTACCACGTGTACTAGGGATAATTCTTAAAAAGGGTTTTCTGTATAAATAAAATATGCAATATCATCATTAAATTAACTTTTTTTACCTATTTCCTTTGCAGGTTCAGTGGCGTTATCCATCTGTAAGACTACACACATGGACAAAACTTAAGAAAGTTGTACATTTTATCGTAGCATGTATATCGGGATTTAGACAATAACTCTGAAAGATATTACAGTGACCTTTATTGAAGACACACGTAATAATCAAGTGTGAACAAAATTGACTCTCTCCTTCAAATAAAAGAAAAAAACAGACATCAACGACTTACCATTTGCTTAAGTTGATTTAAATGAGTCTAAATAAAGTATATAAATGACATTTTAAAGTTGTTCATTTATTTGTTGTCTTCCCCGTAGGATGGTCTCTTCATGCCGTGTCCCCTGTCAAAAATGGTTTCTCCTCCTCGCGTCAACGTTTATAATGGTACGTAGTTAAAGTAGTGTGCTTGTGTGTGTGCGTTAAATGTAAGTAAAACTTTATCGAAATATATTGACATAATCAAATAATTTACATTTTTATATTATTATGATGCATTAGCGCGCCATCTGTTAACAAAATTCGAAACTATTATAGACGCGTATGATTCTTTTTAAAAATAAACTACTTTTCTGCCCTTACTGCAATGAATGAGCCAGGCCCTCCCATTAATTTTTCCATTGCAGTAAGGGCAGTAGAAATTGTTTATTTTTAAAAAGAATCATACGCGTCTATAATAGTTTCGAATATTATTATTTTATTTAAAAAATAATAAGAACGATATTATATAATTTAGGAGCTTGAGTTACCTAAATGTTGTGTTACAATAGTAACCACTTTTATTTTTTTCTATTATTTTTTCATGTGTTAAGCGTCTTTACGCAAATTTGGCCTTAAATACCCATTTCTTGATTTCTCAAGAAGCCTCTGGGGCCAAAAAATATTTTTTGTCGCAGTGGTTACAGCCTACTCCACGCTGACGAGCGCCAACAACGCGAAACGCGTTCGTGGATGACTTTTCTTGATTTATCAAGAAATTGGGTTGGCTAAATATCACGGAGCAAGCTAAATAAACGTTTAGTTTATTCTTGCTCCACTAGATGGCGCTCTGCCATCTTAAAAGCACATGTGCTCGTGGTCAGGATATGCCTTCTTTATTTTTAGTAAAATTTTGTTGACAGAAAAAAGACGTTATATATCATGATGCAGCGATATACACCGTCAGAAATGTTAATGGTCTAACTATGTCTTATAAATCTTACCTTTAATTAGATCTTTGTTGTTGGTAGTCCATCATAAAACCGAATTAACGGGGTTTCACTTATATTTTATGGAATCTGTTTATAAAACCAAGGAAATATCTTTATATACAGGGCTGCTAACCAGAATAGATGATTTTTGAGCCCCAATGGACGCATAAAGCGGAATATATACAAAGCACTATGTACATTGTACTGTTGCCTGGCCACCCATCCCCAGGTCCCATATAAAACCAAGAATTGTCTTCAACCCACTCACTTTGAGAATAAAAGAGATTATTTTATAGATAAACCAAAGAAACTTTCTCAGTCATTTGAACAAAATGACAAAAAAGAAGAGAATTTGGTATTAATAAATTTCTCCGTTAAACCTAATAAAAAAAATTGCCGGACAACTAGATCTGAAGGAAGAACCAATCAGAAATCTCTGAACCGTATACACATTTGATTGACAGCTCGATAGCCAATCAGGTTGTCGATTGAGGGATGATATCATTGAGTAGATGTGACAACATCCAATGGGGGATACACACACACACCCTGGTGTTTCATTTTTCTTAAACTCTCTCTAGAGACAAATGACCCGGCTTCGCCCGTGTTCTACCTGATTGAATGTTTGCCCGACCAATATTGTTTTAACAAAACTATATGATTAGTAATAGTAGTTAAAGTAATAAGAAATGAAAATATTAAAACACGAATATTTCTTTTGCACATAAAAGAAACTTCTACTATCCTTAATGCGATGAAAATATATTGGGAGGGCTTGGCTCATCAGTGGTGAACCCTCCCAGTGTTTTCGCCAATTTGAATCTACCAGACCGCTTCTTAGAGCTCTAATACTGTATTGGATCATTCTGCTTATATATGCTACACTGAAAGGTGGGATTTTAGAAATGGTTTTCAAGTAAACTATGGACATAATCATTAAGGATAGTAGAATTACATATAAGTTTTGGAATCGGCTATGTTTATTTGTTTCCTCTACGTAACATGGTCCGTGTTTGAGGAATGTGTTTAGATCAATACATATATACATATATCGACCACCAATTTGTTTACCTTTGTTGCCATAGGTGGAAACTTCACCCAATCCTGCCGGATATTGCCACTTCCCCGATATGACTATCATGTCAATATCGACCGCTGCCCACTCTCCATCTACACTGGTGTACTGGCGATAACCTGGATCGAATCCCGCATTCGACTCTTTTTCTTTTTTGCACCCACAATTACGACTATTATTTACATAATTACGACTATTCACAATTACCGTTTCTTGATTAACCAAGAAACGGTATTTGGCCAATTCTGGAATAATTTTAAAAAATCAACGATTCGTTAAAATTTATTCCGATAGATGGTGCAAGCCATCAGCAACTTTCAGTTGCACGATCAGTAAATGCCTTTTTTCTTAATTACGACTAATTACACTTATGGAACAAAACGTAAGGATGTTGTATCTTTCAACATGTATATCGGGGTTCAGACAAATCCCGTAGATGGGCTTGGAATACCCGAAAGTTTGAGATGTAACATAGAAAATTAGGAAAGACAAACTTCAGGATGACACGGCAATTTATTTAATGCAAACACAAAAATCAACATTTATAATATACAAGATAAGCAATGGGGAAAGTTTCCTAAGTAGCAAAATATAAATATATATTTTTAAAATAATAATAATCTGTATATAAAATATAATAAATATTTTGCTACATAGCTCCTTCCCTATTGAAGCTGTGACCCCACAGCTCGCAAATATTGTAGATACTGACATGGATCTAACGTGCTTCTGCCAAGGATTCCCTTAGTCTTGAAACATTGTCCCTAGTAGCTTCGCATCTTTTCTCTTGCTGCGTAAAAAGCGGCTTCGGCGTCGTATCGTCAATAGGGACATCGTCTTATTGTAGGGAAGTCTTGACTTTGACACGGCGGTGGAATCCTGGAGCCAGTCTTTGAAAATGTAAGTCACAGCACCTAAGGCACAAGGTCTGCTTGGCGGTCTTCAGTTTGTCCTTCCTAATCTACCCAGCATCTCCACCAAATCTAACATAGAAAATTAGGAAAAACCAGGATGACACGGCAATTTATTTAATGTAAGCACAAAATCAAGAAAATCTCGCGTTTTTTTTTTCTCTAAAGTTCTAATTTTTAATTTGACATGTTGCACTTTAAGAATAAGAAAAAAATCAGTGATGAAAAGTGGCAAAAAAATCAATAAAAACAATTTGTCAAAAATATCGTCATTAGGAGTTTTGAAAGGAAGCAGACGAAATTATAAAAACCATCGACTTGACTCTGTGGGTTTCCATGGCAACCATGAGTCATCCACTTATCGTCTTGGGGGCATCTCTTTCCGAAAGATTTGGCAACGCTGCTGAGTCATCCCTAGAATCCCGGCTTTTACTGCCGTCACGTGACCCCACGCCTTAACTTCCACCGTGTAAAACGAGGAGAAAATTTACCAAACTTCCAATACACCTGTTTGGATCAAGGCAAACAATATAGCGCTAGTTTCGAATCAAAATTTCCTTTACTTGACCCTACAACAGTGAGAAATATACTCATGAACAAAACTTAAGGAAATGGAAAGTCTTTGATATCATTGGTCGCATCTTTTTTAAGGACACAGAGGCGATTTTGTTCACACTTGGTTATCTCGTGTGTCTTCAATAAAGGTCAGTGTAATATCTTTCAGAGTTATTGTCTGAATTCAGATATACATGCTGAAAGGTACAGCTTTCTTAAGTTTTGTCCATGAGTGTACTTTCCTTCTTCTACCCAGTCTGTAGTCCTCCCCTTGCAGTCTCTCAGAATCCTAACAGTAAAAAAAAAGCCCCAACACAACAGTTTTGAAAAATTCGGTAAGCCTTCTAAAAAGTCATCCAAAGAGCTGCCATTGAAGTCACCAACTATCGATTTGAAGAGAAAGAGGTAAACCTGTGGAACTATAGTATTCTACAATGGGTAGCGTTATCCACCATAGCAGCTTCGTGAGATCAAACAAGAAAATGTTGCGTCTATTTTGACGGAAAAGATTTCTCTCTTTTTAAACCCTGATATCTTCTCATGACACACATCCATCGCAGAATGGTCAGTCTCAGGAAACTCCTATCACCTTGAACCTATCAAAGAAGGAAGTTCCCCAGACCTATATAGATGGGAACTTACGGCTTGGAACATAAATATTTATTATAATACTCTACTGGGAGAACTCTGTCAAACATGAATTGTTGTTTTGTTTATATAATTACAACTTTTACATGCGTCGGACCAGGAGGCTGTTGTTGGGTGCTGCGCTGCCTGGAGTATAGGAGCTCCATCTATTATTTCTTCCTGTGGTGAATCTGTATAAGACTGGTGGTCTTAATAAAGCTTTGTGTGTGTGATTACAACTTTTATTTTATAATTAAAGACATTCTATTTTGATTATAATGTGTAAATATAAAGGTAAAAAGACCAGAAATAATTATTTGCAAATATTTCAGGAGGATTGTAAACTGGCAATACCTCTGGGAGGGTTCATCACTGATGAACCAGGCTCTGCCGATATTTTATCCATTGCAGTAAGTACAGTTTATTTTTATTATTATTATTCCTAGTATATGTGGTACAGGCCATGATAATCATGGTAAGTGCACCACATGATTATACATGTGAAAAGCATGTTCGACTTTTGTACTTACAAATGTGTCAGAGCGGTTTGGTTACTTGCATTCATTGGTGGGGTTGGACTTTTGCAAGAATCTGAGTCCATCGGAGCATTTTTTTAATTTAAAAAAAGTATACAAGGCGGGATTCGATCCCGGGTCGTAGCGGTCGAAAACCAATGGTTTAGATCACTCAACCACTGACCCGCCAACTAAGGACAGTATAAAGCAGGCCTGGCCAACCCGCGGCCCTCGGGCCGCATGCGGCCCGCCTTAAAAAAATTTGCGGCTCGCAATTTAACTTTATATTTCTTTTGTAACTTTCATTTATCGTCTGTATATTCAAAAACAGAAAATATATTGAAATAATTATAATAATTTTTTTTATTTAAAATATGTCCCACAATTTTAAAAAATACATATTTGATTCCATAAAAAAAAAAGAAGAAAAAAGTTAGGAATAATGGTAATTAATAGAGAAATATTTTTTTTATTTTAAAATGTTATTTTTATTTAAAAAGCAGCCGAAAAATAATAAATGAAAACATTAAGCATCAAGGAAGTATTAAGTATTTTTTTAAATACATTTTAAAGTTAAAATTTTGATATAGTTAAAGTTTTTAGACATTGTTTACGATTCAGTGCGGCCCGTGGCGTCATTTAGGTTGGCCAGGGCTGGTATAAAAAAAAAGCTTAAGAAAAGTATTATTAAACTGTTTCTATTTTAAAATACGATGGAACAGTTTATACCAAGAGAGAATAGTATCACCCGGTGTTTATTAAAATAAAGACAAAGTAGGTTCTTGGGAGAAATGTATCTTTCATTGTTAGAAAAATTGCAAGCTTTCGAGCAATACACTTTTCTACTGGCTATAGAGGTATAACGCTCCTTAAACATACATTTCTATATATGTATTCATATCTAAATACCAAGGTATTCAATGACACTGTGTTCGTATTCGTGTCAGAAATCCTGTTGATAATGTTTGAACTAAGCCTCGAAAGTGATGATAATGATTTTTTTTAAATTATTCCTAGTACACGTGGTACAAGTCATGATAATCATGGTGGTTAGTAGTTGGCGACTGATTTTTACTGTAAGTGACCCACATGTCTACACATGTGCGTTTACGCATTCAGTGATGAAATAATCATTAAAATATTCATATAAGCCACATATTTTTCTAATTGCAGTAAGGTCGGTAGGAAATTGCTTGAAAACAGAAATATTCGCGCTACAATCGTTTATTAGTTTACAAAATTGCATATTAATGAGCACATATGCAAATTTGCATTCACATTATATCACTATATACCTTAATTATTATCCCTAGTACACATGAAAATAGAACAGCCCATGAAAATCATGGTAGGTAGAAGTTGGCGACTGCTTTTACTGGAAGTTCACCACATGTCTACACATGTGAAAGGCAATTCGACTTTTGCACTTACAAATGTGCCAGAGCCCCGTTTGGTTACTTGCACTCGCTGGTGGGGTTGGACTTTTGCAAGAATCGGGGCCCATTGAAGCATTATTATTTTTATTAGAAAAAAAAAGTCCAAAATGCGGGATTCGATCCCAGGTCGTGGATGTCGAAAACCGAAGGTTTATTTCACACGTCCACCGAATCCTTTCCTTTATAGGAATATGTAAAAAGAATTTGTTGTATGTAAATATGTAAATAAATCATCTATACAGATAAGGAATCCTGCCGTTTCTCTATTTACTGATAAATGTTTGTTTATCTCTGAACGTTACCTCACTGATAATATTTATGTAAAGGAAATGTGTAAATATGTAAGAATAGAGGATCATGTAAAATGGCAGTCAATTAACAATCGCCCTTAATTTTTCTTAATTGATCTTTCATTGTCCTTAATTAGTCTCTCGTGCGGTAAAAATGTGGAAATTACATAGAAACGTCTGGAAGAGAAAAACCTAACTTCCATTGTGCGCCCATCTTTAAAGGAATTGTTCACTGGAGTCAGTGTTGGGAGCGCGTTCTTCTGGAATTAAAGGGGGAAACAATCAAAAATTATTTTCTATTTTCAAATAGAAATCATTTTCTATTAAATCGCTCTCTATGGCTAGAATATTAGGGAAGAAAGACTGTTGCTTAAAATATTAGTTTTATGAAGATGAAAATTATCATATTAGCATCAAGATCAATAACTCGGCTTTGTCCAGATTCTCCCGAGAATAAATGCTTTATTGTAGAACGACATTTGAAAATTATCCCGCATATGTTTCTTTTGAACGAAAAATCGAAATTTATTTTAAGGAGAAATAACGATTATTTCTAACCTCAGGGATGAAGTATGAAAAGATGAATTGTGAAGAGTAATGATAAACAGAAAAATAAAGTGTCCAGGGATGGGAATGCTTTATTTTGTTTTATAATTTGAAAATGTCGCCTATAGATAGCATTGTCGCGTAAAAATTGAGGAAGTACAAATTTATAATTATAAATTAATTGTTATACTTATAGATAACCCTGGAACAAATTCGACGTTATTTACACAAAAGGACAAAGATGAATTGAGAGACATTTGTTGAGTGATAAAATGTTGAAAATTTGTTGATAAAATCACAATCACACAAAACTATGCAACCGGGTAATTGACGACTTCTGTACGTGTCTCCCGGGTTAACTGACTAAATAATAATATGTAAATAAGTTAATAATTTGACTAAATTGAATGGTATGGGGGGTTGAAACAATGAAACTGACTCCTTCCAGATCTATGTATGGTGTTGAAATTCCATTCAGCTCTAGTTCAAATATCGGTCGGACCTTCAGTCCTGGATCTTTCCATTGGTCTCGAGGACCACGTCATCTCCTCAGCGGCGAAGTACGCGATCTACGTTTTCTTCGTGGATCGCGAAATGCGTGGTATCGCTGGAGACATTGACATTTGAAATGATTTTATTGACAATCAGTCAATTTTTACAAAAAAAATAATAATGATAATATAAATGAATAAATGATGGGAATGTACAATGATTTTAGGAGCTAGGGAGGCTCCCTTGATAAGGTTCTTCTGCAGTCCAGGAGGGAGTCTTCTTGGACCCTCCACATCTCCAGGGCCAGGAAGTGCTTGTCGCTGAAGACCCGCTGGTGATTCTCTACCAAACTCTGCAGCAATGGCAGAGGCGCCATGTTCTTTGTACATAGTATTATGTATATATACAGTAGAACCTTCATGAGAGGACACACGCGATAGAGTTCACCTCTCTATAAAGGACAGTTTTTATTTGAAAAATTATCATTTTACTATTTAGCAACTCTCCGGTAAGAGGACACCTCTCCCTCTAAAGGACACTTTGGCTATGCAATTAGGTGTTGTCCTTTACAGGGAGCTAGTTCTACTGTATTCTATATACAGTTACGAGCGTCTTTCCTCATCTCCTAATCAGTCATCTCTCTCTGTCACCGTTTGCTTTTTTTTTTTTGGAATGGCGCCCTCCTATTGGTTGGCTACGGTCACGCCACCTTTGCCCCCCCCCCCATCATGCCCCCCCCACTCGCTATTTATGTAACTATTGTGTTGGAGCGGGTCGCTCCCTAAATAAATGCATATGTTAGATAATAACCAAATGGAATCCTCTCTTTCTTTTTCCCAGTAAGAGACGCCTACGGAAGCCAACAGTACATAGACAGATAAAGCACATAGGATATAGTTATTAACTAACATATGCAATTAATTAAGGCGCCAATTTATAATTGTAACAAATAGTATTTGAATCAAAACAATCAATCGGGTAAAACACGGGCGTTGCCCGGGTCATTCGGCTAGTATATATATAATTATCATTTTAAAACAATAGTGCAGACTATGCATTTTTGCATATATTAACAATATGTCAATAAAATTATGTTAATTGTCTAGTTCAAATATTGCGGGAACGTATGACGTAACAAACTAAAACACGTAAATCCACATTTTCTAGTTTATTTACATATACAAACAGATTTTTTAGTTACGTCAAATAAAAATAGTTACGGAGAATGTCGTTCTGGTCAACTAGCTCCTTAGACATCCTTGATAACAAGGGCTTCATTTAAGCCGTAACATTGGAAACATTAAATGTGGGAGGGGGGAGGGAACAATTTTCTATGCAAATTTGTTGCAGCATTCCGTGCTGGAGACATGCCAAGTAACTAGAGACACACAAAATGGAGAGTGGAGATACAATATATAGATGCATTTTAGTTACAATCTTTGTTCATAGATGGCACCACTAAACAGTTGAAAATTCTAAATTGGTTTGTTATTTACATATGATAAAAAGGGGTACCTGGATCTCTGTGAAAGAAAAACATTTTTTCTCAAATTTTTTTTTTTATTTTCTCTGTTTTTTAATTGTTTTTATTATGTATGTAAAGAGCGCTTTAGTGTAAATAAAAATCAGCTGCAAGTGTTACAAATTTAAACAACATTCAGCCTTATTACACTCGCAATAAGCCTTTATTAAGGCTTACATTTGTTTTTTACATGGATTCCCCATGGTGTCTTCAAAAGAAAAGATTTTTTAAAAGCTATTTTTACATTTAAAGATAATTCTAAACTATTATAGACGTGTATGATTCTTTTAAAAATTAAGAAATTTCTACTGCCTTTATTACAATGGAAAAATTAATGGGAGGGCCTGGCTCATCAGTGGTGAACCCTTCCAGCGGTTTCGCCAGTTTAATCTACCATTAATACCATTAAACTAGCGAAACCACTGGGAGGGTTCACCACTAATGAGCCAGGCCCTCTCATTGATTTTTCCATTGCAGTAAGGGCAGTAGAAATTGTTTTAATTTTTAAAAGAATCTTACGCGTCTATAATAGTTTCGAATTTTCATAACAGATGGCGGGCTAATGCATCATAACATTTAATGATAATAAAGCAGATAAAATAAACACAAAAATATAATGATTACGATATTAGTTTCATACGCTGATTTAATGATTTCATTTCTTATATACAGATAGAGCGTTTTATTGCTTTATAATTAATTAGGCCTAACTGGCCTTGTACTTATTGTTTACGGAAGAGCATTGCACGATACAAATATGTATATGTAATTCTACTCTGTCCTAAAATATAAATATTAAAATCATGCTAGGTTCCATTGTATTGTCTTTGTTACTGCTCTGTTAAAATCGAATAACTTCTTTGTATGTAGTCTTCCATGAGATAGGGTTCGCTTAGTTGATATTTATTCCGACAGATGGCGCAAGCCATCAGTGATTTTTTAGTATCAAAATCAGGGAATGTTTTTTTTTTTTTTTTAATTATCGACCTGATACCAGTACAATATCACCTTTTACTTTTTTTTTTATTATTTGATGTACAGCTTGTACCGCGCTGATGAGGACCAACAGCCTGAAAGGCCCTAATAGTTAACTTTTCGTCACACAATTCTGGGATAACTAACAATTAAGACTCGAATGTTTCTTTTCACAAATAAATCAACCTTCTACTGTCCTTACTGCGATGAAAAATTATTGAGAGGGCTTGGCTCATCAGTGGTGAACCCTTCCAGCGGTTTCGCCAATTTAATCTACCGGAACGCTTCTTTAGAGCTCTAATACTGTTTTGGATCATTATGAATGATATGATATATAGATGGCGCGTGTTATTGCCTTGTATTAATTAACAATGAGTTTTTATTATTTTATTTCAATTTAAAGCGTTATGTCCCCCTAGGGACACTTGCGCTGTCATACATGTATGCCTTTACATTTGTCTATACATATATATTTTTACAATAATTTTAGGCCATGAATAGAATAGTCATATTAATTAAAAAATTAGTTGACAATTATATTCCGAAAAATGGCGCAAGCCATCAGCAACTTTTTGTTGCACAATCAGGAGATGCCTTTTTCTTAATTTATCCATCTGATTCCAGTACCATTTCACACTACTTTTGTGTATATATTTTTTCAAATTAAGAGAATTTATTATATAGAGGGTTTGGAAGAGGGGAATGGTACCTACTTCCGAATTTTGCAAACCACAACCCGGGGCCCGAATTGATATAAGGAAATTTCAATTTGATATAAGAAGAAATGACCAAAATCAATTAAATAATCCTGAAATTGATTGAATTAGTGAAGAAAAATTATGGGAGGGAGGACTGGCTATTAATTATACGTATATTGAGATTTAAAAGTAAAATCTAGACTTATTATTTCGACACTGTTGTGAAAAGAATATGAAACGCTTCACGATTTTGCGTGTCATCCTTGCGCAGGGGCCATGCTAATCTCATCTGTATCGTTCCAATTTTAGTAATAGTCACGACCGTCATGGGCCGGCCGGCCGGTTCTGTCACGGATGCGCGCGCATCATCATTATGATCATTATCATTATCTAATGATAATAATAATAATAATTATTATTATTATTATATTATTATCCCTATATATAGTCACGACCGTCATGGGCCGGTTCTGTCAAGGATGCGCGCGCACAGGGAGGTCACGTGCTCGCCGGCAGCCAACGGGCGCGCCCCGCCGGCATTACGTCATAGATTATAAACACAAGGTAATAAGGCCAAATAAAAAAATAGTGTGTGATAAGGCACAATTTGGATTGTCTACTTATATAATTGCCTTATTCTGTCTGTGTGAAGTTCACTGTGTGAAGTTCACGGATAGATTTTGGTCAGAATGGATAAAATAAAAAAAGTGTCAAGGGATGGGAATCGAACCCACGACCTTCCGCTTACCGGGCAGATGCCATGACCACTAGGCTACCCTGGACATATTTTTCCGTTCACATTTTTATTTTTATATTTTCAAGACACACACAGTTTGGGGCGGGACGTTTCACAAGAGAGACATCCACGGCGCCAATTTATAATTGTAACCAATAGTATTTTAATTAAAACATTTTAAAATATATACGCACTCGGGTAAAACCCGGGCGTTGCCCGGGCCATTCGTCTAGTTTTAGTATATGTACCGCCGAACAAGCGTGAACAAACTGCTAGAGAAAGAATATGGTGTATAATTTGGAATAAAGTGTATGATTTTTGAGCCCAAAAATAATGTAGCAATCAGACAAGCCGCAATTGCACTATATCAAAGTATCAAGGTTTGTGTGACGTAATTGTAAATATTTAGATGTAAATATGTAAATATGGTTTTGCATATAGACAGCACGAGTTAGGATATATATAGAGATAATTGGAAGCTGTCGGTTAGTTAGGAAAGTTCCGTTCTTAAATAAAGAAGTGTTCACCATCGTAGCCCGATTCCTTAGAGAAACAAAACATGGTGGCAGCGTAAAAGCGGTAAAAGCGTAAAAGCAATTTTCAAAATTATAAAGTTGAAATATAAGAATTTTTTTTTAAGAAAAGGAAAAAAATGGCTGATTATAGGCAAGTTGCTGCGGCAAGCAAAGAGAAAGCTGTACCTGTTGAAATTGTGGATCCATCAACAAAGGATTATCTACAGAGCGGTGAAAAGGCTAAATTATCCCGTTGGAAGCCCATCGATTCTCTGTGCTTAGAAGACTTCAAGGAATCGGGCTACGATGGTGAACACTTCTTTATTTAAGAACGGAACTTTCCTAACTAACCGACAGCTTCCAATTATCTCTATATATATCCTAACTCGTGCTGTCTATATGCAAAACCATATTTACATATTTACATCTAAATATTTACAATTACGTCACATCTCCCCTCTTAGAGATTAGTTCTAATCATCTCCAAAACGTCTGGGCGGACGAACTGTTCTTCCAGAGCGAGTCCTATAAAATGCCTCTTTAGGAGATGTTGATGATCCGGTCACATCCGTAGGAGCATCTGAGGTGTGTGTGTGTTGGCCTCTGGGCAATTTATATATGGCTCATCGTCTGGCTCGAAGTGTGGAGGCCCTGGAGACCTCTGACCAGTAGGAAGTAGATGGAAGCGATTTCTTCTAACACTTCCCCTCGGTGTGTCAACCACATAAGATCTAGGAGTATCTGCTTTGGAAATGATGACTCCGGGAGTCTTAAGGTCCGTCAGCCAAACTCGATCATTCACATCCAATGGAGGCAGTTCTCGTACTCCTTTTGCTCGATCATAGTAGTATTTTTGTTTTTTCCTCTGAATAGCTTCATGATTTTTCTTGATAGTGGCGGATGCGCTATCTAGATCACCTAGGACGAAAGTCGGGACTCAGGAATTGGAGGAGGAGTTATGTGCCTACGTTCAACAGGTTGTCTCATTTATGCCCATATCTGATGTCCGAGTAAAGGAAATAAAAGAAAGTCAAGACAAAGACCAGGTTATACAAAACATTATTAAATACACCCAGGAAGGATGGCCGGAGAGAACAAATGTCTCCATGTCCGAAAGTCAATATTGGCCAGCAAAGGATGATTTCTCCGTTGAGAATGGTATTCTCCTGAAAGGGTCAAGATACGTTATCCCAGAGAATATCAGGAAAGGGTTGCTCCAAAGAATCCATGAAGGACACCTTGGGATAGTGAAATGCCGGGAAAGGGCCAAAGGATCCGTCTGGTGGCCCCGGATCACAAGCGAAATTGAGGAGATGGTCCGAACATGTCCTATGTGTATTGAGGAAAGAACAAATCGACATCAGCCACTAATACCCTCAGAGCTTCCAAATTGCCCTTGGGAGAAAGTTGGAGTTGACCTCTTTACACTAAAGGGCCAAAACTACTTGGTAATAGCAGACTATTATTCAAGATACCCAGAAATTGCAAGATTAGAGGACATGACATCAGCTTCCATAATAGTCCACTGTAAGTCCATCTTTGCAAGGCACGGTATTCCTTTGGAAGTTCGGAGTGACAATGGCCCCCAGTTCGGATCACTATTTAAAGAATTTGCCCACGAATACGGATTTACTCATGTCACCTCCAGTCCAAGATACCCGCAGAGTAACGGCTTCATAGAATCTTTCGTAAAAATTGTTAAAGAAAGAATTAGCAAGTCAAAGGATCCATATCTGGCTTTGCTGGCATATCGAGCTACACCACTTGCGAATGGCTTCAGCCCAGCAGAACTTAGCATGGGACGGCGGGTTCGCACCACTATTCCAACACCAGCGAAACAACACCAACCACCCAATTTAAAGAATTGGAAAAATCATGAAGCTATTCAGAGGAAAAAACAAAAATACTACTATGATCAAGCAAAAGGAGTACGAGAACTGCCTCCATTGGATGTGAATGATCGAGTTTGGCTGACGGACCTTAAGACTCCCGGAGTCATCATTTCCAAAGCAGATACTCCTAGATCTTATGTGGTTGACACACCGAGGGGAAGTGTTAGAAGAAATCGCTTCCATCTACTTCCTACTGGTCAGAGGTCTCCAGGGCCTCCACACTTCGAGCCAGACGAGGAGCCATATATAAATTGCCCAGAGGCCAACACACACACCTCAGATGCTCCTACGGATGTGACCGGATCATCAACATCTCCTAAAGAGGCATTTTATAGGACTCGCTCTGGAAGAACAGTTCGTCCGCCCAGACGTTTTGGAGATGATTAGAACTAATCTCTAAGAGGGGAGATGTGACGTAATTGTAAATATTTAGATGTAAATATGTAAATATGGTTTTGCATATAGACAGCACGAGTTAGGATATATATAGAGATAATTGGAAGCTGTCGGTTAGTTAGGAAAGTTCCGTTCTTAAATAAAGAAGTGTTCACCATCGTAGCCCGATTCCTTGAAGAAACTAAACAGTTTGCACGCAACCAAGGTTGTTCAAAAAGGTTAGATTCCCCAGGCCAGGGAAGATAAAAGAAATACAGGTGTTGATTAGATAAAGCGGGAATAAAATACAAGCTACTAGGGATTCCTCTTATATACCCCGCATTGGGTCAGGGTATTGTCGAATGAGTAGTTAACAAAATTTCCACTATAAATAATTTTTCAAATACTTTTATTAAATAAATATCTTAAAAAATTTATTTGCCTCAAAATTATCACTTTTTATTTAATATTTATATCTTATTTAATGATAATAAAATCGCATACTGCACTACCATCTATTAACGAAAATTTAACAAATCCAAAAATTCGACCTCGTTGAAATATTTTTATTTATCCTAATACAATTTTGATGATTAAATAACGTCAATTATTTTTCATATTTTTAATATAATTTTTGGTCATCTCTCGCTATTTCAATGTTTATTTTGATATTTAAAAAATGATACTAATTATCATTTTATTAGTAAAGAAAGCGTACCAGGATCTGTATGAGAGGGAAAAGGGATAAAAGTTATTAAACTAATTATTTTAAATAAAATATTTCGAAATGATAAAAAAAATCAACTATGGAATTGATATTGGGGAATTCTCATTAAAGGTGCTCATATGAATGAAAATTTAATTATTTATTGGCTATCTTAAAGATAGAGGTTGTCTAGCTGGCATTCATAGTTCTTGAAATTAAAGATAATATCTTTAATTTCAAAAAAGAACTATTTATTGGCTGTCAATTTGGAAAATTAATATAGAGAGTGATTTCATTATCTATTTAGAATGTTATAAAAATACATCTAATGGTTTAAAGATGAAACCTTATAAAATAGGATGACCCAAGAGTGCTGATATATCCTGTTAAATTTGAAATTAGCAGTAGCATGTTGCGTGCATATATTTTTAAAACTTTATGTTGAAAAAATATGGATTCGTAGAGGGAGAGAAAGATCCTTTATTACCTGAAGGTATAAAACTATAAAAGAAGGACAAAAGATCAAATTATATGTACATAAGCTGCTCACGCCGGCCTGCCCTATTCACTTAACCGCTAGCCTATTAAACAATCCAACAAATATGCAGTTTATGCAAATCATAAAAGTATTCTGTCGTAGAATTATTCCTGAATTGTAACTTTCAACACTTTATTTACGACCAGATTATTTTATTGAATAATTATTTTTTTTTTCACGACTTTACATGTGTATGTGTGAAATCTAATAAAAGTATATTTCAACAATTAGACTTTGATTCATACTCTTCTTCAAAATAATACAACAGGTTTCTGTAGTTGAGTTTATTTTTATTAATATAATCTCAAGTTTTCGGACATCTCTGCCCTTCAACAGAAGTACATGAAACGGCATTGTATTATTATTTGTTTTATGCACTTGTACTCCCATAGAAGGGCAGAAAACCCGAAAGTTTGTGATTACATTAATAAAATAAATTCATCTTCAGAAACCTATTGTATTTTTTAAATCTATATTTAGGAGATTTAAATCAAGTAAAAATTGATATGAAATTTATCCAGTAAGTGTTACTGTTCTTTATAAAACCAAACATAATGTATGACCAAAATACATCATTTTGCGCTAATTTGTTTATTTTATTAAAAAAAATACTAGGAATATATGTTTTATCTTTCCCAGAAAAAGAACACTAGAAGTAAATTTTGTTTCAAGTATAAATTTGTAGTAACTTGACTATCCCAACTTGCTTGCTTTAAGCGTCGCATGTTTGCAATTTTTTAATACTCCGTTATTTAAGTGAAAGATCGTTTTGAAAAAATTGTTCTAAAATAAATTTATAAAATATTATAGCCTAAAAAAATAATATGTATTTTAATCTAAATTCATTATTCAATGAGACAAAAAAAAAGTCATTGACTCTTCTATTTATCATCAAATATCTTCTTATTTTTGTTTTCAAATGTTCTTACATACATGACCATATTTATAACTTTAAAACACTAACATATTTAAAATATTTTTTATAAATTAATTACACGTGAGTTTTGACGCTTTCTCTGTTGAACTTGAAATAAAACATGCCTTAATATGGCAAAGGTTATTTTTAACCGTACACGATAAATTTCAATGTTAATTTTGAAAAAAAAATTGACATTAATAAATATTCTTATTTAGTTTGCGGTGCACTTCTGGCATTTTGAAGATCAAATAGTACGCCATAATATTTGGTTACATAAACAGCGATATGGAACCCACGCACACAAATATGTACTAATTTTAATTAATAAACAATAGGAAAGCTATTAACAAAAATCTACCGGGAAGTGTTCGGCAATATTAAATATTTTGACCAAATCCAACTAATCATGTAGTATCGTATGCTTTTTATTAATCCAAATAAATAAGTACTTTAGATAACATTAGTATAAAATATTCTGCAGAATATTAGCCTTAGATTATTTTTATCTCTAAAAATTAAAAATTTTAATTATACTGTCTTTATATAATAGCATCTCTGGCTTTCTCAGTTTCCTATTTTGAAATTGTCAAGAAAAAATTGATGGTAGAACATATACCTTTAATGTTCATCACATTATTCAAGTCACTGATGGGATTTATCTATTTGATTTTGATTAGTAAGGAGAAGGAAGGTTAGTGTTTATCCCTTATCTACTCCCCCCCCCCAGCCATGTTAAAAACATTCATTTTTTAATTTTCTTTAAGCAATAAATAATCTGATAAAATGATTTTAATATTTGAATTAAAAGAGATGTTTTATCCATTAATATTACACTCATGGACAAAACTTGAGAAAGTGGAAAGCACAATTTGGATTAGAGATCATAGATACAAGAAAATAAGATTATAAACACAAGGTAATAAGACCAAATCCAAATAAATAAATAGTGTGTCTACTAGTGTTTACATACTATTTATTTATTTGGATTTGGTCTTATTACCTTGTGTTTATAATCTATAATCCAAATTGTGTCTTATCAAGAAAATAAGATCTTATCTACATAAATGTATCTATTTGGATTAGGTCTTATTTTCTTGAAGTGGAAAGTCTAATGTAGCCGTTGTCAATTTTTTTTTTAAGGAGACAAAGTCAATTTTGTTCACACTTGGTTATCTCTTGTGTTTTCAATAAAGCTCACTGTAATATCTTTCAGAGTTATTTCTTCAAATAAAAGACACTTCTGCCAGTAAATCTTTTAATTGTCTCGACGTTTCGACAAAAATCTTTTGTCCTCGTCAGGAGCGAACAAAAATTAAAACATTAGGCAAAGCGTTAGAAATTATTCTAAGGCTGCAAGGGCGTTCTCACGCGATATTCGAAATTTTGTACAACATCTAAAGCACGAGTCAAAAAAACAAATATTTAACTCACAAAAGACTATGATCTTTTAAATAAATTATATAAATATATATAATGAGAAATTATAAAACAAAAATAAATATTTAAAAAAAATTATTGTCTGAATATTGATATACATGCTAAAAGGTACAGCTTCCTTAAGTTTTGTCTATGAATGTATGAGAGGATGGTATTCGTGTGAAAAAAATACAACTCTATCATTTAATAAACACATTAAAGCATAAATTTATTACAAATATTTTTCATATTGTGTTGCGGTCTCACACAATTCTGGCCTTAACTACCCGTTTCATGATTTTTCAGGATGCCTGAATGACCTGTTTTTTGGTTGTTGAGGTACAGCTTGCACCACAGTCATGAGGGCCAACAGCCCGAAACACGTCCGTGGTTAGCTTTTCTTGATTAATCAAGAATGGGTATTTGGCCAATTCTGAAATAATTAAAAATCAACTAGAATAGTTGATATTTATTCCGATAGATGGTGCAAGCCATCAGCAACTTTCAGTTGCACAATAAGGAGATGCCTTTTTCTTAATAAATTTATTAAACACATTGAAATAAATTTGTCAAAGTTGTGGCTTATTCAATGATCATAATCTAAGCCTGGGAAGAAAAATTAAAAATATATATAAAAGTATAATACACTGCGGCCTGTGATTGTAAAACGACACTTGAAGTTACACCGCATGAGTTTCTTTTAAACGAAAAATCAAAATTTTATTCAAGGTGAAATATCGACTATTTCTATCCTTTTTGGATGAGGTATGAAAGGGTGAATTATGAAGAGTAATGACGAACGGAAAAATAAAAGTGTCTAGTGGACATGGCATCTGCTCGGTAAGCGGAACATTGTGGGTTCGATTCCCATCCCTGGACACTTTTATTTTTCCGTTCATCATTACTCTTCGTAATTCACCCTTTCATACCTCATCCAAAAAGGATAGAAATAGTCAATATTTCACCTTGAATAAAATTTTGATTTTTCGTTTAAAAGAAACTCATGCGGTGTAACTTCAAGTGTCATATATAAAAGTATTGTTTTAATTCAATTATCATCAAAATGTTTGTTTGGTATATTCACAATAGAAGTGATAACAGCTTCAATAAAAATTCTATATACAGTTACGAGCGTCATGCATTCTTAATTCTTCAGTTTTCATCTCTGTCACTTTTTGCTTTTTTTTTTGGAGTGGCGCTCTCCTATTGGTTGGCTACGATCACGCCACCTTTGCCCCCCCCCCCATCATGCCCCCCCCCCCCCCACTCACTTTTTGGTTTTTGTAACTATTGTGTTGGAGCGGGTCGCACCTTAAATAAATGCATATATTAGTTAATAACTAAATAGAATCCTCTCTTTCTTTTCCCCAGTAAGAGACGCTTATGGAAGCCAACAGTACATAGACAGATAAAGCACATAGGCTATAGTTATTAACTAATATATGCATTTATATAAGGCGCCAATTTATAATTGTAACAAATAGTATTTGAATAAAAACATTCAATCGGGTAAAACACGGGCGTTGCCCGGGTCATTCGGCTAGTAGATTTACATTCACACAGGACCAAGTAGGCTCACTTTTTTTCTATGAATATTTAATGGGCATTTAAAGAAAAAGTATTATTAATATAATACAGTAGGACTTGGATAATTCGAAAATGTCTTTAATTCGAATATTGATCTTGGTCTCTAGAATTTCCATTTTTAATTTGAATTTTTGGATAATTGGAATTTTTTGTTTTTTTTTTTGGTCCCTTGGGCTTTGAAATTATCCAAGTTTGACTATATTACACTTCATATATATGTAGGAAACGGAGTAGATATACTAAATGGATTTATTTAATTTTAAATCTTATTTTATTGGCGTATTAATCATGTAAAGCATTTTCTCCCGTAAAAGGGCTTACTTGCCCGAAAGCTCGAGATATTTTTTAAATAAAAAATATTTTAAAAGAAACTTTTCCCTGGAGGCTTTATGTTTTTATTTAATAAATGGATTTATTTATAAGTTTACAATTTTAAAACAAAATTTTAAAAAAAGTTAAAAAGACTTAGTCTTCGGTTGTCATCCTATACGCTTCTTCTGCTCTTCTTGATTCCATGTTGCCAGCTTATTCCTAATCAAATCCTACATATATATATATAACGCACAAAAAGAAATGCCAATATGTTCTAAAAAATATATAAATTATTACACATGAACTTTCATCTCTAGCTATTTCTTGAAATTTATATTTTTAACAATTTCTGAACAAAAAAAAAAGGATATTTGAAAGGGATATTTAATTCAGGACTCTTAAACTGATTGTCACTTTTTTTTTGCTTATCCCTAGTACACGTGGTACAGGCCATGATAATTATGGTGGTGGGTAGAAGTAGGTGACTGCTTTTACTGTAAGTGCACCACATGTTTACACATGTGAAAAGCAGTTTGACTTTGCACTTGAAAATGTGCCAGAGCCCCGTTTGGTTACTTGCACTCGCTGGTGGGGTTGGACTTTTGCAAGAATCGGGGGGCCATTGGAGCATTTTTTTAAACAGAAAAAAGTGTCAAATGCGGGAATTGAACCCGGGTCGTAGCGGTCGAAAACCAACGGTTTAGACCATCCTTTTTCATTATTAGATAAAAAGGCTTTGCTACTCATCAGTGGGGAACAACCCTCTCTCTCTCAGTATATTTATTCAGTATTTAACCGTATATAATCTTATATGGACATTGAAATAAATCAGATTCAATCTCAATCTCTCTCTCAGTGGTTTCACCAAATGAATTCATTCTCCAGGGTCAAGTAAGAGGAGTCCCTCCTCTAATAATTGTTCTTATTAAATAAGGCAACCGGTTTCTGGAGATATGAGTTTCTTTTCATTTTTTATTGCAATCTCAAACTCTTTCTGGCATTGCCACCCTTTTACAGGAGTACAAATTGTCAAATAGAAGGGTGATAATGCCTGAAAACTTGTTATGAATAATATGTTTTGTTGTAAGACATGCATACCTCTGGTGAATCCTGTATAGGGTCAGTGACCCTAAATAAAGGCTTTTTTGTTGTTGTTTTGTTGTAAGATTGAAGGTGCAGTCGTGATAAGAGAGAAAAAAAATAATTATTTACCATCAAGTTGTTTTTATTTTTAATTACTTGAAGAAAATTACACATTAAATATTTTTCACAATTATATATACAGTAAAACCCCGCTAATTACGAACCTTGGATATAACAAACCTTCCCTTATAACGAACCCCACGCCGATTCCCAATTCCATTCCATTGAAAATACCATCGTTATAACAAACTTTGCGATTTTTTAAAATAACGAACTGCCCCTATAACGAACCTATTTTCGGTCCCAAAATAATAAAATCGATTTAAAATACTATGCTTATAACGAACTTAGAATTGTAATTTAAAAAAAATAATTAAAACAACCAAATTTTGAGCATGTTTCAGCTCGCGGATCCCGATTTCAAAACAATAAATTTAGCGGCATTGTTTGTTTTGAATTTTGCACTTTATTTTTGCTGTATGTTGTATAAATTTTGACACATTTTACTTTTTATTAAATAGAATATATTTGCATCCATTAAATTTGAAATATAAAAATACAAATGGCTTCCAAAATGAAGAAAACAAAGGCATTTTAAAAACAAAAGCGTTATTTCTTTAAAAAAAAAAAAAAAGACCATTTTCAGAACTTTTCAAAGTGAAACAACACAGGCAAAATGTAAAGAACATATTAAAATAAGAGAATATAAATTTTCTATTATAAAAGATAAAATATAAAGCTATTAAAAATTGTTACAAAGAGGAATCAACCTCAACTTTTGCCACGATTGCGATCGTACGTTTTAGGGCTAAAAAAAAAATCCAAATAAATGGTCCCGTGATGAAACAAAAACTATTTTTATGCCATTAACTATGGTGATTTTAAAGTCAGCAAAGTTTTGCATGACAGGTTAAAAAAAAAAAAAACGAAATCTAGACCTAGAAGAATATGTGGGAAAATGAAATGGAAGAAACACTTTATTTGAATGGTGCAATGCATGAAGAATGCTTTGAAGCAACAAGGTGTTAGAGCCATTTTTCCAAGTAAACAATGTATTGTATAATGTGATAATGATGTTTTAAAATCATTTTATATCTTTGAATATATATTTAATAAAACTTTGCCTAGGATTTGTTTTGATTTTTAAATTAGACATAGAGGTACATGTATGTTAATGATAAGAAGAACCTATCATCTAATGATTTCTATTATTATTCAGTATTATTGTAAGGAAATTGGTCAATTAAGGGAATTAAAACAAAGTGACCACTATTAAGAGGAAGCCTCTTCTTGTGTGTATCGCTGTCCTTTAATTATAGGGTCTAGAAATTTTGAAAAGTAAAAAAAAAAAATAGCCAAACCGAGGCTATAGTGAACCAAAAGCAAAAGCTCTGTCCCATTGGGGTTCACTATAGAGGGGTTTTACTGTATAGAATTTACGAAATTATTATGAAATTATTAAAAAAAAAAAAAAAAAAATTACGAAATTAATAATTCTATAGTGAATTTAAAAAATAGCAAGCTAACTGCCTCATTTAATTCATCTAAAGGAGATTCCCATCTATTGTTATCCTTGCAGTAAGGTCTGTAGAAATGTTATTGGAAAGTATAGGGTAAGGAATGCCATAAATAATCATTTTAACAGAAGAAATCTCAGGATATCATTGTTGGAAGAGACCAAAGATAAATGCGACATGTTTCTTTATTTAAAGGTTGCAAGCTTTCAGACAACAAGGCCATTATGTAAATACCTTTTTTTTTTTTTATTGTGTGGAGGTATTTGGATATAGATCTGATGTCCAGAAATTATAGAGATAGAAGTAAACATGGATTCCTTGGAACATAATTCTTTGATTTCCATTTAGATTCATATCAATAAATTTTTACTCATGTTAATTTGGTCTTATTACCTTGTGTTTATAATCCAAATTGTGTGCCTTATCATGCATGTCCAGAAATGGAATAGTGTTTTGCTGTTTAGGTTCTGTGGGTGAAAGTTGATAATTCTATAATGAGTGTATGATATATGGGGTTTTTTTCTGCTTTTTAAGACATATGCAAAATATGTCATCTATATATCTTCTCCATACAACTATATCCTCCTTGTGCCGCATATTGGCCTGTTGAAGGACGTCATTGCCCGAAAGCTCGCAGCCTTCTAAAAAAAAAACTTGTTGCGTCTAACTTTTGGTCTCTCTTCCAACAATACTTATTTTACAGTGTGTGTGTGTGTGTAGTATTATACTTATACACTAAGTGGTGCACTTACAGTAAAAGCAGTCGCCTACTTCTACCCACCATGATTATCATTGCCTGTACCACGTGTACTAGGGATAATAAAAAAACTAATACGATAGAACATACTCCATGAGAGGACACCATCTCTACAAGGTACAGTTTTCATTTCACCACAAAATTCCTATTTTTTAACCAATTTACCAACTCTCCAGTAAGAGGAGACACCTCTCTATAAAGAACACAATGTAGCTCTCCAACTAGGTGTTGTCTTTTACAAAGAGATAGTTCTACTCTATATACAGTAGAACCTCCATGAGAGGACACTCGCGCTAGAAGACACCTCTCTATAAAGTTTTTGTTTGCAAAATTACCATTTTTACTAGTTAGTAACTCTCTGGTAAGAGGACACCTCTCCCTAAAGGACAAACTTTGGCTCTGCAATTTGATGTTGTCCTTTACAGAGAGATAGTTCTACTGTATATATATATATGAAAAAAACATAGAAAAAAATAAAAGATAAGTGGGTCAGGTGTTGATATTAAAAATAAAGAAGGCATCTCCTGACCACGAGCACATGTGTTTTTTAGATGGCAGAGCGCCATCTAGTGGATGGCGATGGAACATTTAGTTTATATAATACACTGCGGCCTGTGATTGTAAAACGACACTTGAAAGTTACACGCGCATGAGTTTCTTTTCAACGATAAAATCAAAAATTTTTTTTTTTCGAGGTGAAATATCGACTATTTCTAACCTCCCTGGATGAGGTATGAAAGGATGAATTATGAAGAGTAATGACAAACGGAAAAATAAAAGTGTCCAGGGATGGGAATCGAACCCACAATGTTCCGCTTACCGGGCAGATGCCATGTCCACTAGGCTACCCTGGACGTATTTTTCCGTTCGTAAATGATACATAAAGTAACTTATAACATTATATTGTATTATAAGTTACTTTATGTATCATTTACGAACGGAAAAATACGTCCAGGGTAGCCTAGTGGACATGGCATCTGCCCGGTAAGCGGAACATTGTGGGTTCGATTCCCATCTCTGGACACTTTTATTTTTCCGTTTGTCATTACTCTTCATAATTCATCCTTTCATACCTCATCCAGGGAGGTTAGAAATAGTCGATATTTCACCTCGAAAAAAAAAAAAAAAAAAATGATTTTATCGTTGAAAAGAAACTCATGCGGTGTAACTTTCAAGTGTCATTTAGTTTATTTTTGCTCCACTAGATGGCGCTCTGCCATCTAAAAAAAAAAGCACATGTGCTTGTGGTCAGGAGATGCCTTCTTTATTTTTAATATATATATTAGAATCTCCTCTCTGATTAGCTCACCAACTGTAAATAATGAGGTTGGTATTAAAAGGTAAATTATCAAACTTTTTTTTGTTGTTTCATTATAGATAACATCTAAATATATATCATCCCCAACATTGTGTGTGTTTTAAATATTACTGATAAGGTAACATTTTATGGATTATAGATTAGAACTACAAGGTAATGGAGACTAAATTCTAATAAATAAATAGTGTGTGACGGTTCGGTAACAACGTTGTTACCATCAGACAAAATAACAAAATGATTATATATAATGAATTTTAAAAATCATTAATTCTTTTGTCTGATGGTGGTAACAACGCTGTTACTGAAACGTCACACATTATTAATTTATTTGGATTTGGTCTTATGATTTATTTATTGTATAAAATAAAAGGATTTAAAAGCACGAATGTTTCTTTTTATACATAAAACGAACTAATATATTTTTTCATCGCAGTAAGGACAGTAGAAGTTAGTTTTATGTATAAAAAAGAAACATTCGCGCTTTTAAATCTTTTTATTTTATATGTATAGATGGCGCGTTATTGCTTTGTGTTAATTTATTTATTGTATTAGTAATTATTATATGGCGCAAGCCATCAGCAACTTTTAGTTGCATAATCAGGAAAGGCCCTTTTTTCTTAATATATTATATTTATATATTATTATATATTTGGTCTTATTATGGCCTACAGTTTTTATATTATTATTAATATAAACACAAGGTCTTTTGTTTTGGTCTTGTTACCTTGTGTTTATAATCTACAATCCAAATTGTGCCTCATCAACTATTATTAATATACAATTAAAAGAATATTATTATCATTATTACCCCTTCTATTGAAAAAATAGCAATTTTTATGAGCTATAAAACTGGATGCTCTATGAGCTATTGGTTTTAACATCTCAACAATTTACATCAATTTACACTCATGGACAAAACTAAAGGAAGTTGTACCTTTCAGCATGTATATCAGGATTCAGACAATAACTCTGAAAGATGATAAAGCACAATTTGGATTATTATAAACACAAGGTAATAAGACCAAATCCAAATAATCCATCACACTATATATTTATTTGGATCTTATTACCTTGTGTTTATAACTCTGAAAGATGTTACAGTGAACTTTATTGAAGATACACCAAGTGTGAAAAAAATTGCCTCTGTCTCTTTAAAATATATATATACGCCTGGCGACATCAAAGATTTTCCACTTTCTTATGTTTTGTCTATGTGTGTTTCAAGTATGGGGAGAGTCCCATCTTGTTACTTTCACTAACAAGACATCACAATCAAATAAATAAAATATTATGGGTGACATTTCTGTATTTGAAATATTGGATGTGTTCTTGTTCTAATCTATAATCCAACATTATCAACTTTAGAAACACAATGTAATAAGACCAAATAAACAATTGTGTGTGACATTTTGGTAACAGCGTTGTTATCATCATCAGACAAAAGTACTGAATCTTGATGATGGTAACAACTTTGTTACTAGTTTTGTAGCCATTGCACTATATTGTATATATGCCATTGCACTATATAAACAGTTAAACCTGTCTATAGCGCCCCCTCTAAATAACGCCTCTTTCTCTATAGCGCCCTGTTTTAAATACATAGTATGATGCGATTTACATTAAAAGTGACCTGTCTATAGCACCCCCTCTCTATAGCATCCTATTTGAGTGAGTCCCAAGAGAGGGCGCTATAGACAGGTTTAACTATATATATATATATATAAGCATAGGGCACCTTTACCATCAAAATAAGGATCAAAACTAGACACCATCTATTGACCGTCACCGCAAACTAGCAGCCTCGGGTCGTTGACAAAACCACATCACCAGCTTTGGCAAACTGTGAAGCATCCACCTGGAGACCATGCCGCCAATAGATGGCGTTCCTTTTTTTTGGCTGTTACACAAGGTAATAAGACCAAATCCCATAAATAAATGGAATGTAACGTTTCTGCATTAGTGTTATTACCAACTTCAGACAAAGGTACCAAATTATTGGTAACATTGTTATTGGAATGTCACACACTATTAATTTATTTGGATTTGGTCTTATTACCTTGTGTTTCTTAATCTATAGTCCAAATTGTACCTTATTAATGATGTTAACGAAACGTCGCAAGCATTTGAATAATTTGAATTTAGTGTTGTTATCTCATATTATTTATCTATACATGTACTTACTCTTTCTGAATAAATGGCCTAATGTTTACCTCCTGTCCATTTGATAGTTTCCATATCTCTTCAACCTCGGCACTGGAGGACATATCACGAGATTGGCAGCTGAGATCAAATAGAAACAGGTATTGGAGGAATAAAAATAGGAATAAAATGAAACTACTAGCACCTAGTTACAGAGCCAAAATTGTCCTTTAGGGAGAGTTGACTTCTTACTGACAAGTTGCTAAATGATAATTTTTGGACAAGCTGTTCTTGTAGAGAGGTGTCCTCTAGCAGGAGTGTCTTCTTGTGGAAGATTTACTGGATCTGTTTTTTTTTTTTTTGGTTTTGATGTGTGAAAATTTTTGTTTTCAATTTTTTTCTTCTTTCTCTCTCTATAAAATTGGCTTATTTGGCTACTTGTTTGGCGGTACATTTACTAAAATTGAAACTATACAGAGAAGATTAGCATGGCCCCTGCGTAAGGATGACACGCATGAGGACGCTTTTCATACAAAAAGGAGTTTTGATTGCCAAAATAAACATATTTTTATTAATTATCAATTCTCTAGTAAGAGGACACCTCCCTAAAGGGCACTTTGGCTATGCGAATAGGTGTTGTCCTTTACAGAGAGGTAGTTCTACTGTGAAACTCTCAGGTAAGAGGACACCTCTACCTAATGAACAAATTGGCTATGCAAATAGGTGTTGTCCTTTACAGAGAGGTAGTTCTACTGTGTGAAACTCTCAGGTAAGAGGACACCTCTACCTAATGAACAAATTGGCTATGCAAATAGGTGTTGTCCTTTACAGAGAGGTAGTTCTACTGTGAAACTCTCAGGTAAGAGGACACCTCTACCTAATGAACAAATTGGCTATGCAAATAGGTGTTGTCCTTTACAGAGAGGTAGTTCTACTGTGTGAAACTCTCAGGTAAGAGGACACCTCTACCTAATGAACAAATTGGCTATGCAAATAGGTGTTGTCCTTTACAGAGAGGTAGTTCTACTGTGAAACTCTCAGGTAAGAGGACACCTCTTTATAAAGGACAAATTGTCTATGTGTCTATATAGGTGTTGTCCTTTACAGAGAGGTAGTTCTACTGTGTGAAACTCTCAGGTAAGAGGATACCTCTACCTAATGAACAAATTGGCTATTGGTCTATATAGGTGTTGTCCTTTACAGAGAGGTAGTTCTACTGTGAAACTCTCAGGTAAGAGGATACCTTTCCCTAAAGGACAAATTGACTATGCAAATAGGTGCTGTCCTTTACAGAGATGTGTACTGTATTTGAGTGAGTTCACAGGCCCCCTCACTTGACAATTCAAGCTGGGAGGTGACAGAGAATAATGTCAGCCGAGGTGTTGTGACACGGCAGGAAGACAGACTTGGCAATGATCCTGCCAACTGCCTTCCTTTTTTTAAAACTCTCTCCTCTCCAATGTCGTCCTGATGGCTCTCTGCTTGTTGTTGTAGGTCGGTGCTGTTTGTCATATCTCTCTGTTTCCTTAACACTTTCTCTACAATGAATTCCTTATTTACCACCTTATCCTTGTTTCTTTATATAACACTGTCCTTAATGCTGCAACTTACACAAACTCTTAGGTGTTAGGTAGTTCTTGGTTGTTTATCGTACCACTAATTGATAATGCACAATTTGGATTATATATTATAAACACAAGGTAATAAGACCAAATCCAAATAAATAAATAGTTTGTGACATTTCGGTAACAGCGTTGTTGCCGAAACATCACACATTATTTATTTATTTAGATTTGGTCTTATTACCTTGTGTTTGTACCACTAACTGTCTTGTCAATGTTTCTTATACTTTAAATAAGTAGAGACACATTTTTTGTGTGCCAAACTCAAGGAGTGTGTGGTTACCTTTCTATCATCAATAAATGTTAGCATTATGATGCATTAGCGCGGCATATGTTATGAAAATTCGAAACTATTATAGATGCGTATAATTCTTTTAAAAATTAAACAATCTCTACTGGCCTTACTGCAATAGAAAAATTAATGGGAGGGCCTGGCTCATCATAATTTTTCCATTGCAGTAAAGGCAGAAGAAATTGTTTAATTTTTAAAAGAATTATACGCATCTATAATAGTTTCGAAATGTTAGTATTGTTCTTGTGGTTTCTAAACCTTTATTTATACAGTATAACCTGTGTGTCAAGCCCTCTCATTCAATAACATTGCAGTAAGGTCTGTAGAGATATAATATTTGATGATATTGTAGCGTAGAAATTAAGTCTTTGTATATCTGAAGGTATGAAAGTATTTATTGATGACGTCACAGCGACTGGTTGTCAATTATTAACAATCAACCAAACTATCTACAGCTAGAGAATATCAAGCAAGCAAGCTAGACAACTAAATGATGATTTTACAAATAATAAATCTGTTTCCAAATATTTTCATTGAATAATTAAATTAAATAATAAATTATTTCTTCGCCACAATATTGTTAAAAAGAAACACATTGCCAAAAAATTAATTGTTGCATATTTAGATAGATGGCAATTTATTACAGTAGAACCTCATTAATTGGACAC
>CP092868.1:8832874-8884512 GCA_030710605.1 Cordylochernes scorpioides | reverse complement strand
TATATATGTGACACTTGAAGTTACACCGCAATAGTTTCTTTTAAACGAAAAATCAAAATTTTATTCAAGGTGAAATATTGACTATTTCTATCCTTTTTGGATGAGGTATGAAAGGGTGAATTACGAAGAGTAATGATGAACGGAAAAATAAGTGTCCAGGGATGGGAATCGAACCCACAATGTTCCGCTTACCGAGCAGATGCCATGTCCACTAGACACTTTTATTTTTCCGTTCGTCATTACTCTTCATAATTCACCCTTTCATACCTCATCCAAAAAGGATAGAAATAGTCGATATTTCACCTTGAATAAAATTTTTATTTTTTGTTTAAAAGAAACTCATGCGGTGTAACTTCAAGTGTCGTTTTACAATCACAGGCCGCAGTGTATTATACTTTTATATATTTTTTTAATTTTTCTTCCCAGGCTTAGATTATGATCATTGAATAAGCCACAACTTTGACAAATTTATTTCAATGTGTTTAATAAATTTATTAAGAAAAAGGCATCTCCTTATTGTGCAATTGAAAGTTGCTGATGGCTTGCACCATCTATCGGAATAAATATCAACTATTCTAGTTGATTTTTAATTATTTCAGAATTGGCCAAATACCCATTCTTGATTAATCAAGAAAAGCTAACCACGGACGTGTTTCGGGCTGTTGGCCCTCATGACTGTGGTGCAAGCTATACCTCAACAACCAAAAAACAGGTCATTCAGGCATCCTGAAAAATCATGAAACGGGTAGTTAAGGCCAGAATTGTGTGAGACCGCAACACAATATGAAAAATATTTGTAATAAATTTATGCTTTAATGTGTTTATTAAATGATAGAGTTGTATTTTTTTCACACGAATACCATCCTCTCATACATTCATAGACAAAACTTAAGGAAGCTGTACCTTTTAGCATGTATATCAATATTCAGACAATAATTTTTTTTAAATATTTATTTTTGTTTTATAATTTCTCATTATATATATTTATATAATTTATTTAAAAGATCATAGTCTTTTGTGAGTTAAATATTTGTTTTTTTGACTCGTGCTTTAGATGTTGTACAAAATTTCGAATATCGCGTGAGAACGCCCTTGCAGCCTTAGAATAATTTCTAACGCTTTGCCTAATGTTTTAATTTTTGTTCGCTCCTGACGAGGACAAAAGATTTTTGTCGAAACGTCGAGACAATTAAAAGATTTACTGGCCGAAGTGTCTTTTATTTGAAGAAATAACTCTGAAAGATATTAGAGTGAGCTTTATTGAAAACACAAGAGATAACCAAGTGTGAGCAAAATTGACTCTGTCTCCTTAAAAAAAAAATTGACAACGGCTACATTAGACTTTCCACTTCAAGAAAATAAGACCTAATCCAAATAGATACATTTATGTAGATAAGATCTCATTTTCTTGATAAGACACAATTTGGATTATAGATTATAAACACAAGGTAATAAGACCAAATCCAAATAAATAAATAGTATGTAAACACTAGTAGACACACTATTTATTTATTTGGATTTGGTCTTATTACCTTGTGTGTATAATCTTATTTTCTTGTATCTATGATCTCTAATCCAAATTGTGCTTTCCACTTTCTCAAGTTTTGTCCATGAGTGTAATATTAATGGATAAAACATCTCTTTTAATTCAAATATTAAAATCATTTTATCAGATTATTTATTGCTTGAAAGAAAATTAAAAAATGAATGTTTTTAACATGGCTGGGGGGGGGGGGGGGGAGTAGATAAGGGATAAACACTAACCTTCCTTCTCCTTACTAATCAAAATCAAATAGATAAATCCCATCAGTGACTTGAATAATGTGATGAACATTAAAGGTATATGTTCTACCATCAATTTTTCTTGACAATTTCGAAATAGGAAACTGAGAAAGCCAGAGATGCTATTATATAAAGACAGTATAATTAAAATTTTTAATTTTTAGAGATAAAAATAATCTAAGGCTAATATTCTGCAGAATATTTTATACTAATGTTATCTAAAGTACTTATTTATTTGGATTAATAAAAAGCATACGATACTACATGATTAGTTGGATTTGGTCAAAATATTTAATATTGCCGAACACTTCCCGGTAGATTTTTGTTAATAGCTTTCCTAATGTTTATTAATTAAAATTAGTACATGTTTGTGTGCGTGGGTTTCCATATCGCTGTTTATGTAACCAAATATTATGGCGTACTATTTGATCTTCAAAATGCCAGAAGTGCACCGCAAACTAAATAAGAATATTTATTAATGTCAATTTTTTTTTCAAAATTAACATTGAAATTTATCGTGTACGGTTAAAAATAAACCTTTGCCATATTAAGGCATGTTTTATTTCAAGTTCAACAGAGAAAGCGTCAAAACTCACGTGTAATTAATTTATAAAAAATATTTTAAATATGTTAGTGTTTTAAAGTTATAAATATGGTCATGTATGTAAGAACATTTGAAAACAAAAATAAGAAGATATTTGATGATAAATAGAAGAGTCAATGACTTTTTTTTTTGTCTCATTGAATAATGAATTTAGATAAAATACATATTATTTTTAGGCTATAATATTTTATAAATTTATTTTAGAACAATTTTTTTAAAACGATCTTTTACTTAAATAACGGAGTATTAAAAAATTGCAAACATGCGACGCTTAAAGCAAGCAAGTTGAGATAGTCAAGTTACTACAATTTTATACTTGAAACAAAATTTACTTCTAGTGTTCTTTTTCTGGGAAAGATAAAACATAAATTCCTAGTCTTTTTTTTAATAAAATAAACAAATTAGCGCAAAATGATGTATTTTGATCATACATTATGTTTGGTTTTATAAAGAACAGTAACACTTACTGGATAAATTTCATATCAATTTTTACTTGATTAAAACTCCTAAATATAGATTAAAATAATACAATAGGTTTCTGAAGATGAATTTATTTTATTAATGTAATCACAAACTTTCGGGTTTTCTGCCCTTCTACGGGAATACAAGTGCATAAAACAAATAATAATACAATGACGTTTCATGTACTTCTGTTGAAGGGCAGAGATGTCCGAAAACTTGAGATTATATTAATAAAAATAAACTCAACTACAGAAACCTGTTGTATTATTTTGAAGAAGAGTATGAATCAAAGTCTAATTGTTGAAATATACTTTTATTAGATTTCACACACACACATGTAAAGTCGTGAAAAAAGTAATTGGAAAATATATGAACTTCAAGAAAATAATCTGGTCGTAAATAAAGTGTTGAAAGTTACAATTCCGGAATAATTCTACGACAGAATACTTTTATGATTTGCATAAACTGCATATAGCGCAGCTTTGTTGGATTGTTTAATAGGCTAGCGGTTAAGTGAATAGGGCAGGCCGGCGTGAGCTGCTTATGTACATATAATTTGATCTTTTGTCCTTCTTTTATAGTTTTATACCTTCAGGTAATAAAGAATCTTTCTCTCCCTCTACGAATCCATATTTTTTTTCAACATAAAGTTTTAAAAATATATGCACGCAACATGCTACTGCTAATTTCAATTTAAGAGAACTTCATGTCAACAGGATATATCAGCACTCTTGGGTCATCCTATTTTATAAGGTTTCATCTTTAAACCATTAGATGTATTTTTATAACATTCTAAATAGATGATGAAATCACTCTCTATATTGATTTTCTAAATTGACAGCCACTAAATAGTTCTTGAAATTAAAGTTACTATCTTTAATTTCAAGAACTATGAATGCCGGCTAGGCATCCTCTATCTTTACAATAGCCAATAAATAATTAAATTTTCATTCATATGAGCACCTTTAATGAGAATTCCCCAATATCAATTCCATAGTTGATTTTTTTATCATTTCGAAATATTTTATTTAAAATAATTAGTTTAATAACTTTTATCCCTTTTCCCTCTCACACAGATCCTGGTACGCTTTCTTTACTAATAAAATGATAATTAGTATCATTTTTTAAATATCAAAATAAACATTGAAATAGCGAGAGATGACCAAAAATTATATTAAAAATATGAAAAATAATTCACGTTATTTAATCATCAAAATTGTATTAGAATAAATAAAAATATTTCAACGAGGTCAAATTTTAGGATTTGTTAAATTTGTCGTTAATAGATGGCAGTGCAGTATGCGATTTTATTATCATTAAATAAGATATAAATATTGAATAAAAAGTGATAATTTTGAGGCAAATTAATTTTTAAAGATATTTATTTAATAAAATTATTTATAGTGGAAATTTTGTTAACTACTCATTCGACAATATCCTGACCCAATGCGGGGTATATAAGAGGAATCCGCCCCTAGTAGCTTGTATTTTATTCCCGCTTTATCTAATCAACACCTGTATTTCTTTTATCTTCACTGGGGCCTGGGGAATCTAACCTTTTTGAACAACCTTGGTTGCGTGCAAACCTTGATACTTTGATATAGTGCAATTGCGGCTTGTCTGATTGCTACATTATTTTTGGGCTCAAAAATCATACACTTTATTCCACATTATACACCATATTCTTTCTCTAGCAGTTTGTACACGCTTGTTCGGCGGTACATATACTAAAATTGGAACGATACAGATAAGATTAGCATGGCCCCTGCGCAAGGATGACACGCAAAATCGTGAAGCGTTTCATATTCTTTTCACAACAGTGTCGAAATAATAAGTCTAGATTTTACTTTTAAATCTCAATATACGTATAATTAATAGCCAGTCCTCCCTCCCATAATTTTTCTTCACTAATTCAATCAATTTCAGGATTATTTAATTGATTTTGGTCATTTCCTCTTAAATCAAATAGAAATTTCCTTATATCAATTCGGGCCCGGGTTGTGGTTTACAAGATTCGGAATTTGGTACCATTCCCCTCTACCAACCCCTCTAAATAATAAATTCTCTTAATTTGATAAATATATATACAAAAGTGAAATGGTACTGGAATCAGATGGATAAATTAAGAAAAAGGCATCTCCTGATTGTGCAACTAAAAGTTGCTGATGGCTTGCGCCGTTTTTCGGAATATAATTATCAACTAATTGTTAATTAATATGACTATTCTCTCTCTCTATTCACGGCCTAAAATTATTATATATATATATATATGTATAGACAAATGTAAAGACATACATGTATGACAGCGCAAGTGTCCCTAGGGGGACATAGCGCTTTAAATTGAAATGAAATTTAAAAAACTAATTGTTAATTAATACAAGGCAATAACACGCGCCATCTATATATCATATCATTCATAATGATCCAAAACAGTATTAGAGCTCTAAAGAAGCGTTCTGGTAGATTAAATTGGCGAAACCGCTGGGAGGGTTCACCACTGACAAGCCAAGCTCTCCCAATATTTTTTCATCGCAGTAAGGACAGTAGAAAGTTGATTTATTTGTGAAAAACATTCGAGTCTTAATTGTTAATTATTCCAGAATTGTGGCCAAATACCGTGATTAATCAAGAATAGTTAACCATGAGAGCATTTCAGGCTGTTGGTCCTCATCAGCGCGGTACAAGCTGTACATCAAATAATAAAAAAAGTAGAAAAGTGATATTGTACTGGGATCAGGTCGATAATTTAAGAAAAAAAAAGCATTCCCTGATTTTGATACTAAAAGTTACTGATGGCTTGCGCCATCTGTCGGAATAAATATCAACTAAGCGAACCCTATCTCATGGAAGACTACATACAAAGAAATTATTCGATTTTAACAGAGCAGTAACAAAGACAATACAACGGAACCTAGCATGATTTTAATATTTATATTGTAGGACAGTAGAATTACATATACATATTTGCATCGTGCAATGCTCTTCCGTAAACAATAAGTACAAGGCCAGTGTTAGGCCTAATTAATTATAAAGCAATAAAACGCTCTATCTGTATATAAGAAATGAAATAATTAAATCAGCGTATGAAACTAATATCGTAATAATTAGATTTTTGTGTTTATTTTATCTGTTTATTATCATTAAATTTTGTGATGCACTAGCGCGCCATCTATTATGAAAATTCGAAACTATTATAGACCCGTATGATTCTTTTTAAAAATTACACACTTTCTACTGACCTTACTGCAATGGCAAAATTAATGGTCTGGCTCATCAGTGGTGTACCCTCCCAGCGGTTTCGCCAGTTTAATCTACTACCATTAAACTGGCGAAACCGCTGGGAGGGTTCACCACTGATGAGCCAGGCCCTCCCATTAATTTTTCCATTGTAATAAAGGCAGTAGAAATTTCTTAATTTTTAAAAGAATCATACACGTCTATAATAGTTTAGAATTATCTTTAAATGTAAAAATAGCTTTTAAAAAATCTTTTCTTTTGAAGACACCATGGGGAATCCATGTAAAAAACAAATGTAAGCCTTAATAAAGGCTTATTGCGAGTGTAATAAGGCTGAATGTTGTTTAAATTTGTAACACTTGCAGCTGATTTTTATTTACATCAAAGCGCTCTTTACATACATAATAAAATAATTAAAAACAGAAAAAAATAACAAATTTGAGAAAAAAATTGCTTTTCTTTCACAGAGATCGAGGTACCCCCTTTTTTGCATATGTAAATAACAAACCAATTTAGAATTTTCAACTGTTTAGTGGTGCCATCTATGAATAAAGATTGTAACTAAAACGTATCTATATATTGTATCTCCACTCTCCATTTTGTGTGTCTCTAGTTACTTGGCATGTCTCCAGCACGGAATGCTGCAACAAATTTGCATAGAAATTGTTCCCCTCCCCCTCCCACCTTTAATGTTTCCAATGCTACGGCTTAAATGAAGCCCTTGCTATCAAGGGCGTTTAAAGAAGCTAGTTGCCCAGAATAATATTTTTCGTAACTATTTTTATTTGACGTAACTAAAAAATCAGTTTGTATATGTAAATAAACTAGAAAATATGGATTTACGTGTTTTAGTTTGTTACGTCATACGTTCTCGCAATATTTAAACTAGACAATTAACATAATTTTATTGACATATTGTCAATATATGCAAAAGTGCATAATCTGCACTATTGTTTTAAAATTATAATTAGATATATATATACAGTAGAACTACCTCCCTGTAAAGGACAACACCTAATCGCAGAGCCAAAGTGTCCTTTAGGAAGAGATGTCCTCTTACCGAAGAGTTGTTAAATAGTAGAAATGATAATTTTGCAAATAAAAACTGTACTTTATAGAGAGGTGTCCTCTAGCGCGAGTGTCCTCTCATAGATGTTCTACTGTATATATACAACTAGCCGAATGACCCGGGCAACGCCCGGGTTTTACCCGATTAAATGCTTTTATTCAAATACTATTCGTTACAATTATAAATTGGCGCCGTGGATGTCATTCTTGTGAAACGTCCCGCTCCAAACTTTGTGTCTGAGAAGCGATATTTTTATAAAGAGATGATCTGGCTTTGTGTCTTCTGCTCGAATGAATGTTTTTCTGTTAGAATTTTGTTCCTGCACACTAAAAATGAACTGGCTTCACCCGTGGTCTCAGCTTTTTGGAATTTTTCCCGATATAATTTTGTATCTGATAATCAAACATGATACAGCAATATTGTCATCATCATTTTCTGACTAAAAAACAACTATTTTTGCCCAGAACCTGTCAATTTTATTTTTTATTGGCTAAAAATCCGATAAATATCTTTTCCAGATTTTTCTCTATGTCCTGTTAAAACACGTTTTACATGTCCATTAGGTCAGCTGATATTACCTCCCATCTTCACCGCTAGAGGCGCTGCTTGCGAGCGAAAGGTCAAATTTGCAACGCAATTTGCAAATAACTTGTATACATACTTGTATACTCGTGTACATAGACCATAAATCTGTACATAGACAGGAAAAGCACATATATTTTAATAATATAAATGAGTTTTAAAAATTGTAAAAAAAAAAAAAATGCATCGGCCGGGAATCGAACCTGGGGCGCTCGCGTGGCAGGCGAGCATTCTACCACTGAACCAAAAGCAAACGGTGACAGAATTGTGCATGACTCTGATACTTGTATATTTTAACTAGACGAATGACCCGGGCAACGCCCGTGTTTTACCCGATTGAATGTTTTAATTCCAATACTATTTGTTACAATTATAAATTGGAGCCGTGGATGTCACTCTTGTGAAACGTCCCGCTCCAAACTTTACATGTACATTAGGTCAGCTGGTATTACCCCTCATTTTCACCGCTAGAGGCGCGAGCGAATTGACTTTTTGTAAATATACATAATTATAAAGATAGAAGCTTCTATAGAAGATAATGATCATAATGATGATGCGCGCGCATCCGTGACATGAGGAATTGAGGACAGCGATGAGGAAAGACGGTCGTGACTATATATAGGGATGATAATAAAATAATAATAATAATAATTATTATTATCATTAGATAATGATAATGATCATAATGATGATGCGCGCGCATCCGTGACATGAGGAATTGAGGACAGCGATGAGGAAAGACGGTCGTGACTATATATATACTAGACGAATGGCCCGGGCAACGCCCGGGTTTTACCCGAGTGCGTATATATTTTAAAAACGTTTTAATTCAAATACTATTCGTTACAATTATAAATTGGCGCCGTGGATGTCTCTCTTGTGAAACGTCCCGCCCCAAACTGTGTGTGTCTTGAAAATATAAAAATAAAAATGTGAACGGAAAAATATGTCCAGGGTAGCCTAGTGGTCATGGCATCTGCCCGGTAAGCGGAAGGTCGTGGGTTCGATTCCCATCCCTTGACACTTTTTTATTTTATCCATTCTGACCAAAATCTATCCGTGAACTTCACACAGTGAACTTCACACAGAGAGAATAAGGCAATTATATAAGTAGATAATCCAAATTGTGCCTTATCACACACTATTTTTTTTTTTTGGCCTTATTACCTTGTGTTTATAATCTATGACGTAATGCCGGCGGCGCGCGCCCGTTGGCTGCCGGCGAGCACGTGACCTCCCTGTGCGCGCGCATCCGTGACAGAACCGGCCGGCCCATGACGGTCGTGACTATATATATAATGGATGGATAATAATAATAATATAATAATAATAATAATAATTATTATTATTATTATTATCATTAGATAATGATAATGATCATAATGATGATGCGCGCGCATCCGTGACAGAACCCATGACGGTCGTGACTATATATGTTGATAATAATAATATAATAATAATAATAATTATTATTATTATTATTATTATTATCATTAGATAATGATAATGCGCGCATCCGTGACAGAACCGGCCCATGACGGTCGTGACTATCTACAATGAATATGGCGCCTTTACCAGCGCTGCAGAGTTTGGAGGAGAATCGCCAGCGGGTCTCCAGTGATACTAGGTATTTCGAGGTCTACGAAGAATACGTAGATCGCATACTTCGCCGCTGAAGAGATGGTGATGGCGTGGTCCTCGAGACCAACTGGAAAGATCCAGGACTGCAGGTCCGGCCGATATTTGAACTTGAACTGAATGGAATGTGAACACCATATATAGATCTGGAAGGAGTCAGTTTCATTATTTCAACCCCCCCATACCATTCAATTTAGCCATTAACATATTTACATATTATTATTTAGTTAGCTAACCACGTACAGAAGTCGCCAATTACCCGGTTGCATAGTTTTGTGTGTTTGTGATTTATCAACAAATTTATTATCTTCAACATTTTATCACTCAAAAAATGTCTCTCAATTCATCTTTGTTCTTTTGTGTAAACAAGGTCGAATTTGTTACAGGGTTATCTATATGTTAACAATCAATTTGTAATTATAAATTTGTATTTCCTCCATTTTTTACGCGACAATGCTACCTATATATGGCAAAGTTTTCAAATTATAAAACACAATAAAGCATTCCCATCCCTGGACACTTTATTTTTCTGTTTATCATTACTCTTCACAATTCATCCTTTCATACTTCATCCCTAAGGTTAGAAATAATCATTATTTCTCCTTAAAATAAATTTCGATTTTTCGTTCAAAAGAAACACATGCGGGATAAATGTCGTTCTACAATGAAGCATTTATTCTCGAGAGAATCTGGGCAAAGCTGAGTTATTGGACTTGATGCTAATATGACAATTTTCATCTTCATATAACTTCATATAATTGTTTCGACCTTTAATTCCAGAAGACGCGCTCCCAGCACTGACTCCAGTGAACAATTCCTTCAAAGATGGCATACAATGGAAGTTAGGTTTTTCTCTTCCAGACGTTTCTATGTAATTTCCACATTTTTACCGCACGAGAGACTAATTAAGGACAATGAAAGATCAATTAAGAAAAATTAAGGGCGATTGTTAATTGACTGCCATTTTACATGATCCTCTATTCTTACATATTTACACATTTCCTTTACATAAATATTATCGGTGAGGTAACGTTCAGAGATAAACAATTCTTTATCAGTAAATAGAGAAACGGCAGGATTCCTTATCTGTATAGATGATTTATTTACATATTTACGAAGGATTTTCAACAAATTCTTTTTACATATTCCTACAAAGGAAAGGATTCGGTGGACGATTGGAATAAACCGTCGGTTTTCGACAGCTACGGCCTGGGATCGAATCTCGCATTTTAAACTTTTTTTTTTCTAATAAAAAAAAAATGCTCCAATGGGCCCCGATTCTCGCAAAAGTCCAACCCCACCAGCGAGTGCAAGTAACCAAACGGGGCTCTGACACATTTGTAAGTGCAAAAGTCGAACTGCTTTTCACATGTGTAGACATGTGCTGTACTTACAGTAAAAGCAGTCGCCAACTTCTACCTACCATGATTTTCATGGGCTGTTCTATCTTCATGTGTACTAGGGATAATAATTAAGGTATATAGTGATATAATGTGAATGCAAATTTGCATATGTGCTCATTAATATGCAATTTTTTAAACTAATAAAAGATTGTAGCGCGAATATTTCTGTTTTCAAGCACTTTCCTACCGACCTTACTGCAATTAGAGAAATATGTGGCTTATATGAATATTTTAATGCTTATTTCATCACTGAATGAGTAAACGCACATATGTAGACATGTGATACACTTACAGTAAAAATCAGTCGCCAACTTCTACCCACCATGATTATCATGACTTGGTACACGTGTACTGGGAATAATTTAAAAAATCATTATCATCACTTTCGAGGCTTAGTTCAAACATTATCAACAGGATTTCTGACACGAATACGAACACAGTGTCATTGAATACCTTGGTATTTCGGTATGAATACATATATATAGAAATGTATATTTAAGGAGCGTTATACCTCTATAGAAGGTAGAAAAGTATATTGCTCGAAAGCTTGCAATTTTTCTAACAATGAGAGATACAGTATTCCCAAGAACCTACTGTGTCTTTATTTTAATAAACACTGGGTGACATTATTCTCTCTTGGTATAAACTGTTCCGTCGTATTTTAAATTAGAAACAGTTTAACACTACTTTTCTTCTGCTTTATACTGTCCTTACTTGGGGGGTCAGTGGTTGAGTGGTCTAAACTGTTGGTTTTCGACCGCAACAACCCGGGATCGAAACCCACATTGGAAACTTTTTTATAATTACAAAAAAAAAAAAAAGAGTCTCCAATGGCCCCTGATTCTTGAAAAAGTCCAATCCCACCAGTGAATGCAAGTAACCAAACCGCTCTGACACATTTGTAAGTGCAAAAGTCGAACATGCTTCTCACATGTGTAGTCATGTGGTGCACGTACCATGATTATCATGGCCTGTACCACATATACTAGGAATAATAATTATTGAAGAAAAAACTGTACTTACTGCAATGGATAAAATATCGGCAGAGCCTGGCTCATCACTGATGAACCCTTCCTATCGTTAGTTTACAATCCTCCTGAAATATTGTTACCTTTATATTTACATATTATATAATCAAAATATCTTTCATTAAAATAAAAGCTGTAATCTTATAAACAAAGCGATAATTCATGTTTGACAGAATTCTATTCTCCCAGTAGAATATTATAAATACAGTTAAACCTGTCTATAGCGCCCCCTCTTGGAACTCTTCAAAATAGGGTTCTTTAGAGAGGGGGTGCTATAGAAAGGTCACTTTTAATGTAGTAAAATGTTTACATTTTAATGTTTAAAATCGGGCGCTATAGAGAGGAAGGCGCTATTTAGAGGGGGCGCTATAGACAGTTTTAACTGTTCCAAGCCGTAAGTTCCCATCTATATAGGTCTGGGAAACTTCCTTCATTGATAGGTTCGAGGTGATAGGAGCTTCCTGAGACTGACCATTCTACGATGGATGTGGGTCATGAGAAGATATCAGGGTTTAAGAAGAGAGAGATATTTCCCGTCAAAATAGACGCAACATTTTCTTGTTTGATCTTACGAAGCTGCTATGGTGGATAGCGGTACATATTCAAGAAAACTATAGTTCCACAGGTTTACCTCTTTCTCTTCAATTCGCTAGTTGGTGACTTCAATGGCAGCTCTTTGGATGACTTTTTAGAAGGCTTACCGAATTTTTCAAAACTGTTGTGTTGGGGCTTTTTTTTTTTACTGTTGGGATTCTGAGAGACTGCAAGGGGAGGACTACAGACTGGGTAGAAGGAAAGTACACTCATGGACAAAACTTAAGAAAGCTGTACCTTTCAGCATGTATATCTGAATTCAGACAATAACTCTGAAAAATATTACAGTGACCTTTATTGAAGACACACGAGATAACCAAGTGTGAACAAAAGTACCTCTGTCTCCTTAAAAAAATATATATATATATATACTACGACCGGCGACATCAAAGACTTTCCACTTCCTTAAGTTTTGTTCATGAGTGTATTTCTCAATGTTGTAGGGTCAAGTAAAAGACATTTTTATTCGAAACTAGCGCTATATTGTTTGCCTTGATCCAAACAGGTGTATTGGAAGTTTGGTGAATTCTCTCCTCGTTTAACACGGTGGAAGTTAAGGCGTGGGGTCACGTGACGGCAGTAAAAGCCGGGATTCTAGGGATGACTCAGCAGCGTTGCCAAATCTTTTGGAAAGAGATGCCCCCAAGACGATAAGTGGATGACTCATGGTTGCCATGGAAACCCACAGAGTCAAGTCGATGGTTTTTATAATTTCGTCTGCTTCCTTTCAAAACTCCTAATGACGATATTTTTGACAAATTGTTTTTATTGATTTTTTTGCCACTTTTCATCACTGATTTTTTATTCTTAAAGTGCAACATGTCAAATTAAAAATTAGAACTTTAGAGAGAAAAAAAAACCGCGAGATTTTCTTGATTTTGTGCTTGCATTAAATAAATCGCCGTGTCATCCTGGTATTTCCTGATTTTCTATGTTACATTTGGTGGAGATGCTGGGTATATTAGGAAAGACAAACTGAAGATCGCCAAGCTAACCTTGAGCCTTGGGTGCTGTGATCTACATTTTCCAAGACTGTCTCCAGGATTCCACCGCCGTGTCAAAGTCAAGGCTCCCCTACAATAAGACGATGTCCCTATTGACGATACGACGCCGAAGCCGCTTTTTACGCAGCAAGAGAAAAGATGCGAAGCTACTAGGGACAAAGTTCCAAGACTTCGATGGAATCCTTGGCAGAAGCACCTCAGATCCATGTCAGTATCTACAATATTTGCAAGCTGTGGGGTCACAGCTTCAATAGGGAAGGAGCTATGTAGCAAAATATTTATTATATTTTATGTACAGATTATTATTTATTTTTTAAAATATGCATATTTTGCTACTCTGTAAACTTTTCTCATTGTTTATCTTGTATATTATAAATGTTGATTTTTGTGTTTGCATTAAATAAATTGCCGTGTCATCCTGAAGTTTGTCTTTCCTAATTTTCTATGTTACAATATCATCTCAAACTTTCGGGTATTCCAAGCCCATCTACAGGACTTGTCTAAATCCAGATACAGTAATCCCTCGTTATCACGAACTCGGATTATACGAACTCTCGGTTTGCGCGAACCGTTTCTTTTCCGTTTATACATTTATTCGGTTTATACGAATTCGGTATATATTGTTTTAAGACGAAAAGGGTATTTCGTTCTCCCGTTGAGTTCGTCTTAACGAGGGATTACTGTATACATGTTGAAAGATACAACATTCTTACGTTTTGTTCATGAGTGTAATTAGTCATAATTAAGAAAAAAAAAAAGGCATTTACTGATCGTGAAACTGAAAGTTGCTGATGGCTTACGCCATCTATCGGAATAAATATCAACTAATCGTTGATTTTTAATTATTCCAGAATTGGCCAAATACCGTGTTTCTTGATTAATCAAGAATTGTGAATAGTCGTAATTATGTAAATAATAGTCGTAATTTTGGGGGGTAAAAGAGTCGAATGCAGGGATTAGATCCAGGTTATCGCCAATACATGTCACCAGTGTAGATGGAGGGTGGGCAGCGGTCGATATTGACATGATAGTCATATCGGGGAAGTGGCAATATCCGGCAGGATTGGGTGAAGTTTCCACCTATGGCAACAAAGGTAAACAAAATGGTGGTCGATATATGTATATATGTATTGATCTAAACACATTCCTCAAACACGGACCATGTTACGTAGAGGAAACAAATAAACATAGTCGATGTAAAAACTTATATGTAATTCTACTGTCCTTAATGTTTATGTCCATAGTTTGCTTGAAAACCATTTCTAAAATTCCACCTTTCAGTGTAGCATATATAAGCAGAATGATCCAATACAGTATTAGAGCTCTAAGAAGTAGTCTGGTAGATTCAAATTGGCGAAACCACTGGGAGGGTTCACCACTGATGAGCCAAGCCCTCCCAATATATTTTCATCGCAATAAGGACAATAGAAGTTTATTTTATGTGTAAAAGAAATATTCGTGTTTTAATATTTTCATTTCTTATTACTTTAACTACTATTACTAATCATATAGTGAAGAAAGAATAAAAGTTATCGGCGACGTGTTACTTTTATTAAAGCTGTAAATTCGGCAAACTTTCGGACTTTGACGTCCTTCGACAGGTAACTTTCTAAGAAACTAGAAGATAATATATATATACGTTTCTTGGAAATTTGCCTGTCGAAGGACGTCAAAGTCCGAAATCTTGCCGAATTTACAGCTTTAATAAAAGAAACACGTCGCCGTTAACTTTTGTTTCTTCTTCAAGATGATGTCAGGTGATATCTTCTCTTGTAATCATATAGTTTTGTTAAAACAATATTGGTCGGGCAAACATTCAATCAGGTAGAACACGGGCGAAGCCGGGTCATTTGTCTCTAGAGAGAGTTTCAGAATGTTGTCACATCTACTCAATGATATTGTTACATCATGATTAATGGCGCATTTCTTATATCATTTTTAATATATTTGAAATTTAAATTATATATTTATTTATTTTTATATTCTATGATATTTATTTAAAACAGATTATTTTTTAGATTATCATTATTTGTATTTAGGTACACGTGTGACTTCACTGCTCTCTTTGATGTGAGAAAATAAATAAAGGATTCTGGTGGCTACTTAAAGAAGACTTATCTCGTTATTCCCTTTTATAAATTTGTAGGATGGTTGAAACACGCTCTGGTAAGATGCAAGACCCAGCACAGGAGAGAATCCAGGCTGAAGAGTCTGCCAAGCCGCAACCTGGTGCAACAATTGGTAGAGATGCTAGTTCCGACCCAGTTGTCCTGAATCCCAACATCGACATCCCCAAGTTTGATGGAACGGAAGACCCTCGCCCATGGATTGAATCTCTTGAAGAAATTGGCTTCCTGTACCATTGGGCAGACTACATTATCTCTCGTTATGCTGCCATGAATATGATTGGTAGCGCCAAAACCTGGCTGAACCTACACAAGATAAGTTTCACCAGCTGGGAAAATTTCAAGAGCCGCCTAATTCAGGATTTTGCCTCAGACGCCAACAAAGAAGAAATGAAGATGAGGCTAAACAGAATGCAGCAGTGGAATGAACCTGCAATCAGGTTCGCAGAGGATATCCTTGTACTGTGCAACAAGGTCGACCCCCAAATGGAAGAAGAGACTAAAATAAACTGGGTTATTGGAGGGTTAAAGAAAGAATACTCTTTTGCCCTTCACCTAAACCCTCCTAAAAATACCAATGAACTTCTAGAAATTTGTAAAAAGCTGGATTTGTTCGAAAAGAATTACCAAGAACGTGCAGAAAAATCAAAAGCTCTTTATAATGGACCACGCTCTCCTCGTCCCCATCATCAAGAGCAATGGAAGAATGCTACGTCGTTCAGAAGACCATATCAGAACACCTCCAAGCCCCAGGCCCCCGCTCCGAGGTACTACCAGAACACCTCCAAGCCCCAGGCCCCCACTCCGAGGTATTACCAGAACAAGCCTCTGCCCCAGGTATCTGCCCCTAGACGATCTTACACTCCCAATCCTGAGCCAAAACCGGTCTACCCAAGTAAAACATACAATAAGAATCCAAATTCAAATAGGAATAGGACAGAAGACGGGAGACCAATATGTTTCAAGTGTAACAAACCAGGACACGTAGCGCGGTATTGCAGAGTCAGGTTTGTAAGAATTGTGGAAGAGGACCCCATAGTTACACAAGACAAGGTCGAAGAAGAAATCCGAATGGATAATGGAACTCAGAAGTCGAGACCTCTGCTCTACGCGGACGTAAGTAATAGCCCGTACTCGAGTATCCCTACAAGGAATAGATATGCCGCATTAGAAGATTTAAACTAAACATCGCGCCTGAGTCCGTCAATCAAAGCAAGTCGACCATAAATGGAATTAAAAAGTTGGACCCCAAATATAAAATGAACATTAACGTGGATAGAATCGGTATCTGCGAAGCTTTGATTGATACAGGCGCCGATCTTTCAGTGGTCGACCTTAATACAGCTCTCAACACAGGTCTTGAAATAATAAATCCTGATAAAATGTGCTCCGGACCCGATGGCAAAGAATTAGATATCGTAGGAAATATTATTTTAAATATAAAATTTGATGACAAAACAATCACACATCAATTTGTGATAATGAGAACACATTTGCGAATATTTATACTTGGACGTGATTTTCTTAAGAAAATGAACGCAAAAATTGATTGTCAGCGTGAAATAATCAAATATGACTTGACAGAAAATCGTGACGTAATCAAATATCAACAGAAGAAAATAAAAAGTGCAAAGGATGCCATTATACCAGAACTTTCTATTAAATTGATTAATGCATTTGTAGAAGCAGAGGATGGCGAATACATCATCGAGGAGAACCATAAAATGTTTCAAACAAATGGACTTCGACTAGCGAGAAGCTTAATAAATGTTGTGAATAAGGAAACATATATCTGGATAACAAACCCTTACCCTCGACCATTAAAAATATTAAAAAAACCAAACATTGTGCTTTGGAAGCCAGCCAGCCGAAGTGAATCTTGTGGAAGAAAGTGAACAAAAAGAGCATGAAGAACCCCAATTTCAGATAAACGAAAATTTAGCATATAAGGAAAAGGAGCAATTGAAACAAGTTTTGGAAAGGTACGAGGATTTGTTTTCGTCGGGATTAGGAAGATCCAACTTAGCGAAACATCGGATCGATACAGAAGGCGCGAAACCGATCAAACACAAGCCGTATAGAGTGAGCGCGAAAGAGCGAGAAATCATAAAAGAACAAATTGATGAAATGCTCAGAGACGGCATAATTAGACCATCCTCGAGTCCATGGTCCTTCCCTGTAATCTTGGTCAAGAAGCGAGATGGTAAGTACAGATTCTGCGTTGACTACAGAAAATTGAATGATGTAACAGTGAAGGATGTTTACCCAATTCCAAGAATTGATGACGTAATGGATACTCTCCAAGGATCGAAGTACTTCTCAGCAATAGACCTTAGATCGGGATATTGGCAAGTCGAAATTGAAGAGAAAGACAAGGAGAAGACAGCTTTCACTACGACCCACGGTTTATATGAATTCAACGTCATGCCCTTTGGACTATGCAACGCCCCTGCTACTTTTGAGAGGAATATGGACAATGTGCTTGGAAATCTAAGATGGCAGATTTGCCTTTGTTATCTGGACGACGTTATTATATACAGCTCAGACTTTCCAACCCACCTTAAAAGACTTGAAGCTGTCTTAAAATGTTTTAGTGAATCTAATTTGAAACTGAACGACAAGAAATGCAGATTTGCTTTTGAAGAACTTGAGATCCTTGGTCATATAACAAACCAACAGGGTATAAAACCGGCCGAATATAATATCAAAGCCGTTAGGGATTTTCCTCAGCCCAAGAAGGTCAAAGAAGTACAATCGTTCCTAGGAATGTGTTCCTATTATAGAAAATTCATTAAAGATTTCTCATTAATTGCTGACCCATTGACAGGACTCATCAGGAAAAATGCGCAATTTACCTGGACAGGAAAACAAGAGGAAGCATTTCAAAACCTTAAAAAAGCTCTGATAAATCCGCCAATCTTAGGTCACTTTGATCCAAATGCAGCCACCTACATTCACACAGACGCCTCTAACATCGGCTTAGGTGCAACACTGGTCCAAATTATCTGTGGGGAAGAGAAGGTGATATCATATTTGAGTCGAACTCTAAGTAAAGCTGAGCAAAATTACTCAACCACCGAAAAGGAATGTTTGGCTGTGGTGTGGGCGATATCAAAACTACGACCCTACCTATATGGAAGACACTTCAAGATAATTACAGACCATCACGCATTGTGCTGGCTGAAAAATCTTAAAGATCCAACAGGTAGACTTGCAAGGTGGGCACTGAAAATTCAGGAATACGATTTTGACATAATACACAAAGCGGGTAAAAAACATATGGATGCTGATGGCTTATCTAGAGGACCCCTACCTGAAATGGATTGGGTCGAAGATTATGAACGACTATTTTTGAATCAGATAATAAATGAAGAGGATGAATTCATAGAAAATGTTAAGAAAAGCCTTAAAGGAAGCAAACGAGCAATCACACAGAATTTTAAAGAGGAAAATGGATGTCTATATAAGAAGAACCCAAACCCTGAAGGCAGAGCATGGTTGCTGGTAGTGCCGAAGAAGAGAAGGAAAGAAATCATGAGTGAATTCCACAACCATATGCTGAATGGCCATCTAGGGCGTCGCCAGAACCACATACCGTTTGAAGAATAAATATCATTGGCCTTCCATGCTGAAAGATGTTTCAGAATTTGTAAAGACGTGCCATCTTTGCCAAAGTCGGAAAGGTTCAAATCAGTCGCCCTCTGGACTTTTGCAACCCATTCCCCCAGCTAACTACCCTTTTGAAAGAATCGGGATTGACTTTGTTGGTCCCTTGCCATCAACGAAAAGAAGAAGGAAGTGGATAATTGTGTTGACTGATTATTATACCAGGTACGCTGAAACAAAGGCAGTCTCAGAAGCAACAGTGAAAGAAGTCTCTACATTTTTAATCGAACAAATTTTTTTACGTCACGGGGCCCCAAGGTTTCTTATTAGTGACAGAGGTTCACAGTTCACTAGCAATTTGATGAAGGAGGTTATGAAAATGTGCAAAGTTAAACACTGCTTCACGACGAGCTACCATCCCCAGACTAACGGACTAACGGAACGGCTAAATAGAACTCTAATCAACATGATAAGCATGTATGTAAATACAGACCAGAAAAACTGGGACGAAATCCTCCCTTTCGTCACCCACGCGTACAATACCACGATTCAAGAAACCACAGGCTACTCTCCATTTTTCCTGTTATTTGGGAGGGAACCCATGTCCCTCTTAGACGACGATAATATCCCAATTGACAGTAACATGAACAATTATGACGAATATATAGAAAATTACTTAGATAAAATAGCAAGGACGAGACAGGTAGTCATTAACAACACAGAGAAGACTCAAGAAAGAATGAAGAGAAACTATGACAAAAAACACAACGAGAGAATCTATGAACCAGGACATTTAGTGGCAGTTTGGACACCAGTCAGGAAAATCGGAAAATGTGAAAAACTATTGAGAAAATATTTTGGCCCATATCGAATATTAAAGAAGCTGTCTAACGTAAATTACTTAATTGAGCCGAAAGATAATCCTGGCCAAGACCCATTGATTGTCCATGTCTCAAGACTCAAACCCTATTTTGAGAGAATTGATGAGGTAACTCACGAGGACGTGACGACCTCTGGAGAGGGGGAAGTGTTACATCATGATTAATGGCGCATTTCTTATATCATTTTTAATATATTTGAAATTTAAATTATATATTTATTTATTTTTATATTCTATGATATTTATTTAAAACAGATTATTTTTTAGATTATCATTATTTGTATTTAGGTACACGTGTGACTTCACTGCTCTCTTTGATGTGAGAAAATAAATAAAGGATTCTGGTGGCTACTTAAAGAAGACTTATCTCGTTATTCCCTTTTATAAATTTGTAGGATGGTTGAAACACGCTCTGGTAAGATGCAAGACCCAGCACAGGAGAGAATCCAGGCTGAAGAGTCTGCCAAGCCGCAACCTGGTGCAACAATATCATCCCTCAATCGACAACCTGATTGGCTATCGAGCTGTCAATCAAATGTGTATACGGGTCAGAGATTTCTGATTGGTTCTTCCTTCAGATCTAGTTGTCCGGCAATTTTTTTTATTAGGCTTAACGGAGAAATTTATTAATACCAAATTCTCTTCTTTTTTGTCATTTTGTTCAAATGACTGAGAAAGTTTCTTTGGTTTATCTATTAAATAATCTCTCCCATTCTCAAAGTGAATGGGTTGAAGACAATTCTTGGTTTGGGGCCTGGGGATGGGTGGCCAGGCAACAGTACAATGTACATAGTACTTTGTACATATTCCGCTTTACCTCCATCGAGGCTCAAAAATCATCCATTCTGGTTAGCAGCGCCGTAAATAAAGATATTTCCATGGTTTAATAAACAGATTCCTTCAAATATAAGCCAAACCCCGCTAATTCGGTTTTATCATGGACTACCAACAACAAAGTTCTAATTAAAGGTAAGATTTATAAGACATGGTTGAACCATTAACATTTCTGACGGTGTATATTGCTGCATCATGATGTATATAACGTCTTTTTCTGTCAACAAAATTATACTATTGTAACAACATATAGGTAACTCAGGTTCTTAAATTATATAATATAGTTCTTCTTATTATTTTTTAAAAATAAAATAATAATATTCGAAACTATTATAGACGCGTATGATTCTTTTTAAAAATAAACAATTTCTACTGTCCTTACTGTAATGGAAAAAATAATGCGAGGGCCTGTCTCATCATCTCATTCATTGCAGTAAGGACAGTAGAAATTGTTTATTTTAAAAAAGAATCTTACGCGTCTATAATAGTTTCGTATTTTGATAACAGATGGCGCGCTAATGCATCATAAAAATAATAATATAAAAATTTAAATTATTTGATTATGTCAATATATTTCGATAAAGTTTTACCTACATTTAACGCACACACACAAGCACACCACTGGAACTACGTACCATTATAAACGTTGACGCGAGGAGGAGAAACCGTTTCTGACAGGAGACACAGCATGAAGAGACCATCCTACCTACGGGGAAGACAACAAATAAATGAACTGAACAACTTTAAAATGTCATTTATATACTTTATTTAGATTCATTTAAATCAACTTAAGCAAATGGTAAGTCGTTGATGTTTTTTTTTCTTTTTTGACGTGACAACGTCTTAAATTAGGTTGCGGCTGGGAGTCACTTATGAAAAAGTGTAACGCCCGGTAACGTTACGATGAGTCATCGAACGAGAGTGCTGCGCGCGCAGCTGCGCGCGCAGCGCTAGAGAATTAGGCGCATTGAATCGGCGCATGCTTGTCTCTGTCTTTGTCTTTCTCGAACGTTCTTGGCGTTGGAAAAACAAGAAAGCGTCATAATACAAGTTCACACGTGTGGTTAAAGTATCGTCAGCTGTGTCTGTAGTGAAAATGTGGAGTGCTTAGATTCGTCATTTACAACAACTACAACAATAAAGGTAAATAATTGTACACTGATATTTCATTATCGTAAACTATGATTGATTGATTAATTGTTAGATTGACACAAAAGTTGAGAAACTGAGTTTATAGGTTATGTCATACTATTGATAAATGTTGATAGTGTTAAGTAAATTATTAGTTTAAAATTAATTAATTAATTAATTATTATTTTACAAATTTTAAATAGTTTCAAATTTATTTAGCAAAAATTTGAACCTTCGATCTGAATAAATGTTTTGATTTTCGAATTGATTCTTTAAAATTACAAATATTAAGAAAAAGTGGCAGATATAAGAAAACTTTATTTAAACTGTGTTGAGCAAGAATTTTAACATCTAAATTAAGTAAATGTTTTAATTTTCAACTTCATCATTTACAATTACAAATTTTATTTAATTTCAAATTTATTTAGCAAAAATTTGAACCTTCGATCTGAATAAGTGTTTTGATTTTCAAATACCAACGCGGCTGGTGGAGTGGCGATCTATCGTAAATTATCATCGACATCTACGGCGGAAGTGTTCCAAGTTGCGATTACAGACGTAACTCGTGTCATTAAAACCAAGGGTGACATGTGCATGACTGAAGTTACTTGCTTCGCCGCTAATACTAGCTTCAAGTTTATACTCGGTGCTGTATATATTCATCCAGGAGCTAGTATGCAGGATATTGGAATGTTACTATGGCAAGGACTCGGTCCGTACATTCACAACAGCCAGTACGTGCCACCGTTCGTGCAAGTTGATTCTAGTATACCGATTCTTCTGTGTGGTGATTTTAACAAAAACGTAAAGCCTGACAACTCGTTTCTTAAATTCATGAAAAATACGTATAATCTTGATTGCGTATCAAACGTTTCTAAGTCAACTACGTTAAAAGGAACAACTATCGACTTGACTTTCGCAAGACACATTACAGCAGAAACACTTCCTTTCATTTCATATTTCTCCTATCATCGTCCTATCCTCAACAAAATCACTCAAATAGCAAAAATTTGAACCTTCGATCTGAATAAATGTTTTGATTTTCGAATTGATTATTACAAAATATATTTCTATAGTTAAAATTTGTGCAATTCTTATTTTCATTCAATTCCTTGTTCCTATTGTGCAATTTAATTATATTCATATCAATAAATATTCTACCGTTGTCACGTAAAATCTTCGCCCGTAAAACCGACTTTACAGGCAACCATTCTTTTTTTTTTTTTGAAGGAGAGAGTCAATTTTGTTCATACTTGGTTATCTCATGTATCTTCAATAAAGGTCACTGTAATATCTTTCAGAGTTATTGTCCCGATATACATGCGCTACGATAAAATGTACAACTTTCTTAAGTTTTGTCCATGTGTGTAGTCTTACAGATGGATAACGCCACTGAATCTGCAAAGGAAAATAATAAAAAAGTTAATTTAATGATAATATTGCCTATTTTATTTATACAGAAAACCCTTTTTTAGTATTATCCCTAGTATACGTGGTATAAGCCATGATAATCATGTTGGTTAGAAGTTGGCGACTAATTTTACCGAAGTGTACCACATGTCTACACATCTAAAAAGCAATTCGACTTTTGCGCTTACAAGTGTGCCAGAACCCCGTTTGGTTATTTTCACTCACTGGTGGGGTTGGACTTTTACAAGAATCGGGGGTCATTGAAATTGAAGACTTTTTATTTTTAATTTGAAAAAAAAAAGTGTCCAATGCGGGATTTGATCCCGGGTCGTTGCGGTCGAAAACCATTGGTTTAGATCATTCATCCACCGATAATACAATTAGTCTCATACACAGAGCTTGAACCTGTCTACAGTAGATTGTAGGGAATGCTGCCTACGCAAGTATAGCGAATTGAAACTTCCGAGAATTATTTTTGGTCCTCTTCTAACTCAATCCACTTTACATAATCAGATTAAAAGTCGCCACCAGTAATTATAATACAGAAATATATTCTTCTCACACACATTTCTAAATACATGCACTCATGAACAAAACTAAAGGAAGTTATACCTTTTAAGCATGTACGAGATGATTTAAGATGTACCTCGTATATCAGGATTCAGACAATAATTCTGAAAGATATTACAGTGACCTTTATTGAAGACACACGAGATAACCAGGTGTGAACAAAATTGCCTCTGTCTCCTTTTAAAATAATAAAAACAGACGACCGGCGACATCAAAATATGAAAATTTCTTAAGTTTTGTCAATGAGTGTATATGCATTAATAAAGGATTTTACGTGTGTATATTCTATTTCTGGAAGGTATAATACCATTTATTCAGCCTTGAACTAAAGTTTCTAGTATGTAACAATGGGCCCCACAGCTGGGCGCCATTCTCAACAAAGTTACCAGAGTAAGTTGTAGCTTTCTATAACTGTCCTTAATGTTGATGTATTTCTACTGTAAAATGGATGATGGGAAGTAATTCTGCTACGTCCCTCATATTCTATCTGTTCTCCTTTCTTCTTCCTGCTTATCTAATATATAATGTTTTCTATTTCTTGATCTTTATTGAGAACTCATCCCTCGAAGGTTTGAAATAATGATTCAAAAATATTTCTTGAGAAAAATCGAATCAAACTGATGATGAACAAGGCTGATATATCATCACCAGTTCTATGACCTTGAAGCTCAAGAATCAAAATGGCTTCAACATATCCCTCTGTAAGCTGTGCACAGAGTTTTAGGAACATTCTTGTTGATCTCAAGGTTTTCAACAAAGAACGAAGAAATGGTCAATATATTGAATTATGGACTTTCGGTGTGACTCTTGTACATATAAATACCCCTTAATATATAAAGTTGTTATTATTATCACATAACATATGCAAATTATGTTGTGTGAGAAAAAAGATATCAAATTTAATCTGAGAATTTTGATTGATATGACGAAGCCAAAGATATTTGAGGGGCTTCTAGAACTCAGAATAACGTAGCAGAACGAATGTGAATCAAAATGAAATGCATGATCTAAGAACTTGAGATGGTGTGTCGAAAATATTTCAAATGTGATTCAAGAACTTGGAATGATGTAGCAAAAAGAGATCGAATATGCTCAGAAAATTTGAATTGATATGACGAAAAGAAATCAAATGTGATTTAAGAACTTGGAATTATGACACTAAAAGAAATAGAATGTGCTCTGAGAACTTAGAATTACGTGACCAACGGAGATTGAGTATGTTCTGAAAACTTCGATGTGACGAAAAGAGAAATCGAGTATGTTATGAAAACTTGTAAGAATGTGACGAAAAGAGATCGAATGTGTTTGAAAACTTGGAATGATATGACAAAAAGAAATCGAATGCGTTCTGAAAACTTGGAATAATTTGGCAAAAGGGAATCGAGTATGTTCTGAAAACTTAGAATTATACAACGACAAAATATATCTTATTTGAACTGAAAATGATGTGTTAAACGAAGAAATCCAAATGTGTCGACCTAACATTAACGTCGTTCCATCTTTGGCTTTATTTTACAATGAAATTTAAGCATTCACAAAAGTCGTCTAAGTACAAGACACGTAAGTAGTCCTAGTACTAAGAAAATGCCTAGAACCTATAACGTCTGTATACCATTGATAATTATTGCTTTAATGATTTCATTTATTAATTATTGAGCAAATATGATTGCTAAAATGCTCTTCAAATATTTGTATATTATTACATAGCAGTTATGTTCTTAGTTTTATAAAACACCAATGTGCCAAGAATTAACCTATACAGAGAGAGATTGAGATTGAAACTGATTTATTTCAATGTCCATATAAGATTATATCAGGTTAAATATATAATAAATATAAATATGAATAAATATGATTATATAATGATAAATATAGGAATAAAAAGATATCTATATTAATAAAATGCAAATTTCATAAGTGTTGTTCACTAAAAACTTTCGTTACAATGCATCAATTTCGACCAAATTTTCAACATTTATGTAAAACGAGATGGAGCAGGTTTTGCTTAACATCAAAATATTTTTCCTAACTTTAACATGCGTAACTTCGCTGTTATCGATTAAATACAAAAAAATCAACAGAGTTAATTTTATTTATATATAAATACAAAAAAAATTCAGCAATTCATTCAACTCAATCTAAAAAAATATTCAAAACAAGCAATTTTAAGATAACACCATATGTAAAACAGTCGGCCAAGAACACAACAACGATATTACATCTTTCTCACATATTCACACACAATCTTGATTAATAATTAAAACTAATCTTTAACATTGTTTATTATACTTCATAATATATAATATTCGTTAGGCAAACTTTCACTCGGATGATAAAACCCGGGCGAAGCCGGGTACACATCCGCTAGTAAATATATAAAATAATTGATAAGAGAGAGTGAGAGATACTGTGGACTATATACAAAACTAATTTTAAAAAGCAATAAAATATATTAAAACATTTAATTTGTGTGATTTAAATAGTTATATATTTAAACATATTTAATATGAGTTTACAATTTTAAAAAATTATCGAGTTTTTGAAGTGAAATTTTTCGTTAAGAAAAATTAATCAGCATTTTTCATTTTTAAATGCTATGGCAAATTATTTTTATTTCACAGAAAAATGTTTTAAAAATATACTTTTTTTATCAAGCAGAGAAGATAAGGCTGTCGTTACTTATTATCAGTAGAGATCGAGTTATTTTTAATTATTTTAATTGTTTAGAATATTTTTAATTAAATAATGGTTCGTTTTTAAAACAATGTTAAAGGAATTTTTATAATCCTCATTATCAAAATGGTTGTCGTTTTAGATTAGCAAATATCGTTTGAGAGATAACCCAGGTTTGTTCGAGAGAAGTCGTCTGCATTATATTAAATAATTTTTATAGCCAAGAGAAAATATTTTTAAAAAATAATTTAAAATTTTGCATTTTTATCACCGAAAAATAATTGGCTTTTAACTATTAGAATAGCTATAAAAAAAGGGCACACCATATATAAAATTAAATATAAATTAATAAATTAAATAATATTTTTTAAAAGAGTTAATTTAATAATCAAATATCATTTTTTTTGCCATAATGATACAATGTAATTTTAAAAAATAAGAAAGTTTTTATCTAACTCTATACCAACGCGCGTATTGAATTTATGAATATTTTTACTCTTATATGTATTTAATGTGTGATAGAATTTCAAATTTTAATAACGTCAGAAAATTATTTTTTAAATTTTAATTCAAAGAAGCACATTTTAGAAGTTTTATTAAATTTCGTAAAAAAAAAACCTTAGGTGAAATATATTAAAATTGTTCCAATCACACATAACCTCAGTTTTTTAAATATTTTATTTATTATTTGAAAAAAAATAATATTAAAAAAAAAATCGTTTGAAATAAATACATTTCAAGTAGATGATATTTTGGGTAACAATATATCAAATTTGATTTTAAAAAATGAGGAATGCATTCATTTATTTGTTATAAATGCTTTAAGATACCTAATATTCATTATTTTTTTTAAATTTGACTATTTGTGAATAAATTTATTCTATGATCATGAGAAAAATAATAATGTCTGCTCCACAAGCATACTTTTAATTAAAGAATTCTTGATGTTCTTTTATTTTAAAGAGAGAGATATTTAACTTTTAATATAGTGTATGATATTTATATTTTTTTCCAATATATATGTTTCTACACACCCTGAGCTTCTTTTTCTATAAACTTTTACTGACTTTATATGGAAATAAAGGTCACCTTTCACATCAAAACAGACGTAAAAACCACACTCCATCTATTGACCATCCCGCAAACTAGCGTCCTCGGATCGGTGACAAAGCCACAACACTAACTTTGGTGAACCGAGAAGCGTTCACCTGGAGACCATGGTTTCGGGCTAATGGCTCTTGTCAGTTCAGGGCGGGTTTTATTCCATGAGATTCATGAGAATAGATGGCGTCTGGTTTTGATGAGAAAGGTGACTTTTATTTTTATAGATTTTTATCCTTCCGGAAAATTTGCACATATATTTTGATTGTATAGGTGAGGTCAGTGATAAGTGAAGTTAAGCCAGAATATTTCAATTTTAGATCATTGTTAGGTGAGAGTTGTATAAGGGTAATTTTTTATTGCTTTTACCCTGTAGAGCTGCTATATTTATAGTTTTCCTTTTTTTAAAGTTCATTACAGTAAAACCTGTTTTGAGAGTTTCCCTATCATAGGAGTCGATATTTTTTTTTGTTGTGGAAACCGTTTGTACTTTCAATTAATCATCTAATCTTACCAACTCATTTATTGCTGGTTATAGATCTGATGTCACATGGTCGGTCCGCTAGTCTACGTGTGCGACATGTTGTAGGGAGGGAGAGTTGACACTGAAGGCGGGTCAACACCAAGATGGATGACCCCCTCCATGTAGGGAAGACTTGGCGGGAATCCAGGCTGGCAGAGCAACAATCGGTTGCCTGGCAACATTGGAGGAGGAATGACCGGTCACCCTGTTCTTTTGACTGTCTTGTCTCGGCGTTTGGTCGGACATGCGCAGAACTGGGCTATCAACGGGTTAGGCTATCAATTCTGTGTGTTGTTTGTCCTAGATTTATTAAAGGGATCCTATAGTAGAAACCTGAACATTCGTTTTGTTTGGACTCGGCGACTTTGTCCGATGGCTTTGATATTACTTCAGATTCTATAGGAAGTATTTTCTACTATAAGTTCATCCAACGAAGCTACGTTGAAGAATTTCTCGCATTTTAAAAAATCTCTGCTTTTGCCTTTGCTTCTTTTTGGACTTCTGCTGAAATTGGCCTTTGGTTTCGTTTTTAATATCCGATTCTTATAAAACATGTATAGATTTTGCGTGTCATTCTTGCGCAGGGGCCATGCTAATATTCTCTGTTTCGTTCCAATTTTAGTATATGTACCGCCGAACTGGTATCACAAAGACCATGCTAATCTTCTATGTATCGTTCCTATTGTAGTAGTTGTACCGCCGAACTGGTATCACAGGGGTCATGCTAATCTTCTATGTTTCGTTCCTATTGTAGTAGTTGTACCGCCGAACTGGTATCACAGGGGCCATGCTAATCTTCTATGTTTCGTTCCCATTGTAGTAGTTTTACCGCCGAACTGGTATCACAAAGACCATGCTAATCTTCTATGTATCGTTCCTATTGTAGTAGTTGTACCGCCGAACTGGTATCATAAAGACCATGCTAATCTTCTATGTTTCGTTCCTATTGTAGTAGTTGTACCGCCGAACTGGTATCACAAAGACCATGCTAATCTTCTATGTATCGTTCCTATTGTAGTAGTTGTACCGCCGAACTGGTATCACAGGGACCATGCTAATCTTCTATGTTTCGTTCCTATTGTAGTAGTTGTACCGCCGAACTGGTATCACAAAGACCATGCTAATCTTCTATGTATCGTTCCTATTGTAGTAGTTGTACCGCCGAACTGGTATCACAGGGACCATGCTAATCTTCTATGTTTCGTTCCTATTGTAGTAGTTGTACCGCCGAACTGGTATCACAGGGGCCATGCTAATCTTCTATGTTTCGTTCCTATTGTAGTAGTTGTACCGCCGAACTGGTATCACAGGGACCATGCTAATTTTCTATGTTTCGTTCCTATTGTAGTAGTTGTACCGCCGAACTGGTATCACAGGGGCCATGCTAATCTTCTATGTATCGTTCCTATTGTAGTAGTTGTACCGCCGAACTGGTATCACAGGGACCATGCTAATCTTCTATGTATCGTTCCTATTGTAGTAGTTGTACCGCCGAACTGGTATCACAGGGGCCATGCTAATCTTCTATGTATCGTTCCTATTGTAGTAGTTGTACCGCCGAACTGGTATCACAGGGACCATGCTAATCTTCTATGTTTCGTTCCTATTGTAGTAGTTGTACCGCCGAACTGGTATCACAGGGACCATGCTAACCTTCTATGTTTCGTTCCTATTGTAGTAGTTGTACCGCCGAACTGGTATCACAAAGACCATGCTAATCTTCTATGTATCGTTCCTATTGTAGTAGTTGTACCGCCGAACTGGTATCACAGGGACCATGCTAATCTTCTATGTTTCGTTCCTATTGTAGTAGTTGTACCGCCGAACTGGTATCACAGGGACCATGCTAATCTTCTATGTTTCGTTCCTATTGTAGTAGTTGTACCGCCGAACTGGTATCACAGGGACCATGCTAATCTTCTATGTTTCGTTCCTATTGTAGTAGTTGTACCGCCGAACTGGTATCACAGGGACCATGCTAATCTTCTATGTTTCGTTCCTATTGTAGTAGTTGTACCGCCGAACCGGTATCACAGGGACCATGCTAATCTTCTATGTTTTGTTCCTATTGTAGTAGTTGTACCGCCGAACTGGTATCACAGGGGCCATGCTAATCTTCTATGTATCGTTCCTATTGTAGTAGTTGTACCGCCGAACTGGTATCACAGGGGCCATGCTAATCTTCTATGTTTCGTTCCTATTGTAGTATTCGTACCGCCGAACTGGTATCACAGGGACCATGCTAATCATCTATGTATCGTTCCTATTGTAGTAGTTGTACCGCCGAACTGGTATCACAGGGACCATGCTAATCTTCTATGTTTCGTTCCTATTGTAGTATTCGTACCGCCGAACTGGTATCACAGGGGCCATGCTAATCTTCTATGTATCGTTCCTATTGTAGTAGTTGTACCGCCGAACTGGTATCACAGGGACCATGCTAATCTTCTATGTTTCGTTCCTATTGTAGTATTCGTACCGCCGAACTGGTATCACAGGGACCATGCTAATCTTCTATGTTTCGTTCCTATTGTAGTATTCGTACCGCCGAACTGGTATCACAGGGGCCATGCTAATCTTCTATGTTTCGTTCCTATTGTAGTATTCGTACCGCCGAACTGGTATCACAGGGACCATGCTAATCTTCTATGTATCGTTCCTATTGTAGTAGTTGTACCGCCGAACTGGTATCACAGGGACCATGCTAATCTTCTATGTTTCGTTCCTATTGTAGTATTCGTACCGCCGAACTGGTATCACAGGGACCATGCTAATCTTCTATGTATCGTTCCTATTGTAGTAGTTGTACCGCCGAACTGGTATCACAGGGACCATGCTAATCTTCTATGTTTCGTTCCTATTGTAGTATTCGTACCGCCGAACTGGTATCACAGGGACCATGCTAATCTTCTATGTATCGTTCCTATTGTAGTAGTTGTACCGCCGAACTGGTATCACAGGGGCCATGCTAATCTTCTATGTTTCGTTCCTATTGTAGTATTCGTACCGCCGAACTGGTATCACAGGGACCATGCTAATCTTCTATGTATCGTTCCTATTGTAATAGTTGTACCGCCGAACTGGTATCACAGGGGCCATGCTAATCTTCTATGTTTCGTTCCTATTGTAGTATTCGTACCGCCGAACTGGTATCACAGGGGCCATGCTAATCTTCTATGTATCGTTCCTATTGTAGTAGTTGTACCGCCGAACTGGTATCACAGGGGCCATGCTAATCTTCTATGTTTCGTTCCTATTGTAGTATTCGTACCGCCGAACTGGTATCACAGGGACCATGCTAATCTTCTATGTATCGTTCCTATTGTAGTAGTTGTACCGCCGAACTGGTATCACAGGGGCCATGCTAATCTTCTATGTTTCGTTCCTATTGTAGTATTCGTACCGCCGAACTGGTATCACAGGGGCCATGCTAATCTTCTATGTATCGTTCCTATTGTAGTAGTTGTACCGCCGAACTGGTATCACAGGGGCCATGCTAATCTTCTATGTTTCGTTCCTATTGTAGTATTCGTACCGCCGAACTGGTATCACAGGGACCATGCTAATCTTCTATGTATCGTTCCTATTGTAGTAGTTGTACCGCCGAACAAACATGTAGTGTTAAACATGTATAGATGAAACTTTGTCAATCTAAAAATAGGAATAAAAACTCACAAACAACGCTGAAACCTTTCGGAATTCTCCTACTTTTCAAAAGGTATTTAAAATTATATAAAAAAGAAAAACACCTTGCATATATGTTTTAAAGAAAGATCAAACACAGCTGTCCCTATCTGTTCCTAAAACATTCAGAACCGAGAAGTTTGCTTGTCTAAGTTCCCAGATATGCTCCAAAGATTGAATTCTTGTGTTTTTCACTTGGATCTTGTATCACTGTAGATTGGAACGGCGCATGACGGAACCGTTGACTTCTGTCTTTACTTCTAAAGTTGTTCGATTAAGTATTGTTCAACATTTATAAATTCAATTGCCATCTATTGATAATATTTGTAACAATTATTTTTTGGCAATGTGTTTCTTTTTACATATACCATTAAAATTTTAACTCTTATGGACCTTACTGCAATGATAAAAGTTGTTCAATGAGAAGGCTTGGCTCATCAGTGGGGGAACCCTTTCAGCGGTTTCGCCAAATCAATTTCCAGACCACTCTACTATTGTATGGGGTTGGTTTTCCTATATACACCGAATTTACTATGGATTACAGCTTAGGAGTGTTTAGGGAACCTATAAACATTACATACAAAATCTATTTAACATTTAAATTTTGTTTTGTAATAAAAAGTTATAACATTTTTACTCCCTTTAAAAGCTTATAAGATATATTAAAAAAATATTAAATACAAATATACATAATTAGTATGGTAGATTAAACTGGCGAAACCGCTGGGAGGGTTCACCACTGATGAGCCAGGCCCTCCTATTAATTTTTCCATTGCAGTAAGGGCAGTAGAAATTGTTTAATATCAAAAAGAATCTTACGCCTTTAAAATAGTTTCGAATTTTGATAACAGATGGCGCGCTAGTGCATCATACAAATATACATAGCACACTACTGTTCTAAAAGATTTTATTTTTCCATAGTTTTCTTGAATAACACACAACACAAGGATTTCCTCTTCCCTGTGTCGAATATATAAGGAAATATAAACTACTAGCGGACGTACCCGGCTTCGCCCGGGTTTTACCCGAGTAAAGGTTTGTCTAACGAATCTCTCGATAAAGTGAACATTTTTTCCCGGTCCCTTGAAAAATACTCGATAAGTTGAATAAAATCAATATTAATTGGTTCCCTCGGTAATTGGAAGTTAAAGGAATAGTATCTTGCCTTGGAATTGTATCATTATTCTTGTCTCAAATAAATTGCCGTGTCATCCTGAATTTTGTCTTTCCTAATTTTCTACATTACAAAATCATCGTATCATCATGATAATATTTAGAGCAGATTGTTGAATTATAACAGAGAAATTAGAATATTTATCTTGATTATTTTAAAGCGAAAAGTTATTTCAAAAATTTTATTTGCTAGAAACCTTCCCAGTACTATACTGAATAACTTCCCAAAGTTTCATGGCGTTCCAATGAGTGGTTTGGTCAGGCATAAAGGACACACACACACATACATTCATTTATATATATATATATAGATTAAGTTAATATTAAAGCGGTTTGGTAGATTAAACTGGCGAAACCGCTGGGATGGTTTACCACTGATGAGTCAGGCCCTCCCAATATTTTTTCCATCGCCGGAAAGACCATGGAAAATTGTTTTATTTTGAATATGAGAAAATTTCGCCGTGTACTAGTTTAAAAATTCATTAAAATATATTCATCATATAAATAATTAACATCATCACTACCAATAAATACCAGCCATCTCCGATACGGAGGTTGACTATCTTGGAACATTGCCACACTGTTCTCTATGGCATTCTCTTGACCTCTTCAAATCTTTTATAGTTACAGATATATAGCATTCAAATATATAACAAATAAAAATGTTTATTTATATAACAGCGATAAAACTTCTTTTTATAATGTAGCAAAGTATTTATTATATATGTACAGATATTATTAATTGTTTGGTATCTATATATCATTTATATTTTGCTACTCTGGAAACTTACCTCATTGCTTATCTTGTATCTTATAAATGTTGATTTTGTCATAAATAAATTGCCGTGTCATTCTGAAGTTTGTCTTTCCAAATTTTCTATGTGACAAAATATGATCAGTGAATTTTCCAGTAAAAAAAAAAGGGAGTTTTGAACCAAAAAAAATATTTCGTTCAAATAAATAAAGAGTTCAAAAAGGGAGCGTCATCTAGACATGAAGGAAGGTCCCAGGAGCGAATCCAGGATTACAGCAGGACTCGAGAGACCGAGGCATTCAATCTTTATTTGCGTTCGTCTGACATTTTTACTTCTTTGTCTCCAACATGTCTTCCACATATTGGGAGGTTCTCCTCCTTAATGGACATCCTTTGTGTATAGCCGTCTGGTAATTACTGCAGAAGATATATTTGGACTTCTTAGAGCCGACCACTTTGCATATTTACCAATAGATTTATATGACTAAAAATCGATATATAACATTTTAACTTTAATTCTTATATATTTTCAAATTATTTCTTCTGATCTTTTAGATATTAAACATAATGCGTGTCGTTTATATGTGAGAAATAAAATCATTTAGAACGATTTTTTATTGATAGATGCTAAAAAAAAAAAAAAAAAACTAAAATGTAAGAAAGTAGAAAGTCTCTGATATCACCGCTCGTCAATATTTTTTTAAGGAGACAGAGGCAATTTTGTTCACATTTGGTTATCTCGTGTGTCTTCAATAAAGGTCACTGTGTATCAAATACCTTTCAGAGTTATTGTCCTGCTATACAGGGTGTACCAGGTAAATTGGGAATTTCAACAATGGTATTTTAACTGAAATTTTTTGCAAGTAAAAATTAAAATATCCGAATGAAATTTGACACAGTAGTAGATAAAAGGATATAATTTTTATTTATTCAATGTAGTTTCCATTATTAGCTACAACAGTCTCGAGGCGAGTGCGGAATGAAGCACAGGCCTTGGCGACGATGACCTTGTCCATTTGGGTCATCACCGTGTGAACTGCTTTCTTGACAGACTGGATGGTGGTATGAGGAGCTTTGTTGACATCTCTCTCAACAACGCCCCATACATAGTAGTCGAGGGGATTGCAATCTGGAGAATTAGGGGGCCAAATATCAGGACCCCCAGTGACTAGGGACGTTAAGTGTCAGCCACGATTGTGTCTTTTTTGCCTTATGGGCTGGAGCTGAGTCCTGTTGGAAGACATACTTCCTTCCTGCGGCCACCATGTCCATCCAAGGCTTCACAACGGTCTCCAGAACATTGATGTAGGTGTCAGCGTTCATCCTAAGGCCCTTCTCAAAGAAATGGGGAGGCATGACATCACCTTCACTGCTGATAACGCCAAGGACCATTACGGAGGCAGGAAATTTCGTGTGCATCACGACAGGTATCTCTGAGGGGTCTTTACAGATCCAGCGATCATTCCTGGGATTTACCTTTTGGTCCACGTCAAAGTTCTTTTCGTCAGAGAAGAACCTTAGCATGCCAAAAGAGTCGTGTTTCAGGTTGTTGAGGGGGCAGCAGCCTTTCCTTTTCTGTTATTCTTCATATTCTCAGTCAGCAACTGACCTTTCCGAAGGGCATAAGACTTGAGACCAAGGTCCTCATGGATAGTTCTGACAATTGTCATAGAGCCAACGTCCATTTCCTTGGCTATGGCCCTCATGCTCTTCCCAGGGTTTCCATCAATCTTCTCCTTGACATTTTTGACAAATTCTTCGCCTCTTACCCTGTCCGATCGACGCGAGTGCTTTTTCCTTGTAGCTACCCCCTCTTTGTTACTGTCGGCCTCATCAAACTGCTTCTTGACACGATAAATAGTGGTTTTGGGCAACTTAAGAAAATCCACTATCTCTTTGGGGCTCCTTCCGGCGCGCAGAGCAACGATGATGGCAGCTCGATTTTCAAATTCTCGGTTACTCTTCATCACTACACTGCGCACACATGTACTGTCGCATTTAACATGAATATGGCTACGTAATGAAAAAAAAAAACAAGTTTTTAATCTCAAGTAGTTTTTGTTTTATGGACTGTCAAAGTTAGCCCCAATTTACCTGGTACACCCTGTACATGCTAAAAGGTACAATTTCCTTAAGTTTTATCCATAAGGGTATATTAATTGTAATTTATCTAAGCCAAAAAATGATATTATAAAAAAAACTTTCATTTTCCAAAGAGAGAAGAAGAATTTTTTTCAAATTGCAGAAATACGAGATATATTCCTCGTTATTCTTCGATATGTTGCCGAATCAATTATCAACTTCAGATAATTCTGTGAGATATATCAAATTTCTTATAAAAAAAAAATGGTATATTTGAGTAAGGGGAGAAACGGATTTCTTGGAATAATTTCAGATATATTTCTATCAACTAAGTAATTTATTTTCTTCGAAATACCGTTTTGATAAAATATAAAATTTATAAACTGAGACCGCTATAAACTATATATTTACAGAAATATCGATATTTTATTTATTTCGCAATTAGAAAATAACATAGTTCTCTTTATTTTTGTCTTGTCGTCGTATTTTGAGAAAATGTCCAATATAATTATTCTTATCATCCCTTGTACAAATGGTACAGGCCATGATAATCATGGTAGGTCGTAGTTAGCGATTGCTTTTACTGTAAGTGCACTACATATCTACATATGTAGAAAGCTGTTCGACTTTTGCACTTACAAGTGTGCCCGAGCCTATTTTGGTTACTTGCACACACTGGTGGGGTTGAAATTTTTCAAGAATCGGAGGCCATTGAAGCACTTTTTATTCTCGAGAATGAAATGCGGGATTCGATCCATTTCGAAGCAGACGAAAATCGACAGTTCCACCACTCCTCCAATCCCCATTAGGAAAAGATGAAATGCGATAACTGAAATAAAAATCCAAGCGATTGTTTTTCAAAATACACTCATGGACAAAAATTAAGGAAGTGGAAAGTCTTTGATATCGCCGGTTGCCTTTTTTTTTTAAGGAGACAGAGGCAATTTTGTTCACATTTGGTTATCTCATGTGTCTTCAATATAGGTCACTGTAATATCTTTCAGAGTTATTGTCTCAATCCCGATATATAATACATGCTAAATGGTACAATTTCCTTAAGTTTTGTCCATGAATGTGTCAAGAGAAATCGCATCAATGTCTAAAATTTATATCAATGTAATTTTATAAAAATATAAGATATAAGTACGTTAAAATTTCAAATATTTACAAATTTGAAAAGAAAACATCTACAAAGTAAAATAGCTCCTAACGCCCCACACCTTTTTTTTTTTAGTAAAAAAAAAAAAATTATAATGTTCCTCCGGGTAGCTAAATTTTGTGTTAGTCTTTTTTTTTTTCAGATTATTTAGAAATAAAAATGTATTTTAAAATTATTTAAATTTATTTGGTTTCGCAGAATTAGTTAAAAAAATACATTCTCTATAGAATATATAAATCCAAAACGCTCAAACTGCTAATGAATTTTTCAAAAGTATTAGAAAATAAATTTGATTTTGAAAATTGAAAAAAAAAGAAGATACATTAAAAGTGTCAAAATTTGTTATTATTCTCTTGAATTGATACACATTCAATACAAACAACCAGGTACGCATTTCGGTGTTGTGGGCCTCGTCAGTATGGTGCAGGCTGTACGATTACAAGAAAGGAAAGAGATATGTTCGATGTAAGTGATTATAAATATTTATTGTGACCACAATAGTTTATATAAATGTTCATAATTTACATAAATACCTTCAACAAGAATTTATCCATATTGCCGGTTATATAACATTCCATTTTGATTTGTTTGATAAACTGTCGAAAATCGATGGAAGGGTTCACCACTGATGAGCCAGGCCTCTCAATATAATTTTTTTGCAGTTAAACCTGTCTATAGCGCCCCCTCTTGGGACTCACCAAAATAGTGTGCTTTAGAGAGGGGGTACTATAGGCAGGTCACTTTTAATGTAAATCGCATCGTACTATGTATTTAAAATCGGGCGCTATAGAGAGGAAGGTGTTATTTAGAGGCGCTATATAGACAGGTTTAACTGTATATTTATTGCAGTATAGATAATAAAAAAATAAAAGAAATAATTATAATGCAATGACGCGCCATATATACGTACATATGAAATGAAGGCATTAAATCATCGCATTAAGGAAAGTAGAAGTTTATTTTATGTATGGAAGAAACAGTCGTGTACTTTCATTTCTTACACACATTAAAATGTATGATGCACTAGCGCGCCATCTGTTATCAAAATTCGAAACTATTTTAAACGCATAAGATTCTTTTTAAAATTAAACAATTTCTACTGCCCCTACTGTAATGGAAAAATTAAAGGGAGGGCCTGGCCTTTAAAATAGTTTCGAACATTAAAATGTATAAAATATGTAAGTTAATATATTAAATATAAACGCTAAAAAAGGTATTATTATTATATTTTAAATCGTTAAAAACAGATTATGGGGAGATTAAAAATTCTAATTTAAAGACCTAAAATAAATATACAAAATTAAAAATATTCTAAATAGGTAAATTATCGTGTTAGTCATTAGAGATTTAATGTATCGTTTGCTTTTATTTCTAGCGAGTCAAAATGGCGTCGCAGCAAATATTTGAAGGGAAACTTTTCGACATTCACAATTTGGGTTTGTTTATTACCGCCTTTAATTAGCGGAAACATTAAGAAAGGAACTTAATCTCCCCTATATTTGTATAACACAAACCTTAGCTAAACGTATTATTGAATTTTTGATACGTGTTTTATGTCGCTATACTTGTATTTAAGGTTGTCCCAAAAGTTCGTGTTTTTCTTAAAACGTTTTTCTTATTACTAGGTAAATAATATTATTACGGCGAATACATAATAATACATAATACAATACATAATACGTCCAGGGTAGCCTAGTGGACATGGCATCTGCCTGGTAAGCGGAACATTGTGGGTTCGATTCCCATCCCTGGACACTTTTATTTTTCCGTTCATCATTACTCTTCATAATTCACCCTTTCATACCTCATTCAAAAAGGTTAGAAATAGTCAATATTTCACCTTGAAATAAAATTTTGATTTATCATTGAAAAGAAACTCATGCGGTGTAACTTCAAGTGTCGTTTTGCAATCACAGGCCGCAGTGTATTATATAATACAATTACTTTATACATAATACAAATATATTATACATAACGGTGAATAATATTGGTATTTCAATTTTTTTTTGCAAGTGTTTACCTACTTTTGGGACAACCTTGTATATAGAATATATAATTTTATATATAAAAAATACAGACGCTATTTCAAGTAGACATATTTGATGTATATATTTGTTTATTTGTTTTGCATATTTTTTTCATTTATAAATTAATCTCATAATTTAGTCTGTGAAAATAAAAATATTGGACCGGTGACAAAAACAAAACTGAGAATAGTTGGCTTAATGTTATGTAGTTATGATATATAATTGTTTGTGATGATATATAATTAATTGTGATGTTTATGTAATTTTGATTTTAATTGAATAAAATATATAAAGTTTAAATGTGTTTTAAACGTTAATAACAAGCACAAAACAGTATTGTAATATTTACGTTAATTTTAATTGGATATACGTTACCTTGCGTATATATTATATAAAATATTATTTTTTAAATAAAATAAAAACAAAATATATTATGACAATAATGAGCATAAGCTGAAAATTTGATATTTTCCCTGAAATATAAAACTGAGATTTACAGTTCAATTCCAAACTACATATAAAAAACATGGATGTTTATAATAATATTAAAAAAATGCATCACAAAAACATTTTGAAAATCCAAGTTGGATAAAACACGCGATCAAAGAAAAATCAAAATTTCTAAAGCGAACATTCCCGTAGAAGTTATGCGATCTGTTCGACAAATGTTTTTCTTTTTCTCTTCTCACCACCAAAACTAATGAATCAATCAACAAGAAATTTCGCATTTTGGATAGCTGAGGATGTGATTTAACAAATAGGCTATTCAAAGCAGGCGGTGTATTGAAAATTAGCTCAATAATATACCGATTTTCTTATTTTAGTCTGAAAATCATTATAATATATTAATTAATTTCTAACGCCACTGCACTACTACTATTAAGAGAAATAATAACACAATATAACCGTAATAAAATTTCACTTTTTAGAATAATATTCGTTGGGAAAACTTTCACTCTAGTAGAACCCAGGAGAAGCTGGGTCATGTGGTCAATATAATATATAGATTAAATTAAACAGGTTCCCCCCCTGGAGCGTACATGAGAAATAGCCAACTATCCAGATTTTAAACTTTTAAATATATATTTACATGTAATACGTTTATATACACGTTTTATATAATATATAAATATCTAAATACTGTATAATATTAAATTTTACTTATTATGTGATTAAAATATTTTGGAACATTTTCGATTCTAATATTATATGTTTATTTCTAAAAAAAAAAAAAAACAACTTATAAATATAATTTCTTAATAATAAAAATTAAAAGTAGCAATTTTTTTAAATCTATTTAATTCAATTTTTTTTTCTGAAAATAAAAATAATAAAGAGAAAAAAATAAAGGTAGAAAATAAATAAATAAAGGCAAGAGAGGTTATTTAAATGCAAACGATGCACACCACAAATCAACAATGCAGAAGAAAAGTTTGAAGTAAAAAAAAGTAAGGTCATTTTATTCCTTTTCTTATGTGAAGAAAACATAAATAATAATAGTGGGACGACGACATATCAGGGAAGTACGTGAAGTTTGTGCTAAGGGAAAGTTAGGCCTAAACACCGGCAGTCCACCCCCACGTTCGAGTGGGAACGTCCGCGGCCAAGCTAGCGCCCTCTCCCGTGTTCGATTTGGTTGCTCGCTAGCACCATCGTCTGCAACTAACTTCTATTTGTGTTTTCTTCTCCGGGGTCAACGCCATGTTGTTGCAACTCGCGATCTGGCAAGTTCAAGGTAAGCTTTTGTTTTCTTTCTTTATACCACTCTCTCTTTATATTTATATTTTTAAAATATCATTCATTTAAATTAAGAATATATATTTTTAAGAAATCGATCATTTTAACCAAATTTTCTATTTAAAAGCCGCGCGCATGGTATTTTATAACAAAATAATATATTACATACGATGATATATAACTACAATACATAATTTTAGATGTATATTTAATATTATTTTGCCGCATTTACATTATTTATTCCATAAATATATCCTATATTTTTATATAAAAACATAATCTGAGAATAAATACCATTTAAGACATTTATTATTATTAATAATAGTAAAATATTTTAGTACAATAATAATGCCATGCACACATTTGAATAGTTTTATATATTTATCAGAATTTGAGAAAAAAATATTTTATATAATTCGCGCAGAAGCACAAATATTATAAAAATATAAATCAATAAGAATTTTAAATATTTTATTAATATGGACTAATATAATTCCAAAAGATATTTTTAAAAATACTTATTATTACGAACTAATTAAAAAATTAACAAATTTATATGCATTTTATATATAAAATACAAAAAAAAATATTTTAAAATAAAATTATTGTCTCTTTTGCTATATCATATTTAAAAAAAAAAAATGAAAATCAATTTATTTAGTTTGTTGTATATTTTATATAAATAAAGCATATAAATTTGTATTTTTAACTTAAATAGAAATTGATCCATTTTAATATTTATTAAAATTTTCCTAGAGAAAGAGAGAATACGCTTTGAATTTATATTTATATATTTTATTCGAAAAATAATTAAAGAACCAGATATCTCATTTCCCTAAAGTTATTATAGGATTTATCAAAAACTATTATTTTACCTTTCTACAAAATACTGGTTTGTTATATAATGATTAGGTTTCTAAATATAAAATGTTTGTGTGTGTGTTAAAAAATATTAAATAATTATATATTTCTAAAAAATATACATTAATTAAATTCCTTTATATATATCGATTTCTATTGAAAATGATAAACAATTTTATTTTTTAAAAACAGGAGGAGGATATAAAGACACTTTCAATTCAGAAATTTTTAATGGATTGTATCTTTGTTGATTTTTTTTTCTTTTGAAAGAGAATTCGATGTCGTTTGTTTTAAACTTTTCCTATAAAAAAAATGGATCTGGATATTTATTTTATGAAAAAAAAAAAATATATATGTCACATTCTGCTTATAAATTATTAGTAGATGTAAATTTTTACGCCGTTAGGAATTATGTAAATATTTGTAACTATATAAAAAGGCGCGTGATTGAAATAAATTGGATCAGACGATTAAATCTTCTCTCTTTCTTTACGCAAAACAATATCATCTGCATATTGGCGTGTACAGATAATCATAGTAACGTTACATATATCTATGACTTTATAAATTGGAGCATATATATATATGAAAAATAAAGTTAAAAGTTGCTGATTTCATCGTGTTTCCTTTCATGGTTTTTTTTTTCAGGATGCCCCAAAGACCAGATTTTTTTGGTCGTTGAGATACAGCTTGCACCACGCTGATGAGGGCCAGCAGCCCGAAACGCGTACGTGGTTATCTTTTCTTGATTAATCAAGAGTGGGTATTTAGATAATTCTGGAATATTTAAAAATCAACGATACAAAAACGACATGATACGATATAAAAACAACATAGCTATATTTATGTTGCTCTAAACACAGTAGAATTTATTAGTAATTACTTACAAATGTTTTTTCTAAACGGATATAATACTCATTTAGAGGTTAGTATTTATACAATACGTATATATTTTATATTAATGCATATAAAACTTCTTTTAACGATTGTCAATTTATATGTCCTTTAGTTTTTTAGTAAGAGAGCGCGAATAAAATTTTAGGTTAAAATTCGATTAAAACGTGAGTGTACTGAAATTGTTTGCATCTTCCCATAATCGTCCCACCTCAAATATAATGGAAACATATGTAAATATAGTATATATATAATGAAATATATATTATAAATATCATATAAAAGTTTTCCACTGTTTTCAATGACAATATTTTATACTCTTTAATAGCAATATTTTTTACACTTATGTATGCCGATAGATGGCGCTCTGTCATCTTTAACTGCTCATTTGGGCGGTCAGCAAATGCCTTTTTCATCATTTTAAATACATTACCGTCTTCTTCGCCGATATTCTCACCTCTTTTGCACATGTTTAGGCGTACGTATGCAAAATCTCCATATTGCTGGTGATTGAACATGCCGGTGGGCTGTGTGAAAGTATTTTTCTCCGAGGATCCGTCCCATCCATGGATAGCTGGTTTATGTGAATGGATTGATGGGTAAATGCACAGAAAATTGGTTGTTAGGAATTTTATACCAATATGTATTTTTAAACGTAATTTCCTTTTTCCCCTCCATCTACCCAGGGTTGTCAACTCCACGCAACACGCTCGATACTCCGTAAAAAGATGGACTTGAGAATGATTTTCGATTTTTTATTTTCTACATTTTATCGATGTGTCGCTAACCTTTGATTTCCGTTTACGTCAATTACTTCGTCGACATAACCGGCAAACACACACGACTCGTGATCGAATCCCGCAGTGATCTTTTTTTTGTTTTTTTCAACGGCCCCCGATTCTTGCATAAGTCGAACCCACCAGTGAGTCCAAGTATTTGGTGAAATTAACAATATTTAGTGAAAGAAAAGGGATAAGGAAGTTTTTAAAAATAATAATTGCTTTCTGAGGTAATGTTTGTTTTGGTGTTTAAATATTTTTATATTTGAAAATTTCAAAATTTATCAATTTATAAGTGAGGCTCTTACTGATAAATCAATCTATTCTGTAACATTACACATCTGCTTATTTAAAAATATCTTTGTATTTATTCATTAACAATGGCATTACTCTTTTTTTTTTCAGGCATATTATTTACGAAATATATAAAGCCAAGAGTATTGACTTGGAAAATAATTTTACTCGTTCGCCATTATATCATTAAAAATATCACAGAGAATGGTATTATACAATTTTTACCTTTTAACGTTTAAAATTAGGATCATTAAATATTCTTTCTAAAAGTTTTTTATAGTATGATGTAATTTTGCTTTGTGTGTGAGTTCTATTTTTGTTTTTGTTTTGTAATAAAAATAATACAAAGAGATTTTCCCCTTCAATGAATTTAAAAAAAAGTCAATTTTGACCAAGTTTTAAACGATCTCGTAATTTACCGCTGTTAACTCCTTAACAGAATATATATTTTTTACTAAAGTTCCATTAAAAAAAAAAATCTTTCTTTTTTCCTTTTCTCTCTACCATTTCAATGGAAATTAGAACACATTTTTTTTCTTTTTAATTGGATATAAGATTTCTAATTGCTTCTCAATTGTTCTCCAATTGTTCGTTGAAGGTAACATTTCATCGCTACTTATTTTTTTAAATTTCGTTTTACGATTTAACAATTAGCCCCACATTAATAGTCCTGATAATTAGTTGTAATTAGATACATATATATGTTACTGCTTTATTTCTTTAATTAGGTTTAGTTGGAAAGTAAATTACTCCTTAATTTGTGTGGTAAATGGATACTCTCGGTGGTTGAACGTTTAGGTTTGTTGCGGATTTCTGTTATTTCCAAGAAAAATGTTCAAATATGGTAATTTATTTGGTAAATTATATCGAGTTAGGCCTTTATCTAGTGATGAGAAAGGACAAGTCCCGAAAGCTTCCTAATAAATTAACAAAAAAAGTTCATATTTTGTTTTCCCTTTCTTATATACCCTTTAATATATCTTTATACACAAGAAACAGCTTTGTTCGTGAAGCTATCCCGGTTTATTTCACTCTATTTTATCTTAGCACAGTTCCCTAATTACCTTTTTTAATTTCCCGACTATGACGCTATCCCCTTTATAGTGGACTTTCGGCCAATTTCCCCAAAATAGTCTAGTTATATAACAAAGTTTTACTGTGCGCGGGATATTCCAAAATTTTAATGACACGCGAAAATAAATATGCTGTATAAACTTTAAAATAAATTAACCCCCCGGGATAAGTAATTTGGAAACTTGAATACGTAAACAAACTTGGTGAGAGTTTTATAATTTAAATATTGTGTATATATACGATATATATCCTGGTATGTCGCAATATGGTATCGGAATGATGCGACAAAGAAATTTGAGGATACTTAAACCAAGATATGTCCAACTTTATCGATATTTCACTTCTTCAAAATAGAAAAATAAATATTATAAAATATGCTGGTGCTAAGAGGTTCAAGCTGGGAGCGACAACCTGCGTTCGCCGACATCGCGCTCCATAGAGAGAACTGGGAATGAAATGGACACCGTAGAATATTGTAACAAAGTATTATTTTATTAACAGAGTATCATTTTTAATGTTTATATTTTGCTACTCTGTAAACTTCCCTCATTGCTTATCTTTTGTTTATTATCCATAGTTTGTTCTTGCCTGAAATAAATTGCTGTGTCATCCTGAAGTTTGTCTTTCCTCATTTTCCACGTGGCAATATAATTAAGGTGTCTTGGTCGATAGAATTCTCATAGAGTATATTGAAGATAGGAAGGAATACAACGGACTGATAGTTGCCCTCAAATGATCGAGGAGGGATGTGGTGTTCTGAAGAAGATTGGAGGAGAACCAGCCAGTCCGATACTCGGAGTGGTTAACGGTACTGCTGGAGGAATATATGGAAGTGGAAGGCCGGGTGGAAGGAATTCAAGGACAATTTAGGGAAAAGACTCGACGATATCATCAAAAGACTGGCTGTAGAAAGGAAGCTCAGGAAGGACAAGAAAACTGACAGCCAACAAACCTATTGCTTGTTGAGGAGAAATAGATAAAACATTAGAGGTTTTGTGACAAAAAAAAAAGAAGGAGGAACCACGCTAAATTTAGACATGGAGGAGAATGCATGTTGGCTCGCACATGTTGACATCCATTACACAAGGGTAGTCCACATGTTTCAAGAACAATCCGTGTTTACTTTCCCAGGCCCCACCCTCACCGCAGAGCGCGTATAATTATTTTAATTTCTAAATTTGGAGATAAAAACCCATATATGTATACCCGTATATAATATTGATACTAAAAATATATTATTTTTGATTTACAAATCCAATTTTAATTCCCAACATTCCAACGGACTACACGCTCATTTTGATCGTGGTATTGTTTGGAAGTTGTCGCACAGATCACAAGTGTCACCCAGGTAATTAGAAGTTGATGCAAATCCGAAACAAACACCAACATAATAGATGGCTGTGTTAAAATAAGTAACATTTCAAATTCCCCTTTAATATAAAATGCTTAAAACAAAACTACCGCGCGTTGATCACTTTGTTTAAATCTTAAAACCACCCATATCGTAAAAGACAAACTATTTAGTTTTTTGAAAATGAGACCCTGCGGTCAGAAATCTCTCAATTCTTCTATGCGATAAATCGAAGTTGTTAAATATGGCTGAATCATTCGTTAAGTAGGCAATCGTTTGAAATTTCCTCTTCTCACTTTCATTTTTCCTGGCACTACACCTTCAGATACATTTGTACCATTCGGTTGGCAAAGAGCGGTGTGGACAGACCCCGATTCTACTGTATTTACATATTAGGTCCATTACTCAACTTGGCCAGTGTTCTGCCGGCTTGCCCAATAATTCACTTTTAAAATCTTTTATTAGTAGCAGCAGCAGCAGAGTGTGATATAATATAGGAATTCTTTAATGCTTTATTATAATCATTTTCGGAGATTTAAAAAATGCTAATTATTCTAAAGTATGTTAATTGGGCCCGTTATTAGATTAATTTGCATATCAAGGGATCTCTAAACTATCGCAGTGATTCACTCTATATCCCCCGTCAAAGGATCAACCCGATACTGCGCGGTACACCACACAATCACATATTTATCTACATAGATATATCAATATTTGAAATACAAAATCTATAAGTCGATACAAGCAGTCGAATGGTTAAACTGGTCAATTGCTCTGGAAAGCTTCGCCATGGACAAGTCTGAAATTCTCAATGGCTTTTTTTTAATTTAAGCGACTAGTGGAAAAATGATTGGGGATATATAAATGGGAAAATATTTTTCAAGGAATGAGATACGCTGAAACTTATATGAGAGACCCTTCTGATGTGCGAGTGACTATCTCTGCACAAAAAAGAAACTTAATTTGCCAACCTTCAAAGAGAGACCAGAAGACTAGATGGTCTCTAATGAAATGTTCTATTGTATCTACTTTAGCACTAATTTCTTTTTTCCAAATAAAACGAACTTCCTCCTGTCCTTACTGTGATATAAAAATATTGGGTGGTCTCCTGGCTCATCAGTGGCGAACTCTCCCAGCAATATGGCCAACTGTATCGGCCAGATCTCTCTACTATTGTATAGGACTGTTCTGATTATATAGCCGGTGGCTTTGGAGGAATTCTTGGTGATGTGAAGGTATAGAGTTATTTCATGGTTACAAGCTGTCGTATCAGACGTCTTCCAGGATGCATCATCGTAGGGAACAGCTACTCACTCACTCACTCACCAAAGGATGGAGTGATTAACCATGCAGTGTCACACGTCCTTGGGACTTGTCGCTGTCACTTGAGTGCCATCCGCCGTCGCCGGTGTCAAACTCTGTGTCAGCAGGTACTGTACCCTGGGTTCTTACAATACACGTTGATGACCAGGCTGTATAGACATGTATTTTCCTACCTATCTTTTCTAATATTTCTCTACACTACATAGCTGTGGCTACATCTCCTCACTTAAGAAATACCACCATCAATCACAAATGTTTCTTTTCAAGTAAAACAAACTGTCCTTAATGCGATGAAAAATATTGGGAGGGCTTGGCTCAACAATTTGATCCACCTTTTCGAGCTCTAATACTATATTGGACGATCCTGCTTATATATGAGTCACTGAAGGGTGGAATCTTAGAAATGAAATTCAAACAAACTATGGACATAAGCTTTTATAACAGTAGAATTACATATAAATATTTACTCGGATATCTGCGACTCCATGTGGTTACCACCCTGAACGACCATCCTTGTGAAACCAAAAACTGACCTTAATTTGATCGAACCTGTCAACCTTTTATGAGAGACCATCTCCAGGAGAGACCAGGAGACTCTATCCATGCTTTTCGATATTCTTTCATTTATAAGAAAACATTTTCAATCTACTTCGGGTTAAACAGAAAGGAGCTCTTGTCGAACCCTAAAGAGGACTTGAGAAAGTTAGATGTGTACAGCTTCTAACCAAAAACTGTTGGGAAAACTGAAGCAATATTCTCCCACACGGGAGAGTAAATCTACACTATATAAAATTGTATTGAGCGAAATCACTTCATAACGAAAGGAAATTCTTTTTCGATAGTTAATATATAGTTTTGACTTTTTATATGGAGAAGTAAACGGATATAATTAATTGATCAAATTCTCTATATCTAACTAGATATAGAACCCAGATTGTGCCTTAGTGACTGTTTACCCCACACATATTGTTCTAACAAAAATGCGCTAGTAGTAGTAAAGATAGGAATTTTCTGATATGTATATGCGGATAAACACACAATATATTTATTATTTTCTTATATATATGATGTAGTTCCACTATAGATGCGTGAAAAATTAGCAGTCGTTTGTGGCTGTCTCCACCTCAATCATCATCTCTTTATTTTTCAAATCTTTTTAAACAAAAAAAAAATTTACATACTCCATTTAGTTAAATCTTCAGTAAAAACAAAAAAAAAATTACATTCTATCATTCAAAATGTATCATATATATTTACATATTGCCTTGACACGTCTGTCTGTCTGTCTGGAGCAAATAATGAGATGTGATGATGATAAAAACATCATTAAGGTGAAGCCTCAATAAGGACTCGCTCTAAGTTCTGGTTTCGTTAATAAAACATGAGCATTGTCTCTCTCTCCCACCCTCTATACATTCTGTCCGGTTGGTTATATTTATGTGTAAGAGACAGATGCTAATTATATTGGTAAGTTAACCTCTTCTTATAATTCAACATTTAATTGATATATTGGAATTTTGGATTTTGTAAAAATAGCTCTTTATTCTATATACACTCGAGTAAAATCCGGGCATTGTGCGGGTCTTTTGTCTAAGTTTCTCTCTCTATAATAAATAAGATTTCGTTTTTAGGGGGTTTTCATCATAGAAAGAATTCATATTTTAAGCCGCTCAATGTAATAATTTAGTTTTTTCGGCGAAATCACAAATAGTTTGATCGGGTAGTTTTGATTTTGAGGGGGAGGGAGAGGTGCTTCTTTTAGATAAAACTATATTAAAATATAATAGAATGTGATCCACTCACGCTATACAAGACCAAAGCGAGAAACCATTTAAATAAAATATATAGAACTGTAAATACATGATTAATTGAAATTGTAACTATTATTCCTGTAGAAGGGCAGCTTGCGCCCGAAAGCTCGAATTAATTTTTCAAATAAAGAAACTCATCCTTTTTGAATCTATTCATTATTATAATAGAATTGTACTCGTTAAATGTTTTAAAATATATATGTTTGTAAAACCAAGCAAATTTTAGTCTACCCCCCTAAATATAGTAATCATAAAATAGCAATATATTTGGTAATATATTATTAGTACAATATATTTTCCTTTTTGTATGGAAACGTCTCCAAAGAGAGAACCTCACACATTTGAAACCATCTTTTGTTGGTGTAGCCTGTCAATAGATGATGATGATGAAAGAATTATGGCGTCCACAAATCAACAGAGAATGTCCCGGGGAGAGCCAATTTATTGTCTTGGAGCGTAATGTGGCTCACCATGGCAACGTTGGTTTCTCCAGAGAAATATGAAAATCATCGCATATATACCGTCAATAATCGATTTCACGCCTGTCACACCAATATTTCACAGCCTTCAATTCAAATTTTTATTTTAAATCAATCGCATTTAAGACCGAGATGTTTCTTTTCAATGAATAGAATAGCTTTGATTTTTGTTTCCTAGGTAAGGGCTCAACTTTTTTAATTCTACTATAACAATATCTTCATTTCTTCTGTTGACGAGGAACTGCCGTCTGTGCGAAAGCTGCTTCATTTTTTTACACTAAAATATTGAAGAATATATTTCTACATCTCTCTTAAATATATTTTATATAATATTAAAGATGCTTTTAATTATACAAAAACAAATTCTCTTAAAAAAGACAAAAAATGACTTTCTATAAATAAAATAATAATAGAGAGTTTACGAAAATTGAGCCAAAGAAAGGGAAATAAAAAATGAAAAAAAGAGGAAGAAGTTGACCAAGGCTAAGTCCGATATTGTGGTCTCCAGGTGGCGTTCTCTAATTGCCAAAACCGGTGTTGTCACCCAATCAAGCTTGCAGAGGCGGTCAATAGATAGCGCTTAGTTTATAAAATCTAGTTTGACGACAGGTGGCGTCCATTCTTTTTATAGATCAATATCCTACCGGCAAAATTTCCATCTGTATTTTGGGCCATAGATCTGGTCACTTTGCCAGCTGAGAGAACACCCCTCTTTAGATATTTCTGAGAATTCCTTTCAATTCTTATGAATTCAAAGCCCACCCTGGACTGACTAGGGCTATTAGCCCAAAACCATGGCCTCCAGGTGGATGTTCTGAATTCCCCGAAGCTGGTATTGTAGCTATCTCTCTCCCCCTTGTATAATTCTTCTCAATGTATAATTTTCTTACAACATAAACCTTAGATTATTAAAACATTGGATCAGTAAACACGAGGGCAACCATTTCGTTCAATTACATTACTTTATTTTTCATATAACATTTTTGTAAACAAAAAAAGGTGATGATGATAAATTCAATGAATATTTACACAATCATAGAAAAATTGTATTAAACCTTTATATAAACATAAATATTCTAACTAAATTAAACACCCCTTATGATCATCGTTCCATAGACCGTCTGATTACAGAGATGGTCAATATATGGCGCTTAGTTTTTGAGTCTGCTTTAACGGGAGAGCATTGTATTTTTATTTTATTTTTTTATGAAAACAAATCGCCAATATGTAATTTTGTAAATCTCAATAAATATCTCCAATGTATGGGAAGGAGGGGTGTGGAGACCATGTATTCTAAACACGCTGGATCGTAGAAGAGCAGGTGACATATTGCATTTTCTTCAACTGTCACAACCCATTGTAATTTTTGCTAAACTTCCCTTTGTCAGGTGCAAGAAACGGGCAGGAAAGTGAGAGAAATCCTCCCCGGGAACCACCGAAATAACCCCGTCGTTCCATCACTACTATGACGGGAAGTATTTGGGGAAGGATTCTCCACACTCCATAATCCCCCCACTCAGATGCTGAAAATTCCCCTGTCGATTTGGCAACACGGATATGGGTTTCCATTTAGAGCAGTGTTTCCAAGGAAGACACATTGTCGCACAATACTTGTTGTTGTCGTGTCCAAACACAATACTTGTCGAGAGAATTCTTTAAAAGTGTCGCAAATATAGCAAAATCTGATTCAGGTTGATTAGTGTCATATATATATAAATAATGTAAATAAAATACAGATGTATTTGTTTGATGTGTGTTTGTTCCACAGTGACGTATATTGTCACAATATAGAGTGGAAGAGGAGTTACGGCTATAATTTTGCTTCCGGAATAGGCAAATATAACAGATGGTATATTTGCATATACCTGATAGTTAGCATATTCCCTTTGTTCCGCGTAC
>CP092868.1:8820396-8832774 GCA_030710605.1 Cordylochernes scorpioides | reverse complement strand
AAAGTATTGTTTTAATTCAATTATCATCAAAATGTTTGTTTGGTATATTCTCTATATTCACAATAGAAGTGATAACAGCTTTAATAAAAATTCTATATACAGTTACGAGCGTCATGCATTCTTAATTCTTCAGTTTTCATCTCTGTCACCGTTTGCTTTTTTTTTTTTGGAATGGCGCTCTCCTATTGGTTGGCTACGATCACGCCACCTTTGCCCCCCCCCCCCCCCCCCCCAATCATGCCCCCCCCCCCCCCCCCCCCCCCCCCCCCCCCCCCCCCCCCCCCCCCCCCCCCACTCGCTTTATGGTTTTTGTAACTATTGTGTTGGAGCGGGTCGCACCTTAAATAAATGCATATATTAGTTAATAACTAAATGGAATCCTCTCTTTCTTTTCCCCAGTAAGAGACGCTTACGGAAGCCAACAGTACATAGACAGATAAAGCACATAGGCTATAGTTATTAACTAATATATGCATTTATATAAGGCGCCAATTTATAATTGTAACAAATAGTATTTGAATAAAAACATTCAATCGGGTAAAACACGGGCATTGCCCGGGTCATTCGGCTAGTAGATTTACATTCACACAGGACCAAGTAGGCTCACTTTTTTTTCTATGAATATTTAATGGGCATTTAAAGAAAAAGTATTATTAATATAATACAGTAGGTCAGAACTACAGTATTTTTATAATACAGTAGGACTTGGATAATTCGAAAATGTCTTTAATTCGAATATTGATCTTGGTCTCTAGAATTTCCATTTTTAATTTGAATTTTTGGATAATTGGAATTTTTTTTTTTTTGGTCCCTTGGGCTTCGAAATTATCCAAGTTTGACTATATTACACTTCATATATATGTAGGAAACGGAGTAGATATACTAAATGGATTTATTTAATTATAAATCTTATTTTATTGGCGTATATTAATCATGTAAAGCATTTTCTCCCGTAAAAGGGCTTACTTGCCCGAAAGCTCGAGATATTTTTTAAATAAAAAATATTTTAAAAGAAACTTTTCCCTGGAGGCTTTATGTTTTTATTTTAATAAATGGATTTATTTATAAGTTTACAATTTTAAAACAAAATTTAAAAAAAGTTAAAAAGTCTTAGTCTTCGGTTGTCATCCTATACGCTTCTTCTGCTCTTCTTGATTCCATGTTGCCAGCTTATTCCTAATCAAATCTCCTACATATATATATATATATATATATATATAACACACAAAAAGAAATGGCAATATGTTCTAAAAAATATATAAATTATTACACATGAACTTTCATCTCTAGCTATTTCTTGAAATTTATATTTTTAACAATTTCTGAACAAAAAAAAAAGGATATTTGAAAGGGATATTTAATTCAGGACTCTTAAACTGATTGTCACTTTTTTTTGCTTATCCCTAGTACACGTGGTACAGGCCATGATAATTATGGTGGTGGGTAGAAGTAGGTGACTGCTTTTACTGTAAGTGCACCACATGTTTACACATGTGAAAAGCAGTTTGACTTTGCACTTGAAAATGTGCCAGAGCCCCGTTTGGTTACTTGCACTCGCTGGTGGGGTTGGACTTTTGCAAGAATCGGGGGCCATTGGAGCATTTTTTTAAACAGAAAAAAGTTTCCAATGCGGGAATTGAACCCGGGTCGTAGCGGTCGAAAACCAACGGTTTAGACCATCCTTTTTCATTATTAGATAAAACGGCTTTGCTACTCATCAGTGGGGAACAACCCTCTCTCTCTCAGTTATATTTATTCAGTATTTAACCTTATACAATCTTATATGAACTTTGAAATAAATCAGTTTCAATCTCAATTTATCTCAGCAGTTTCACCAAATGAATTCATTCTCCAGGGTCAAGTAGAGGAGTCCCTCCTCTAATAATTGTTCTTATTAAATAAGGCAACCGGTTTCTGGAGATATGAGTTTCTTTTCATTTTTTATTGCTATCTCAAACTCTTTCTGGCATTGCCACCCTTTTACAGGAGTACAATTGTACAAATTGAAGGGTGATAATGCCTGAAAACTTGTTATGAATAATATGTTTTGTTGTAAGATTGAAGGTGCAGTCGTGATAAGAGAGAAAAAAATAATTATTTACCATCAAGTTGTTTTTATTTTTAATTACTTGAAGAAAATTACACATTAAATATTTTTCACAATTATATATACAGTAAAACCCCGCTAATACGAACCCTGGATATAACAAACCTTCCCTTATAACGAACCCACGCCGATTCCCAATTCCATTCCATTGAAAATACCATCGTTATAACGAACTTTGCGATTTTTAGAATAACGAACTGCCCCTATAACGAACCTATTTTCGGTCCCAAAATAATAAAATCGATTTAAAATACTATGCTTATAACGAACTTAGAATTGTAATTTTAAAAAAATAATTAAAACAACCAAATTTTGAGCATGTTTCAGCTCGCGGATCCCGATTTCAAAACAATAAATTTAGCGGCATTGTTTGTTTTGAATTTTGCACTTTATTTTTGCTGTATGTTGTATAAATTTTAACACATTATACTTTTTATTAAATAGAATATATTTGCATCCATTAAATTTGAAATATAAAAATACAAATGGCTTATAAAATGAAGAAAACAAAGGCATTTTAAAAACAAAAGCGTTATTTCTTAAAAAAAAAAAAAAAAGACCATTTTTCAGAACTTTTCAAAGTGAAACAACACAGGCAAAATGTTAAGAACATATTAAAATAAGAGAATATAAATTTTCTATTATAAAAGATAAAATATAAAGCTATTAAAAATTGTTACAAAGAGGAATCAACCTCAACTTTTGCCACGATCGCGATCTTAGGTTTTAGGGCTAAAAAAAAAAAATCCAAATAAATGGTCCCGTGATGAAACAAAAACTATTTTTATGCCATTTACTATGGTGATTTTAAAGTCAGCAAAGTTTTGCATGACAGGTTAAAAAAAAAAAAAAAAATCTAGACCTAGAAGAATATGTGGGAAAATGAAATGGAAGAAACACTTTATTTGAATGGTGCAATGCATGAAGAATGCTTTGAAACAACAAGGTATTAGAGCCATTTTTCCAAGTAAACAATGTATTATATAATGTGATAATGATGTTTTAAAATCATTTTATATCTTTGAATATATATTTAATAAAACTTTGCCTAGGATTTGTTTTGATTTTTAAATTAGACATAGAGGTACATGTATGTTATGATAAGAAGAACCTATCATCTAATAATTTCTATTATTATTCAGTATTAATGTAAGGAAATTGGTCAATTAAGGGAATTAAAACAAAGTGACCACTATTAAGAGGAAGCCTCTTCTTGTGTGTATGGCTGTCCTTTAATTATAGGGTCTAAAAATTTTGAAAAGTAAAAAAAAAATAGCCAAACCGTGGCTATAGTGAACCAAAAGCTCTGTCCCATTGGGGTTCACCATAGAGGGGTTTTACTGTATAGAATTTACGAAATTATTATGAAATTATTACAAAAAAAAAATTTACGAAATTAATAATTCTATAGTGAATTTAAAAAATAGCAAGCTAACTGCCTCATTTAATTCATCTAAAGGAGATTCCCATCTATTGTTATCCTTGCAGTAAGGTCTGTAGAAATGGTATTGGAAAGTATAGGGTAAGGAATGCCATAAATAATCATATTAACAGAAGAAATCTCAGGATATCATTGTTGGAAGAGACCAAAGATAAATGCGACATGTTTCTTTATTTAAAGGTTGTGAGCTTTCAGACAACAAGGCCATTATGTAAATACCTTTTTTTTTTTTAATTGTGTGGAGGTATTTGGATATAGATCTGATGTCCAGAAATTATAGAGATAGAAGTAAACATGGATTCCTTGGAACATAATTCTTTGATTTCCATTTAGATTCATATCAATAAATTTTTACTCATGTTAATTTGGTCTTATTACCTTGTGTTTATAATCCAAATTGTGTGCCTTATCATGCATGTCCAGAAATGGAATAGTGTTTTTCTGTTTAGGTTCTGTGGGTGAAAGTTGATAATTCTATAATGAGTGTATGATATATGGGGTTTTTCTGCTTTTTAAGACATATGCAAAATATGTCATCTATATATCTTCTCCATACAACTATATCCTCCTTGTGCCGCATATTGGCCTGTTGAAGGACGTCATTGCCCGAAAGCTCGCAGCCTTCTAAATAAAGAAACTCGTTGCGTCTAACTTTTGGTCTCTCTTCCAACAATACTTATTTTACAGTGTAGTATTATACACTAAGTGGTGCACTTACAGTAAAAGCAGTCGCCTACTTCTACCCACCATGATTATCATGGCCTGTACCACGTGTACTAGGGATAATAAAAAGAACTAATACGGTAGAACATACTCCATGAGAGGACACCATCTCTACAAGGTACAGTTTCCATTTCACCACAAAATTCCTATTTTTTAACCAATTTACCAACTCTCCAGTAAGAGGAGACACCTCTCTATAAAGAACACAATGTGGCTCTCCAACTAGGTGTTGTCTTTTACAAAGAGATAGTTCTACTCTATATACAGTAGAACCTCCATGAGAGGACACTCGCGCTAGAAGACACCTCTCTATAAAGTTTTTGTTTGCAAAATTACCATTTTGACTAGTTAGTAACTCTCTGGTAAGAGGACACCTCTCCCTAAAGGACAAACTTTGGCTCTGCAATTTGATGTTGTCCTTTACAGAGAGATAGTTCTACTGTATATATATATATGAAAAAACAATAGAAAAAAATAAAAGATAAGTGGGTCAGGTGTTGATATTAAAAATAAAGAAGGCATCTCCTGACCACGAGCACATGTGTTTTTTAGATGGCAGAGCGCCATCTAGTGGATGGCGATGGAACATTTAGTTTATATAATACACTGCGGCTTGTGATTGTAAAACGACACTTGAAAGTTACAGGCGCATGCGTTTCTTTTCAACGATAAAATCAAAAAATTTTTTTTTTCAAGGTGAAATATCGACTATTTCTAACCTCCCTGGATGAGGTATGAAAGGATGAATTATGAAGAGTAATGACAAACGGAAAAATAAAAGTGTCCAGGGATGGGAATCGAACCCACAATGTTCTGCTTACCGGGCAGATGCCATGTCCACTAGGCTACCCTGGACGTATTTTTCCGTTCGTAAATGATACATAAAGTAACTTATAACATTATATTGTATTATAAGTTACTTTATGTATCATTTACGAATGGAAAAATACGTCCAGGGTAGCCTAGTGGACATGGCATCTGCCCGGTAAGCGGAACATTGTGGGTTCGATTCCCATCCCTGGACACTTTTATTTTTCCGTTTGTCATTACTCTTCATAATTCATCCTTTCATACCTCATCCAGGGAGGTTAGAAATAGTCGATATTTCACCTCGAAAAAAAAAAAAATTGATTTTATCGTTGAAAAGAAACTCATGCGGTGTAACTTTCAAGTGTCATTTAGTTTATTTTTGCTCCACTAGATGGCGCTCTGCCATCTAAAAAAAAAGCACATGTGCTTGTGGTCAGGAGATGCCTTCTTTATTTTTAATATATATATTAGAATCTCCTCTCTGATTAGCTCACCAACTGGAAATAATGAGGTTGGTATTAAAAGGTAAATTATCAAACTTTTTTTTGTTGTTTCATTATAGATAACATCTAAATATATATCATCCCCAACAGTATGTGTTTTTTTTTTTTAAATATTACTGATAAGGTAACATTTTTTTGGATTATAGATTAGAACTACAAGGTAATGGAGACTAAATCCTAATAAATTAATAGTGTGTGACGTTTCGGTGGCAACGTTGTTACTATCAGACAAAATAATAAAATGATTATATATAATGAATTTTAAAAATCATTAATTCTTTTGTCTGATGGTGGTAACAACGCTGTTACTGAAACGTCACACATTATTAATATATTTGGATTTGGTCTTATGATTTATTTATTGTATAAAATAAAAGGATTTAAAAGCACGAATGTTTCTTTTTTATACATAAAACGAACTTCTACTGTCCTTACTGCGATGAAAAAATATATTTTTTCATCGCAGTAAGGACAGTAGAAGTTCGTTTTATGTATAAAAGAAACATTCGTGCTTTTAAATCCTTTTATTTTATATGTATAGATGGCACGTTATTGCTTTGTGTTAATTTATTTATTGTATTAGTAATTATTATATGGCGCAAGCCATCAGCAACTTTTAGTTGCATAATCAGGAAAGGCCCTTTTTTCTTAATATATTATATTTATATCTACTTATATATTTGCCTTATTCTGTCTGTTTGTCTGAAGCTCACGGATGGGATTTTTCATAACCATTGGTGGTTCAGTGGTAGAATGCTCGCCTGCCACGCGGGCGGCCCGGGTTCGATTCCCGTCCGATGCATTTTTTTTTTTTTACAATTTTTAAAACTCATTTATATATTATACAAGAATGACATCCACGGCGCCAATTTATAATTGTAACGAATAGTATTTGAACAAAAGCATTTAATCGGGTAAAACCCGGGCGTTGCCCGGGTCATTCGTATATAATAATTGTATAAACGAATGCAAGACAAAATCACCGCGAATGTTTATTTTTTTTAAGGCAATTATCGTTATTTATCGTTAATTTTTGTTTCAATTTTATTGAAAAAAAAAAACGACATGGTGCCTTTAAAAAATGATCTTTATTACTATGCAGTTTTCTATTTAGTCAATATACCTAAGTTCATGTTGCAAATGTAATTATCTCTATCGATTTAGTAGGTGAAATGCAAAAAAAAAAAAATCGACATGATATAATCTTTATGAAAATTCACATTTTTATTTTTATATTTTCAAGACACACATAGTTTGGGGCGGGACGTTTCACAAGAGAGACATCCACGGCACCAATTTATAATTGTAATAAATAGTATTTTAATTAAAACGTTTTAAAAACACACAGTTTGGAACGCGACGTTTCACAAGAGTGACATCCATGGCGCCAATTTATAATTGTAACGAATAGTATTTGAATTAAAACGTTTTTAAAATATATACGCACTCGGGTAAAACCCGGGCGTTGCCCGGGCCATTCGTCTAGTATTATTATATTTGGTCTTATTATGGCCTACAGTTTTTATATTATTATTAATATACAATTAAAAGAATATTATTATCATTATTACCCCTTCTATTGAAAAAATAGCAATTTTTATGAGCTATAAAACTGGATGCTCTATGAGCTATTGGTTTTAACATCTCAACAATTTACACCAATTTACACTCATGGACAAAACTAAAGGAAGTTGTACCTTTCAGCATGTATATCAGGAATCAGACAATAACTCTGAAAGATAAGGCACAATTTAGATTATAGATTATTATGAACACAAGGTAATAAGACCAAATCCAAATAATCCAATATTTATTTATTTGGATTTAGTCTTATTAACTTGTGTTTATAACTCTGAAAGATGTTGCAGTGAACTTTATTGAATAGACACCAAGTGTGAACAAAATTGCCTCTGTCTCTTTAAAATATATATATACGCCTGGCGACATCAAAGATTTTCCATTTTCTTATGTTTTGTCTATGTGTGTTTCAAGTATGGAAAGAGTCCATCTTGTTACTTTCACCATTTCACTAACAAGATACCACCACATCCAAATAAATAAAATATTATGGGTGACATTTCTGTATTTGAAATATTGGATGTGTTCTTGTTCTAATCTATAATCCAACCTTATCAACTTTAGAAACACAAGGTAATAAGACCAAAGTGTGTGACATTTTGGTAACAGCGTTGTTATCATCATCAGACAAAAATACTGAATCTTGATGATGGTAACAACTTTGTTACTAGTGTTTTATAGCCATTGCACTATATTGTATTGAATCAATAATTCCTTCTCTAAACTTTAATAACGAACCACTTGATGAGGAAAGAGTTTCTTTAATATACAATATCACAAGCTTTCGGGCACAATCACCCTTCTACTGGTGTAAAACGAGACAAAACATTAGTGGCAATCAGCTATGTATATATATATACAAAAAAGTAAGAAAATAAGACAGATATGTAAAATTGTGCCAGAGAAATTAACATAATATTGGAGGATTATTCATAGAAGTTAAGCAAAGCAAGTAATTATACATATAATACATGGCTATTACAGAAACTAAGTATGAACAACGACTATAAAACGAAATAAAATAAAATAGAAATAAAATAAAATAAAAATAAACCAAAACTGCCATTGACGTGTAAAAGTATAAATAGGTTATGAAAACTAAATCTTTCGGATAGGAGGTTCCAGTACTAAATTATCATATATTTCAGGAAGGTCTATTGCTCTATTGATGCTTTTAAATTTTTTGGTGAGTATAGCCTCCAGGACCAATCGCTGGTGCTTATTCTTAATCTCATGATAGTGGGCCGAGGGGTTATAGATATTGAATGTGTGGCCTGTGTCCCGTATGTGTTGGTAAACTAGAGAGCGGGGATCTTTCCTTTTTACCGATCTATCATGCTCCACCATTCTGGTCTTCACCATTCTCCCAGTCTCTCCGACATACTTGGCATCACACTGCTCACATGATATGGAGTAAACGGCATTGTGGGTATTAAGGGAATCAATGGTTTCACTACTTTTTGCTATTGTCTGTTTTAGTTTGGTTGCCAGACTGAGTGTGTTGGAGAAATATGAGTTTACACCATATCTATTCAGAATGCCATTGCACTATATATACAGTCAAACCTGTCTATAGCGCCCCCTCTAAATAGCGCCTCCTTCTCTATAGCGCCCGGTTTTAAATACCTAGTACGATGCGATTTACATTAAAAGTGACCTGTCTATAGCACCCCCTCTCTATAGCATCCTATTTGGGTGAGTCCCAAGAGGGGGGCGCTATAGACAGGTTTAACTGTATATATATAAGCATAGGACATCTTTACCATCAAAATAAGGATCAAAACTAGACACCATCTATTGACCGTCACCGCAAACTAGCAGTCTCGGGTCGTTGACAAAACCACATCACTAGATTTGGCAAACTGTGAAGCATCCAGCTGGAGACCATGCCGCCAATAGATGGCGTTCCTTTTTTTTTTTTTTTGGCTGTTACACAAGGTAATAAGACCAAATCCCATAAATAAATGGAATGTAACGTTTCTGCATTAGCGTTATTACCAACTTCAGACAAAGGTACCAAATTATTGGTAACATTGTTATTGAAATGTCACACACTATTAATTTATTTGGATTTGGTCTTATTACCGTGTGTTTCTTAATCTATAGTCCAAATTGTACCTTATTAATGATGTTAACGAAATGTCGCAAGCATTTCAATAGTTTGGATTTGTGTTGTTATCTCATCTATACATGTACTTACTCTTTCTGGATAAATGGCCTCATGTTTACCTCCTGTCCATTTGATAGTTTCCATATCTCTTCAACCTCTGCACTGGAGGACATATCACGAGATTGGCAGCTGAGATCAAATAGAAACAGGTATTGGAGGAATAAAATGAAACTACTAGCACCTAGTTACAGAGCCAAAATTGTCCTTCAGGGAGAGTTGACTTCTTACTGACGAGTTGCTAAATGATAATTTTTGGACAAGCTTTTCTTGTAGAGAGGTGTCCTCTAGCGGGAGTGTCTTCTTGTGGAAGATTTACTGGATCTGTTTTTTTTTGGTTTTGGTTTGATGTGCGAATTTTTGTTTTCAATTTTTTTCTTCTTTCTCTCTCTATAAAATTGGCTTATTTGGCTACTTGTTTGGCGGTACATTTACTAAAATTGGAACTATACAGAGAAGATTAGCATGGCCCCTGTGTAAGGATGACACACATGAGGACGCTTTTCATACAAAAAGGAGTTTTGTATGCCAAAATAAACATATTTTTATTAATTATCAATTCTCTTGGACACCTCTACCTAATGAACAAATTGGCTATGCAAATAGGTGTTGTCTTTTACAGAGAGGTAGTTTTACTGTGCAACTCTCAGGTAAAAGGACACCTCTACCTAATGAACAAATTGGCTATGCAAATAGGTGCTGTCCTTAACAAAGAGGTAGTTCTACTGTGAAACTCTCAGGTAAGAGGATACCTTTCCCTAAAGGACAAATTGACTATGCAAATAGGTGCTGTCCTTTACAGAGATGTGTACTGTATTTGAGCGAGTACACAGGCCCCCTCACTTGACAATTCAAGCTAGGAGGTGACAGAGAATAATGTCAGCCGAGGTGTTGTGACACGGCAGGAAGACAGACTTGGCAATGATCCTGCCAACTGCCTTCCTTTTTTTTTTTTAAACTCTCTCCTCTCCAATGTCGTCCTGATGGCTCTCTGCTTGTTGTTGTAGGTCAGTACTGTTTGTCATATCTCTGTGTTTCCTTAACACATTCTCTACAATGACTTCCTTTTTTTTTACCACCTTATCCTTGTTTCTTTATATAACACTGTCCCTAATCCTGTGACTTACTCTTAGGAGTTAGGTAGTTCCTGGTTGTTTATTGTACCACTAATTGATAAGGCACAATTTTGATTATAGATTATACTCCCCATCCATTGTGAACTGGCGAATCCTGTATGGGGCGAGAGGCCAATAAGACCAAATCCAAATAAATAAATAAGGTGTGACATTTCGGTAACAGCGTTGTTAGCATCTTCAGACAAAAGTACTGAATCTTGTCTGATATTTTGTCTGAAGATGGTAACAACACTGTAACCGAAATATCACACACTATTTATTTACAGTAAAACCCCGCTAATACGAACCCTGGATATAACGAACCTTCCCTTATAACGAACCCACGGCGATTCCCGATTCCATTCCATTGAAAATACCATCGTTATAACGAACTTTGCGATTTTTAGAATAACGAACTACCCCTATAACGAACCTATTTTCGGTCCCAAAATGTTAAAATGTATTAAAAATACTATGCTTATAACGAACTTAGAATTGTAATTTAAAAAATAAAATAAAACAACAAAATTTTAAGCATGTTTCAGCGCGCGGATCGCGATTTCAAAACAATAAATTTAGCGGCATCGTTTGTTTTGATTTTTGCACTTTATTTTTGCTGTATGTTGTATAAATTTTTACACATTATACTTTTTATTAAATATAATATCTTTGCATCCATTAAATTCGAAATATAAAAAACGCAAATGGCTTCCAAAATGAAGAAAACAAAGGCATTTTAAAAACAAAAGTGTTATTTCTTTTTTTAAAAAAGGCCATTTTCAGAACTTTTCAAAGTGAAACAACACAGGCAAAATGTTAAGAGCATATTAAAATAAGAGAATATAACCTTTCTATTATAAAAGACAAAATATAAAGCTATTAAAAATTGTTACAAAGAGGAATCAACCCCAACTTTTGCCGCGATCGCCATCGTACGTTTTAGGACTAAAAAAAAAAAAAAGTTCAAATAAACGGTCCCGTGATGAAACAAACATTATTTTTATACCATTAACTATGGTGATTTTTAAAGTCAGCAATGTTTTGCATGACAGGTTAAAAAACGAAATCTAGACCTTGAAGAATATGTGGAAACATGAAATGGAAGAAAAACACTAACTTTATTTGAATGGTGCAATGCTTGAAGAATGCTTTGAAGCAACAAGGTGTTAGAGCCATTTTTTCAAGTAAACATTGTATTATATAATGTGATAATGATGTTTTAAAATCATTTTATATCTTTGAATATATATTTAATAAAATTTTGCCTAGGATTTGTCATTATTTTTAAATTAGACATAGAGGTACATGTATGTTAATGATAAGAAGAATCTATCATCTAATGATTTCTATTATTATTCAGTATTAATGTAAGGAAATTGGTCAATTATGGGAGTTAATACAAAGTGACCACTATTAAGAGGCAGTCTCTTCTTGTGTGTATGGCCGTCCTTTAATTATACGGTCTAAAAATTTTGAAAAGTAAAAAAAAATAGCCAAACCGTGGCTATAGTGAACCGTGGCTATAGTGAACCAAAAGCTCTGTCCCATTGGGGTTCACTATAGAGGGGTTTTACTGTATTTGGATTTGGTCTTATTACCTTATGTTTGTACCACTAACTGTCTTGTCAATGTTTCTCATACTTTAAATAAGTAGAGACACATCTTGTGTGCCCAACTCAAGGAATGTGTACGCTACCTTTCTATCATCCATAAATGTTAGCATTATAATGCATTCGCATGGCATCTGTTATGAAAATTCGAAACTATTATATACGCGTATGATTCTTTTAAAAATTAAACAATTTCTAATGCCCTTACTGCAATGGAAAAATTATGATGAGCCAGGCCCTCCCATTAATTTTTCCATTGCAGTAAGTGCAGAAGAAATTGTTTAATTTTTAAAAGAATTATATGTGTCTATAATAGTTTCGAAA
>CP092868.1:8780899-8820296 GCA_030710605.1 Cordylochernes scorpioides | reverse complement strand
TATTAGTATTGTTCTTGTGGTTTCTAAACCTTTATATTTTTACAGTATAACCTGTGTCAAGCCCTCTCATTCAATATCATTGCAGTAAGGTCTGTAGAGATATAATATTTGATGATATTGTAGCGTAGAAATCAAGTCTTTGTATATCCGAAGATGTAAATGTATTTATTGATAACGTCACGGCGACTAGTCGACAAATATTAACAAATCAACCAAACTATCTACAGCTAGAGAATTTCGAGCAAGCAAGCTAGGCAACTAAATGATGATTTTACAAATAATAAATCTGTTTCCAAATTTTTTCATTGAATAATTAAATTAAATAATAAATTATTTCTTCACCACAATATTATTAAAAAGAAACACATTGCCAAAAAAATTGTTGCATATTTAGATAGATGGCAATTTATTAACACTAGAACCTCATTAATTTGACACTTGCGGTAATTCAACCATGTTTTCATATCCCAACCTCCAGCCTATCAAATAGTAAACGTTAATTCAACACAAGAGATAATTCAACCAATTTTTAAAATCAAATTTTGACAAAATTAGATAATTCTTGTTTGAATACAAATTTGTTGTAAAAAAATGCAATATTTTGGTACGCTGGGCAAAGCAGCAGTAGTTAGCATTAGCCCACCATGCCCAAAAGTTACAATCCGGCACAAAAATTTGCATTGAAGTTGCAGCATTTTTGTTTATATCTGGACAATTTAGGCCTAACTTAAGCAGCCGCTAGACACCAGTCTTAGAGAATAATGTTGTGTTATTTGAAATAACATGCATGATAATGTATGTCATCATTATTATAGACTTCAATGGCCCTAAGAAGTTATTCTTCCTATGAGCTGAAGAAAATGAAAAAACATGCTGTGGTAAAATTTCTCATTCAGTACTTTTGTCTGAAGATGGTAACAACGTCATTACCGAAATGTCACACACTATTTATTTATTTATTTGGATTTGGTCTTATTACCTTGTGAAATAACATACAGAAGAGGAAAGATGTACATGCTTTTTGAAGTTAATTTCTGAAAAAAAAAAAAGTCCTAATTGGTATCAATTCACATTATTTAAATAAATTTATATATTATATAAAAGGTAATAAGAACCACAAATCCAAATAAATTAATTATTAATATAAATTATAAAATATATATTTTAATTTATTTGGATTTGGTCTTATTACCTTGTAATTCTAATCTATAATCTTAATTGTGTCCACCAGCAGTGATTGTTATGATGAAATCTAACTTCCTTTAATTCAACCCAAAACTCTAATCCCTTGGGGTGTTGAAGGTTAGAATGTAATATAAAAAGGCACAAAGATTTTCATTAGTAAAGATTCCAATTTAGTTTGTATATTCCTGCTGCCCCATGTATATTTCTCTCCATCTCCCCTGTATACAAGCTCTACCAACACATTCTGGTGAGCCTCTGTAAAGATAGGAGTAGAATTGTCTTCTTGTGATCTCCTCTTTGCATATTTGCAATATTGCATAATAGAATGTACCACTTCCAGCCCACCTGGCCTGCCGCTATAAGACTGAGTGTGTTACAGTCTCCTCTACTGCCCTCCGCCCACCATGTCTTCAACTTCTTCCTTTGAGAGATTCAGTGTGGCCAAGAGACATATCTCTGGAGTCTTCAAGCAGCTGTCTGGCCATGTCAAAAGTTGCCTGGATCTTGTTGGTGGTAAGTCTACCTGTAGCTCATCGGTGGTTTGGAGTTGAGAGAGACATCAATTGTTGGTTTGGAATTGAGATCAATTGTTGGTTTGGAATTGAGATCAATTGTTGGTTTGGAGTTGAGATCAATTGTTGGTTTGGAATTGAGATCAATTGTTGGTTTAGAATTGAGATCAATTGTTGGTTTGGAATTGAGATCAATTGTTGGTTTAGAATTGAGATCAATTGTTGGTTTGGAGTTGAGATCAATTGTTGGTTTGGAATTGAGATCAATTGTTGGTTTGGAGTTGAGATCAATTGTTGGTTTGGAATTGAGATCAATTGTTGGTTTGGAGTTGAGATCAATTGTTGGTTTGGAGTTGAGATCAATTGTTGGTTTGGAGTTGAGATCAATTGTTGGTTTGGAGTTGAGATCAATTGTTGGTTTGGAGTTGAGATCAATTGTTGGTTTGGAATTGAGATCAATTGTTGGTTTGGAATTGAGATCAATTGTTGGTTTAGAATTGAGATCAATTGTTGGTTTGGAATTGAGATCAATTGTTGGTTTGGAGTTGAGATCAATTGTTGGTTTGGAGTTGAGATCAATTGTTGGTTTGGAATTGAGATCAATTGTTGGTTTGGAATTGAGATCAATTGTTGGTTTAGAATTGAGATAAATTGTTGGTTTGGAGTTGAGATCAATATGTGGTTTGGAATTGAGATCAATTGTTGGTTTGGAGTTGAGATCAATTGTTGGTTTGGAATTGAGATCAATTGTTGGTTTGGAGTTGAGATCAATTGTTGGTTTGGAGTTGAGATCAATTGTTGGTTTAGAATTGAGATCAATTGTTGGTTTGGAGTTGAGATTAATTGTTGGTTTGGAATTGAGATCAATTGTTGGTTTGGAGTTGAGATCAATTGTTGGTTTGGAGTTTAGAGAGACATCAATTGTTGGTTTGGAATTGAGATTAATTGTTGGTTTGGAGTTGAGATCAATTGTTGGTTTGGAGTTGAGATCAATTGTTGGTTTAGAATTGAGATCAATTGTTGGTTTGGAGTTGAGATCAATTGTTGGTTTGGAATTGAGATCAATTGTTGGTTTGGAGTTGAGATCAATTGTTGGTTTAGAATTGAGATCAATTGTTGGTTTGGAGTTGAGATCAATTGTTGGTTTAGAATTGAGATCAATTGTTGGTTTGGAGTTGAGATTAATTGTTGGTTTGGAATTGAGATCAATTGTTGGTTTGGAGTTGAGATCAATTGTTGGTTTAGAATTGAGATCAATTGTTGGTTTGGAGTTGAGATCAATTGTTGGTTTGGAATTGAGATCAATTGTTGGTTTGGAGTTGAGATCAATTGTTGGTTTGGAATTGAGATCAATTGTTGGTTTGGAGTTGAGATCAATTGTTGGTTTGGAATTGAGATCAATTGTTGGTTTGGAATTGAGATCAATTGTTGGTTTGGAATTGAGATCAATTGTTGGTTTGGAGTTGAGATCAATTGTTGGTTTAGAATTGAGATCAATTGTTGGTTTGGAATTGAGATCAATTGTTGGTTTGGAATTGAGATCAATTGTTGGTTTGGAGTTGAGATTAATTGTTGGTTTGGAATTGAGATCAATTGTTGGTTTGGAGTTGAGATCAATTGTTGGTTTAGAATTGAGATCAATTGTTGGTTTGGAATTGAGATCAATTGTTGGTTTGGAGTTGAGATCAATTGTTGGTTTAGAATTGAGATCAATTGTTGGTTTGGAGTTGAGATCAATTGTTGGTTTGGAATTGAGATCAATTGTTGGTTTGGAATTGAGATCAATTGTTGGTTTGGAATTGAGATCAATTGTTGGTTTGGAGTTGAGATCAATTGTTGGTTTGGAATTGAGATCAATTGTTGGTTTGGAATTGAGATCAATTGTTGGTTTAGAATTGAGATAAATTGTTGGTTTGGAGTTGAGATCAATTGTTGGTTTGGAATTGAGATCAATTGTTGGTTTGGAGTTGAGATCAATTGTTGGTTTGGAGTTGAGATCAATTGTTGGTTTGGAGTTGAGATCAATTGTTGGTTTGGAGTTGAGATCAATTGTTGGTTTGGAGTTTAGAGAGACATCAATTGTTGGTTTGGAATTGAGATCAATTGTTGGTTTGGAGTTGAGATCAATTGTTGGTTTAGAATTGAGATCAATTGTTGGTTTGGAGTTGAGATCAATTGTTGGTTTGGAATTGAGATCAATTGTTGGTTTGGAATTGAGATCAATTGTTGGTTTGGAATTGAGATCAATTGTTGGTTTGGAGTTGAGATCAATTGTTGGTTTGGAGTTGAGATCAATTGTTGGTTTGGAGTTGACAGACATCAATTGTTGGTTTGGAGTTGAGAGAGGTATCAATTCTTGGTTTGTATTTGAGATCAATTGTTGGTTTGGAGTTGATATCAATTGTTGGTTTGGAGTTGAGAGAGACATCAATTGTTGGTTTGGAGTTGATATCAATTGTTGGTTTGGAGTTGAGAGAGACATCAATTGTTGGTTTGGAGTTGAGAGAGACATCAATTGTTGGTTTGGAGTTGAGAGAGACATCAATTGTTGGTTTGGAGTTGAGAGAGACATCAATTGTTGGTTTGGAGTTGAGAGAGACATCAATTGTTGGTTTGGAGTTGAGAGAGACATCAATTGTTGGTTTGGAGTTGAGATCAATTGTTGATTTGTAGTTGACAGACATTAATTGTTGGTTTGGAGTTGAGATCAATTGTTGGTTTGGAGTTGAGATCAATTCTTGGTTTGGAGTTGAGAGACATCAAGAGGAATTGTTGGGATAAAGTGTGTCTTCTGTATTTACAATTAGGCAAATGTTGGATTTTAGACATAGAGTTGTCTCCCATGAAACCATACTCTAAAAAGATGGCTAAACTAAATCTCTCCTGTAGATAATGGTCTCTCATCAGAGACGCTGTTGAAAGACTCCTCCTCCACACTTGGCTTGACATGTCAAAATCTTCGACCACTACCTCCAGGAAAGACCGGGTTTCAGCCATGTTTTTCAGTAGTGTCTTATTGGTCAATTTTATTATTGAAAATGAAAAAGTAACATTTAGAAAATTACTAATTTTTAGTGATTGATGGCCTCATGTTAATGGTGGTATTCAAAATGCTAACTCTACAAAATGTTACGATGCACTAGAGCGCCATCTGTTATCAAATTATAAAACTATTTTAGAGGCGTAATATTCTTTTTAAAATAAAACAATTTCTACTGTCCTTACTGCGATGGAAAAATTAAATTGTATTATAAACACAAGGTAAAAAGACCAAATCCAAATAAATAAATAGTGTGTGACGTTTCGGTAATAGCGTTGTTACCGAAATGTCACACACTATTTATTTATTTGGATTTGGTCTTATTACCTCATGTTTATAATCTATAATCCAAATTGTGCCTTATCAAAATGTATTATACATTATTTTACAAACTGAGGCTGGCTGCAGAGTCCAATTCCCCGGATGAAGAGGTCCTGGAAGCCCTACACAGCTACAGCGGTCAGCTGGACGGACTCCTGGAACTGATGGCACGGAACAACATGAAGGCCGTGCTCTTTGCCAGGTAGGACCTTCCCTCCCCTCATTGGTTGAATGGTCACCTGGAGCAGTGTATTGTCAAAAGAAGAACAAAATCGTGGGATGAGAAATTTCTTGTTGAGTTTTGTATTTTGACAAGCTTTTGAATATTTCTACCCTTCACCGGGAATACAAATAGGAACCTTCAAGGTTCTTTGTTTTTATATTTATTCCTGTTGATGGGCAGAAATGTTCGAAAGCACATATAAGCACAAAACTCTACTAGTTTGTGGCAGTGCACAGTGTATTTTATTGTGTTGTCATGAAGTTAAAATTAGCTGTGTTCTCTGATTATGAACTGTGCCCTGTCTCTAGATCCAGTGTTCTGTCTCTGAAGTTATCAGTCTAGTTCCAATGTATTTTGGCATTTCACCTAGGATCACGTCAGAATAATGATGTGAAAGGAATGATAAGGCACAATTCAGATTATAGATTAGAAATATAAGTCCATATCCAAATAAGAATAGGATTTTTTAGGGTTCTTAGAAATCAAATTTTTTTCTTATCTGCTATTGTTTACACATTTGATAACAGTACTAACTATTTAAGAACCTGCTGTGATATTTTTTGCTCCTTCAGTCTACAAAAAATAAAACTAATCCAAATAAATTATTAGTGTGTGACATTTCGGTAACAGTGTTGTTACCGAAACGTCACTCACAATTAATTTATTTGGATTAAGTCTTATTTTCTTGTAGTTCTAATATATAATCCAAATTGTGCTTTATCATTCTCCTTCATTATTTTATCTGATGATGGTAACAATGCTGTTATTGAAGTGCCACACACTATTTATTTGGTGTCTTATTACCTTGTGTTTCTGATGCGGCTGTGCAGGACAAGCAGCGGTAAAAGCACCCTGATCAATGCGGTGCTGGGTTCCAAGATCATGCCCACAGGAATGGGCCATATCACCAACTGCTTCATCCAGGTGGAGGGGTCAGATATCCAGGAGCCCCAGCTCTTCACCGGAGACTCCACCGAGCCCCAGAATATCCAGGTACTTTGATTTGTAATACAATATAATGGTGCTTATGATTATAGAACGAAGTTTGACAACTATACCTCAAATGTTTCTTTTGAACGAAAAATCGAAATTTATTTTAAGGAGAAATAACGATTATTTCTAACCTTAGAGATGAAGTATGAAAGGATGAATTGTGAAGAGTAATGATGAAAAATAAAGTGTCCAGATATGGGAATAATTGTCAAACTTCGTTTTCCTTTAATTTGTATACTTCTCTTGGTGTGGGGATCTGGGGGGATTCGGAGAGAAAATTACTGATTTACATATAGGTTGTTGAGTCTTTCTTCAAGGTGGCTTTGGAACAAATTCTAGTCACAATTGATGATTAGGTTTATTTTTGATTATAGATTAGAAACTAAATTTCTGTAAATTCTATTAATAATTGTTCTTCAAGAAAAGGAACTGATTGTTCTTGTTTGTTTGCATATATATAAGTTTATGTGCCAAACCCATTTTTTCCTCTTTCCACTTATTTGAAACATTATATTGAGGTGGTTCGTTTGATTTTGAAAAAATGATTCAATTATTCATTCGTGGTATTTTAATTTATTAAGGATAAAATATAAATATAAATAAAATGTTACAAATTAAATATCAAGTTAAAAAGAGTTGAAAAAAGTTTGATTCAAATGGATGGATGTGAATGAATGTCTGCTCGTGATGGCCATCGATTTCGAACGTACCCTCGCCCGTTCTTGCCACGTCACCGCCGCGCATGCGCGCCGACTTGGCGTCACCGCCGGCAGAATGGTGGTGGTTGAAAGGCCGTTCAAACTTGGCGGTGTGTCAAAACACCGTCACACCCCCCGGCTCCCAAGGACTCCCTGTCCTTGAAAGATCGAAGTTGAGAATGGTATGGTTAGCCTTTTCTACTATTCCACATGTCTGAGGATGGTATGGAGTAACAAGGGAATGGGCAATTTTATTTTCCGACAGAAAATTTTTGAAGCTTCTACTTGTGAAATTCGAACCATTGTCCGTCAGAATACGTTTGATTGGTACTCCAGAAGATAACAGCTGTCTAAGGATGTTGAGGATGGCAGCTGAATTGTTGGATGCTGTGGGAGATGCCCAAATGTAACGACTATGGTGATCTATGATGACCTGGAGATACTTATGTCTGGTGTTTTTGGCTTCATTTCCCAAAACAATTGTATCGAGTCCAATGAGATCAAATGGTTGGAGGTCGCTGTCCGGTATTTGGTAATGGCCGATTGTCGGTTGGTTTGACTGTTAGCTGAGCTGACAAACTTTACATGAGGAAACATACTCTTTTATGGTCCTGAGCATTTGTGGCCACCAGTAATATGTGGAAATCAGCTTCAATGTTTTGTTTTTTCCAGGATGTCCAAAGCCATCATGAAAGTGGTGAAGACATTTTGCCCGTAGGGAATCAGGTACAACTGCTTTGGAATTGCCTCGAATTCGTATAGTGACAATGCCACTTTTAATTTGAGGGTTCTTTACAAATCGCAAGTCTGCCTGTTGTTGAGCAATCTTCATCTTATCTTCGGTTATGAATGTGCACACTGGATTCCTGGAAAGTGTGTCAACATGTGTTGAGTTGCTTGTAGATGGCAAACATCTTCATTGAATAGAGAAGTAGCCTCAACTTTCTCCAGATTTGAAAATTCCTCAGATGCTGGTTGACATTTCTTCTTTTCTTGATATGATCCAGTTTCCAGTAAGATTTTAGTCACCTTTCTTTGTGTATGTTCTTGTACTTCAAGAAAATTGGTGGTCTCATCAGTTGAGTTTGAAGATGAAGGGTCGGAAGTAGCATACAAATTTGAGGGTTGTTCGTTTGCTGCAGTTTCTTTAGGGAATGTTTTGGGTCTATATGGGCATTCATTATGCCAATGAAAATTATTTAAATTTCGCATTTTGCAAAATCTGCATGGGTATGGTGGCTTCGGAGGTGATGCGATGTAAGAGGTAGGATCTTTAAATTTATTATCGCTAAAGGCTGGTTTGGAGTTCTTCTGTATGGAGCTAACTGCAGCCTCTAATTTTAAGGTTGCACTTACCCAAGTCTCTATATCTTCGAAATGTATTGGGGCTAAGCTTATCTTCCATTTTTTTATCCCTAGTACACGTGGTACAGGCCATGATAATCATGCTGGGTAGTTAGCGACTGCTTTTACTGTAAGCGCACCACATGTCTACACATGTGAAAAGCAGTTCGACTTTGCCCTTACAAATGCCAGAGCCCCGTTTGGTTACTTGCACTCGCTGGTGGGGTTGGACTTTTGCAAGAATCGGGGGCCATTGGAGCATTTTTTTTTTAAACAGAAAAAAATGCCCAATGCGGGAATCGAACCCGGGTCCTAGTGGTCGAAAACCAAACGGTTTACCCAGCCTTCCACCGACCCCCCCTTCCATTGTGCTGGTAATCCTTCCGTCAACATCTGGATCTGTTCAACTTTGGATAAGGAAGTTTGTTTTAGAAGCCGGATTTTGGACTGAAAGTAGTCATTGACGGATTCATCGCGGCGTAGATACCTTCGTTGTGCATCAATTAATGGTGTTGCTGTTGATGATCCAAATCTTGTAATAAATTTTTGTTTGATGGTTACCCATTGATTAATATTTGTTCCTGCAATTTCATCAGCATACCATTCTAAGGCTCTTCCTTCTAGGTAGTAAAAGAACAACTTTCCTTTATCTTCATCTGTAACATGTAATTCAAAAAGTTTTACCCAGCTCTGGGCACGAATATCCTTCTGATCCCCGCTGTATTTTTGCAATTTTAAAATATTTTCTTTGGACATAATGATATTGGATATTATTTTTATTCTAAAAAAAAAAATTTTTTTTTTCAGTATTCAATTTTTTGCTTAAATTATTAAAATCCAAATTCTGTTCACAAATGACTGAAATAAATATAATATTAAAATGAATAAAGTCTTTTTGATGCTTGAATAATTGAATATCCTTGCCGGCTGCGCCAAAACTGAGGTGGTTCGTTTGATTTTGAAAAAATGATTCAATTATTCATTCGTGGTATTTTAATTTTTATTAAGGATAAAATATAAATAAAATGTTACAAATTAAATATCAAGTTAAAAAGAGTTGAAAAAAGTTTGATTCAAATGGATGGATGTGAATGAATGCTCGTGATGGCCGTCGATTTCGAACGTACCCTCGGCCGTTCTTGCCACGTCACCGCCGCGCATGCGCACCGACTTGGCGTCACCGCCGGCAGAATGGTGGTGGTTGAAAGGCCGTTCAAACTTGGCGGTGTGTCAAAACACTGTCACACCATATATAACATTGCTGATTATTATTACTATTACTGTGTTATTCCTGTATATACCTTCTTCTACTTGGAGATTGTATAAGACCAAAAGGTCTTAATAAAGCTTTTTTTGTTCTTGATTATAGATTAGAATCACAAGGTAAAATAAGACTAAATCCAAATAAATAGTGTCATGTTGGTATCAGCATTGTCACCATCATATACCATTGTTGATATAACAACGCTGTTACTGAAACACACACACTATTTATTTGGATTTGGCCATATTACCTTGTGTTTCTAGTCACAATTAATTGGTACTCTCACTCATGGAAAAGTACAATCCTTCGCACCACAGTAGTGTGAATTTATATATTTTTGTGAATATTTGAGATAAACAATTAAGTTGAAAATTTTCTCCTTCACTTCTAATTTGTATATTGTATTTTATGATAAGATACAATTTGGATTATAGATTAGAAAAGCACAAGATAATAAGACCAAATCTAAAAAATAAATAGTGTGTGATGTTTTGGTAACAGCGTTGTTTCCATAATTCAGTACTTTTTCTCTGATGATGGCAACAACGCTGTTATCGAAGCGTCACATACTATTTATTTATTTGGATTTGGTCTTATTACCTTGTGTTCATTGTATTTCATCATTGAATTTGAATTTAAAAACAACACTAACAAGATTTAGAACAGGCCATCTCAAGCCATTGAAGATAGAAAATAATAACAAAATCTACCCCACTTTTCCAAAATGTAGCTTGGTACCTGCAGCTCCACAACACATTTCAGCTTGCATTAGATGTACTAAATAGGACCTTTGGGAGAGGCCGCTGGTTATCATCAAACAGCTCGAGGAGCATGGATTCATTGAATTTGTGTAATCTTTGTACAAGGAGATAAGAAAAAACAACAATAATTGAATAGATCTCTGCCTTCCCTTCATTTCCTACTGTCAATTGTGAAGTAATAACATGTTTTTTTCTTTAAAGACATTGGATATCACATTGTATATTTTAAAGAGTGGGAGTAAGATGGCTGAGTGTGACAGGGGATCAACGTGGCCAGTGCCCTCCACAGCAGTTCCCTGGGAGACAACACCCTGGTGAGGATAGTCTGGCCCAACAAGAACTGTCCGGTGCTGGGACATGGAGTGGTGCTGGTGGACAGGTGGGTCCTCTCTATTCAACCTCTTGGATAGATAAAACCATGGCACTGCTGATGTGTGACTGGAACAGAGAATTTATGTTGTGTGTGTATATTTAAATTGGAAAATTTGATTATAATTCAAATCTCTACCTATTTAATTTTTATTTTAACTATTGGGTGACACCGTGTAATAAGAATTGAATGAAAGATGATGTCTTTTTTTTATTTAAGAATATATTCATGGAAAGAACTAGTTTTCACTTTTTTTTTCACATTACCACATATTTGAATATTTACTAATGTATTTAATAAGTAATTCAAATATATATACAGTTAAACCTGTCTATAGCGCACCCTCTTGGGACTCACCAAAATAGGGTGCTATAGAGAAGGGTTGCTATAGACAGGTCACTTTTAATGTAAATGGCATCGTACTACGTATTTAAAATCGGGCGCTATAGAGAGGGAGGCGTTATTTAGAGGGGTGCTATAGACAGGTTTAACTGTATATATATGTGAAAAAATAAAGAAAAGCACATGTGCTCCTGGTCAGGATATATATATGCCTTTTTTATTTTAAAATTCTATATACAGTTACGAGCGTCATGCGTCATCTCTGTCACCGTTTGCTTTTTCTTTGGAATGGCGCTCTCCTATTGGTTGGCTACGATGGCGCCGCCACTACGCGAGACACTTTGTTTTTGACTTTGCCCCCCCCCACTCGCTTTTTAGTTTTTGTAACTATTGTGTTGGAGCGGGTCGCTTCTTAAATAAATGCATATATTAGTTAATAACTAAATGGAATCCTCTCTTTCTTTTTTCCAGTAAGAGACGCCTACGGAAGCCAACAGTACATAGACAGATAAAGCACATAGGCTATAGTTATTAACTAACATATGCATTTATTTAAGGCGCCAATTTATAATTGTAACAAATAGTATTTGAATCAAAACATTCAATCGGGTAAAACACGGGCGTTGCCCGGGTCATTCGGCTAGTATATGTATATGTCTTATAATATACAGTAGAACCTTCCTTTAGCAGACACTCCGTTAGTGGATACCTCTCTACAAAGGACAGTTTTCATTTGCAAAAATACCATTTTTATTATTTTGCATATAAATATATAATTGTTTGTCCCCTCCCTCACTTTTAATGACAAACAGGATAACCCAAGGATGGGGCTAGATGTGTGTGACTTGTGTCCAGTCCGGGAGTGGACGTTGCAGAGTACATGGACGAGTGGATTGACAAACACTGCCTTGACGCCGACGTCTTCATTCTCGTAGCTAATGCCGAGTCCACACTGATGAACTCTGTAAGTTGGCTTTATTTGTCGGGTGTTAACTTGCTGCTGTTGCCCTTTTTTTTTTTTTTGTGTGAATTTTTGTTTTTTAATTTATTTAATCTTTTAATATGAAACAGTATATACAGTAAAACCCCGCTAAGACGAACCATGGATATAACGAACCTTCCCTTATAACGAACCCATCGAAAATCCCAATTCCATTCCATTAAAATTACCATCGTTATAACGAACTTTTCACTTTTCAAACTAGCGAACTATCGCTATAACGAACCCAATTTTGGTCCCAAAATATTAAATTCTATCAAAAATACCATGCTTATAACGAACTTTTAATTTTAATTCTAAAATTCCAAAATTATAATTTTCAAAACTAATTAAAATTTTGTGTGAGCTCTACCTCACAGATCGCAATTCAAAACAAAGAATTTAGCGACATTGGGTGTTTTTATTTACGTTCTATTTTTATACTGCGCTCTTTTATAAATTTTTCATGCCTTATTGAAAACTAAATTTCTTAACTCTACATTAGGAAAATTCCTTAAAACATGATTTAAATTATTAAAACCAGTTTTAAAAGATAATGGAAGTGCCAAAGAAAAAGTCGCTCGTACCAAGATATCACTTGAAAAGAAATTAACCATCATAAAAGCTATTGAGAGTGGTACATCGCAAGCGGAACTTCGGAAGAAAATGAAAATGAGCAAAAGTAGCATTTCTACGATATGGAGCAAAAAAGAAGTCTATAAAAAAAAAATGCTACAAAGAGGAATCAATCCCAACTATTGCCGCTATCGTCAGTGTCATTTTAAAAAATGAAGATTTCTTTGCTAGATATGAAACCAAATTTTTGAGGAATATGTTAAAGCAGAAAAAAATAACAGACTTCTTCAAGTAAGCCTTTGTATCCTATATTGTAATATAATATTTATTTACATAAAATATTTTTTATACCTTTTAAAATATTATTAATAAAGTTTTTATTTAATTTTTATATATAAGGTATACTTTTCTTGGATTTTTTTGACATATGGGGGGCAGGTTGCATTTATACTAATTAAATTATCATAGGAACTGATCAAAAAGGCAATATTTTCACATGATTTTGTTTTTATTTTAATATACAGCTTTAATATATAGAAATAGGGTAATTTTTAGGGGGAAAAAGGCAGCCAATATTAAGAAGTAGCCTTTTTTTTTTTTTTTTTTTTTTTGCGCATGCCCTTTAATTATATCCTCAAAAAAAATTTAAATACCCAAACCATGGCTATAGTGAACCAAAAGTCCCATCCCAATGGGGTTCACTATAGAGGGGTTTTACTGTATATTTTTGGATTATAGATAATAAAGGTAATATTTTTTAAAATGTTTAAATATTAGTACTTTTGTCTGATGATGGTAACAATGTTGTTACCGAAACATCATACACTATATGGTCTTAATACTTATGTTTCTAATGATTTAATGTTATAAGGAAGAAATTTTTTAGAGGGGGGGGGAGTCTGAAAGTCGCTGAAATATCAAATTAAACATGAAAGATATATTCGAATCTATTATAGACGCGTATGATTCTTTTAAAAATTAAACAATTTCTACTGTCCTTACTGCAATGGAAAAATTAATGGGAGGGCCTGGCTCATCAGTGGTGAACCCTCCCAGCGGTTTTGCCAATTTAATCTACCATGGGAGGGTTCACCACGAATGAGCCAAGCCCTCCCATTAATTTTTCCATTGCAATAAGGGCAGTAGAAATTTTTTAGTTCTTAAAAGAATCATACACGTATTTAATAGCTTAAAATTTTCATAACAGATGGCACGCTAATGCATCATAATGAAAGATATACGAGGTTGTTCAAAAAGTATCGCGACTTTTGTGTTTTTTTCAAAAATTATTTATTTATTCATGAATACCTATTTTGTCCCCTTCAAAGTAATCCCCATGAGATATTATACACTTGTGCCAACGGTTTTTCCAATCTTCGAAGCACTTTAAAAAATCATTTTTTAAAATCTTTTTCAGCTCCTCCTTCGATGCCGTCTTTATCTCGTCAAGCGTAGCGTAACGTCGTCTTTTCATGGGCCTCTTCAGTTTAGGGAACAAAAAAAAGTCACAGGGGGCCAGATCTGGGGAATACGGTGGCTGCGGCATCATTAGTGTGTTGTTTTTGGCCAAAAGTCGCGCACAAGCAACGATGTGTGAGCAGGGGCGTTATCGTGGTGCAAAAGCCAATTTTTGTTCTTCCACAAATCCGGGCGTTTCTGGCGGATTGCTTCGCGCAAATTGCGCATAACTTGCAGTTAATATTCCTTATTGACCGTTCTACCCTGTGGCAAGAACTCATGATGCACCACGCCCCTGCAATCGAAGAAAACTCAGCAAAACTTTCACATTCGACCGAACTTGGCGCGCTTTTTTCGGTCTTGGTTCGTGCGGCAGCTTCCATTGAGATGATTGAGCTTTGGTTTCCACGTCATAACCATAAACCCACGCTTCGTCACCAGTTATGACCCTCTGGAGCAAATTTGGGTCGTCGCGGACAGAGTCCAACATCTCATTAGCAATGTTCATGCGATGCTGTTTTTGGTCGCAATTGAGCAATTTTGGTACGAATTTCGCGGCGACCCGTCTCATGCCCAAATCATTGATAAAAATCGAATGGCACGAGCCAATCGATATGTTTAGGTCCTCAGCAACTTCTCTAACGGTGATTCGACGATTGGCCAATATCATTTTCTCCACTTCATTAATTTTTTCGTCTGTTGTTGAAGTGCTCGGGCGTCCGGCACGCTCTTCGTCGTTCACATCTTCTCGGCCTTCTGAGAACATTTTGTACCACAGATAAACGTTGCTTCGGTCCAAGGTAGCTTCTCCGTATGCCACAGTCAACATTCGGAATGCATCCGCGCACTTAATTTCGTTTTTCACACAAAATTTGATACAGGTTCTTTGGTCCATTTTTTTAATAGGTAAAAATCGAAGACGATCCAAAACACCTGCAAGCAAAGCAGCTGTCAACAATTAAGTGAACATTCAAAATGGCCGAGCTTGACGGCATAAGTGAGAGACATGAGTACCAACATAAAGCCACAAAAAGATTGACATTCGAATATACGTAACCCGCGAAAATTCAAAAGTCGCGATACCTTTTGAACACACCTCGTATATAGGCCACCTTTCCTGACAGAATAAAACTTTAAAAGGCTAAACCCCATCTATTGAGAGCCTTTGTATTGTAGCAAGACTAAAGTTGGTGACAAAGCCACAACACCAGCTTTGACAGAATGCCCGCCTGTGGTTTCAGTCTAATGGCAGTAAGGACAATAGAAGTTTGTTTTGTTTTATTTTGAGGCAGTTTTGTTCACACTTGGTTATCTTGTGTGTCTTCAATAAAGGGGGGTCACTGTGTACCAAATATCTTTCAAAGTTATTGTTACCTTGTAATTCTAATCTTTAATCTAAATTGTACCTTATAATTTCAGAGTTATTGTCTGAATGCCAATATACATGCTAAAAGGTAGAACTTACTCAAGTTTTGTCTGTGACTGTACATAGTAGAAGAGAACAAATATTCTGATACATTCTCTATAGAGTGTATGGTCCTCTATCCCACACTGGGTCACTCACGATGGCTGTGCAGGAGAAGAAGTTCTTCCACCGCGTGAGTGCCAAGCTCTCCAAGCCCAACATCCTCATTGTCCACAACCGCTGGGATGCCTCCATGTACGAGACGCCGGAGGTGGTGGAGCGGGTGAAGGAGCAGCACATGCAGCGCAGCGTGCAGTTCCTGGTGCAGGAGCTGGGCACCACTCCCTCAGAGGCTGTGGCTCGGGATCATATCTTCTTTGTGTCAGCCAAGGAGGTGATGCAGGCCAGACTGGGGTCTTCCAACCCAGGTGGGTCCATCTTCTTTTAATTGGCCACTTGCCCAGAAGAGCAAAAATTAACTCAATTAGCCTCAATTAACCCAGCAGCCACATTTTTGGCAATTCTCTCAAGTACGACTTTATTTCATTCTGGAAACTATTGTTGCACGTTTGTTGGTGAATCATATTAACTAAAATCACTCTGCGTGGGTATGAGAAACAAACATTATATGCAAATCAGCCCTTTATTTACATATCCTGGAGTTGTGAAACTATGAGAGCGATATCCACAGAAGGTAAATATTGTGGAAATATATACGAAACAGTTTGTCTCTTTTCATGCAAATAGACTGCTTTGCTCTTTGTCAGGTTAGCCCAGTTATGTTCTCATTTTGTTACAGAGAAGTATAGCTCTAATTCAACAAGATTTCATCAAATCCCAGCCAAATTACCAACTTTTAACTTAACCTTATAATGGACTAATTTATTATCTTATTTTGTTATTTTTGAAATTGAATACAGTAAAACCTCCCTGTAAAGGACACCTAATTGCAGAGCCAAAGTGTCCTTTAGGGAGATGTGTCCTCTTACTGGAGAGTTCCTAAATTGTAAATTTGCAAATAAAAACTGTCCTTTGTAGAGAGGTCTCCACTAACGGGGTGTCCGCTAAAGGGAGGTTCTACTGTATATTTAAAAACCAGAATGTATGCAGGTGGCAGGGCCCATTCTTGTAGTGTGTATGGCAGGCATTGTAAATTTGTAATGTGTTGTTTTATTGAGTCACTTTTCTGGAGATTTTATTCTCTTGACCTTATTCATCAATGTTTTACTGATTTGTAATCCCAGTCCCTGTAGGGTTAACAGAATTAAGTCAACTCACATAGAACCTATCTCTTGTAGATTAGTGGTAATTTGATGCTTTTCCTACCAGCTTGATGGCCACCTCTAGACCCAACGGTGGACTTGGAATGGCTAAGTAACCATTTGTTTGTTGTGCCAGATGTGATAAACAAGATTCCCGGCTTCAAGGACAGGTTCCAGGAGTTTGAGGCCTTTGAACAGAAGTTTGCCGTAAGTGGAAGTTTAAGTGTTTCCGCGCAGGAAATGTAATCTTCTTTCTTATCTCTACTCAATTATATTTACAAGCTTGATCAATGGATGAGTCAATACAGTCAATAATGTGTTTTGGGGTTGCAGGTTGACACTTAGTACATAGTGGGAAAACCTTGTAACCATTTTGGAAAGTCATTGTCTGTAGATGACCAGACTTAAGTCTTGAAATCAAAGAATGTTGTTCTCTTGGGAGGACAGAACTGGTGCTTGTCCCTCTGTACCGTGCAGCATTAGTGTTATTTTGCTTATTAAATAATATTTATTAGAAATAGTATAAACACATTTATTTTAAACAAAATGAAAGATATCAGAACTTATAAAATAAAATAAGTTTATTTACCTTCTTTAAAAATATTTACATAAAAGCAATTTAACAAAACAAGTTTAATCCAAAAATTAAACAATCAAAACTTACATATCTCTCGACAAAAAGTGTTTACTCTAGTCCTAGTCAAAACCCAATAAATAAATATATACACAATTTAATTATTTTTATACGTCTTCATAACTCTAAGTCCATTTACATTAATTAGATGGAGGAGATGTAATGCAGCAAGGGTGTGGTGCAGGAATGTCTGACTACCACTGCCATCCACACCAAGTTCAGCAAGGTGGTCCAGAAGGGGGAGGACATCCTGGCCTACTGTCAGCAGTGCCTTGACCAACTGTGTCATAGCCAGTGGGAGCACAGGTACCGTCTTTGTTTCTTGATGGGAGGATATCATTTGTACATTTCAACCTGGATCATGGTGACCTACCACTCCTACATTCCATCCCAAAGATCCTGTTTAATTGTTGTTGTTGTCGTGTCCAATGAAGAGCCTCAGATGTCTCCATGCATCTCCACCACAGCAGCAGCAATGTTCTCTATCTTTGCTCTTCATTGGAAAATGGGTGCTGTTGCCACATTAGTCACCTTGGAAACGAACTAGAATTTGGTCGAATATTCCAAGGGTCCAGGGGGGACCGCAGGGAGGTGGGGTCGGACTTCTCCCCCCCCTTTAGTGCATCTAATGTTAGCCAAAATGTGTTCTGGAGCTGCAGGTGCCAAGCCACATGCATACACTTAACCATATACTGCTTATCATAAAACAGCTCGAGGAGCATGAACTCATGGAATTCGTGTAATCTTTACACAAGGGGATAAGAAGCAACAACATTCCATTCCATGAGATTGCTTGAGGAGCATGGAATTTGTGTAATCTTTACACAAAGGGGATAAGAAACATCAACATCACATTTTAACCATTATGACCCGGGATTGAATCCCGCACATTGAACACTTTTTTCTAATAAAAAAAAATGCTTCAATGGCCCCCGATTCTTGCAAAAGTCTAATCCCACCAGCATGTGCAAGTAACCAAATGGGTCTCTCTGGCACACTTGTAAATGTAAAAATCGAACTGCTTTTCACATGTGTAGACATGAGGTGCATTCACAGTAAAATCAGTCGCCAACTTGATTATCGTGACCTATACCACGTGTACTAGGGATAATAAAATTTAAAAAAGACATGGTACAGCAGTCATGATCACCATGGTTGGGTTGAGTGCCTTCACTGTAAGTCCACGTCTACATCCCTGCTCAAGCACTTCCTCAACTTTAAACTTAGAAAGTTCCAAAGCCCTGTTTGGCCACTTGCACCCACTGGCTGACACTTGTGCCAGAAATTTAAAAGCAATTTACTACAAAGATTATTATAATTGCACATTATTTTCTGGGTTCTTGACCACAAAATTGCACTCTAGGAGTGTTATATGTATAAATCAAAGCCTATTTGAAACCAGGATCAGGAAAAAGACAGTATACTGTTGAGTGAAACCATCAGGCTAAACCTCGGTGTGTTGCGCAGGAGCCAGCTGATGGTGAGGAGAGAGGAGCTGGCACAGCAGCTCCTGAGACTCCAGGATGGCCAGAAGAGCCTGAAGGAGTTCCTGGAGCGCAAGGTGACCAGCATGTCTGAGATGGTGTCCCACAAGCTGCGTGAAAAGCTCTCCATCTGCCCCCTGCTCAACAAGCTGGCGGAAAACTTCCATCCCTCCACCCCCTTCAACCCGGAGGACTCCACCAACGACCCCACCTACTGCAAGGTACCTTGTATTATCATCCTTGTTCCCTGACCTTGTTCTCTGCCCTCTGACCTTGTCTGTTGCCCTATGACCTTGTTCTCTGCCCTCTGACCTTGTTCTATGACCTTATTCTCTGACCCTGTTCTATGACCTTGTTCTCTGCCCTCTGACCCTGTTCTATGACCTTGTTCTCTGCCCTCTGACCCTGTTCTATGACCTTGTTCTCTGCCCTCTGACCTTGTTCTCCGCCCTCTGACCTTGTTCTCTGACCTATGGCCCTGTTCTCCGCCCTCTGACCTTGTTCTCTGCCCTCTGACCCTGTTCTATGACCTTGTTCTCTGCCCTCTGACCCTGTTCTATGACCTTGTTCTCTGCCCTCTGACCTTGTCTTCTGCCCTCTGACCCTGTTCTATGGCCCTGTTCTCCGCCCTCTGACCTTGTTCTCTGCCTCTGAGGACCTGACTGGGATGTCTCCAACTCCATCCTAATATGGAGGTTTGGGTTGGAAATTGCTTCTAAAGCCGAATGAACCTACTATGAGGCCAATGCTAAATTTGGAAGGTTTGGGGAAACCACCACATTATTTGCTCTTTTAAAAAAAGAATATTTGGCACTTCATTTCCAGCACTAATTAATGAAATATCAAAGAATAGGTATATAGCGATGGCGATATTTGGATTCCACGGGATTATATCCCGGAAAAAAGGCCACACAGTGTTCTCCCCATCCCTTGTGAACTGGCGAATCCTGTATAGGGCAAGAGGCCCTAAATAAAGGCTTTGTTGTTGTTGTTGAATATTTGGCACTGGGAAGAAATATTGCAACATTCAGTTGAAGACAACAGGTGGGACTTTAGAATGTTATAACCAAGTGGCTGCTATAATGGGGTTTTATTTGACTTATTGCATGATTCGTCACACCTGTGCACAAACTTGTGTTTTACATTTTCAAATAACCTCCCTGTAAACTCAAGGTAATAGGACCAAATCCAAATTGCGTGACGTTTCGGTAATAGCATTGTTACCATCATCAGACAAAAGTATTGAATGAGAAAAATATCAAAGCAAGCTTTTGAATATTTTGCTGTGATATATATATTTTTTGTCTGATGATGGTAACGCTGTTACTTAGGATTTCCTTATGTTTATAATCTATAATCCAAATTGTACCTAGCCATACTCTGTATTGTGCGGTCAGTAGCTAATACCTGACTGTGCAGGAGCTACAAGAACATATCCTGAACGGCCTCAACACAAGCCTGAGGAATGCGCGGTCGGGCATCGCTAAAAGCTGCATCAATATCCAGCAAACTATAATTGGTACGTCACCATTTCCCAGCACCACCTTGGTGTATTGATTCCTATCCATCCATTACAGCTATGTGGTTTATTTTGTTGTTGTTGGGGGTGACTGGTGTTTATAGACTTGCTGGAAGTTGGGTCATACAATAGAACTACCTCCTTATAAAGGACAACACCTAATTGCAGAGCCAAAAGTATCCTTTAGGGAGAGAGAGGTGTCCTCCTACCAGAGAGTTACAAAATAGTAAAAATGGTTATTTTGCAAATGAAAACTGTCCTTTGTGGAGATATGTCCTCTAGCACAAGTGTCCTCTCATGGAGGTTTTACTGTACCAAGATATGATAGATTTAAGATGTTTTTTTTTTTTTTTTTTAAATCATAGCACAGTTTCCATCCATGAGAGGGCAGGCACTCTTGCTAGAGGGTTGCATATGTAGACATGTAGTGCACTTACAGTAAAAATCAGTTACCTACCTCTACCAACCATGATTATCATTAAAACAATTATCATTAGAAATAATTAATAACATTCCTAAAAATGCAATAACTATTTATACCGATGGTAGCAGAGACGAGCTAGGACACACTGGCAGTGGCTGTCTCATCAAAACCACAAATGGCATTGAGAAAATGAACAGAAGAAACCTAGATTTTTGCTCAGTCTTCAGATCAGAACTTATAACCATCTATGAAGCCTTAAAATCCATCAGAAATACTAATTATCAAGATATCTGGATTCTTACTGATAGTAGAAGTGCCATACAACACTTGAGTCACACAGGGGAACTCAGAGACAAAGTAAGCAGGAACATAATTGGCTATCTCCAAAAACTCTCAAAAACCTCAAAAATTCACCTTCAATGGATACCCTCACATGTTGGAATTGAAAGCAATGAAGCTGCTGATGTGCTAGCGAAAAAAGGCACAAAAGAACCCTTGCCACAGAAAAATAAACTTACTTTTAAAGAAATAGAGACAGTAGCCAAAACAAAAATAAACAAGAACTGGAGGATCCCACCTAAGCACAGTTGGTACAGTGGAGTGAACCCAGGAGGAGCTCTGAACATCAGAAATAGACAGCATCAAACAACACTAACAAGATTTAGAACAGGCCATCTCAAGCCATTGAAGATAGAAAATAATAACAAAATCTACCCCACTTGCCCAAAGTGTAGCTTGGCACCTGCAGCTCCAGAACACATTTTGGCTTGCATTAGATGCACTAAACAGGACCTTTGGGAGAGGCCGCTGCTCATCATAAAACAGCTCGAGGAGCGTGAACTCATGGAATTCGTGTAATCTTTACACAAGGGGATAAGAAACAACAACAACAACATGATTATCATGGCCTGTACCACATGTACACTAGAGATAAGCAAATAAAAATAATGGCTAGCATAGTGTGGATGTTGTTGCAGAAAGAGTGGCTGAGCTGATAGGTACTGACCCCAAGGAACTTAGGGAGGTCATAGGTGACAACAGCAAGCTGGACTATGATTTTGACCTGGACGACCGGATCTTCGGCAACTTCCAGCCCCAGCTGCAGTTCAAATTCATTGTCTTCGAGCTGATGTCCCCGGACCTGCTGAACAAGGCCATAGAGCAGGTCACCAAAGTCCATCTGGGTATGTCGGACTCTCTCACCTCCAACCTCAACAAAGCCATTGTCATTGCCGGGACTGCCACCTTGGGCAACTATGTGAGTACCTTGCTGACAAATACATTCTCTTTCCCCCTTTTCTAAAGACCGATTCTCATTTAAAACCCTAAATTTTATATTACAAGTCTTCTTCTTCTTTCTTATCTCCACACTGGGTGAAGTAGAATGTGTCTGCCTTTGTCATTAAGACTGGGAGCACTACTCAGTGGCAGGCCGACTTAGTTCCAAAAGAAATGGCCGCCTCTGATATGAGGAACAGACGCCATGTGCAGCTGCTCCTAACATGGAGTACAAACGCTGCTCATCCTGTACCCCTGGAGCCCTTACAGGGTACTATCAGCCAGACCAGCTGAGCCCAGGTTTTTTAGTGAGCTTGTTACTGCTCCCCCTCCTCCTTTTTCATCCGGGCTTGGGACCGGCAAAGGCGGAGTTTATATTACAAGTTATTATTACCATTGCAAATAAGACACGCTATATCCGATCTGGATAATTGCGCGTGAAAACTATTTACAATAATTGTAGTAGAGTAGGTAACAGAATTATCAAAAAGAAAATAAACAATTAAGAAAAAAGCATTGAATAAACATATACATTTAAAAAAATAAGCAGCATCATAAGCAGATTATATTACAAGTGTTTTAAAATTTTAAAAAACTACTTCAGGAAAAAAAAAATTAAAAAAGAATTTTGAAAAATACTTACAAAAGAGAGCAGTGAAGTTTTAAGGTGTGGGATATTCTCATTTTCAAGAAAGAATTTTTCTAAGTTTTTGATAAAAATTTTTTTATTTTATTTTATTTTCACGTATTCAGTGTATTCACGCAAGTTTTACCTTAAATACCCATTTCTTGATTACTCAGAATGCCTCTGGGGTCAAATTTTTGGTCATAGAGGTACAGCCTGCACCATGCTGATGAGGGCCAACAGCCTGAAACACGTTTGTGGTTGAATTATCTTTATTTATCAGGAAAATGGGTTGGCCAAATATCAGGGAACAGGCTAAATCAACATTTAGTTGATTTCTGTTCCACTAGATGGCGCTCTGCCATCTAAAATGCTCATGTGAACGTGGTCAGGAGATGTCTATTTTGTTTCTAATATAAACACCTGACCTTTTTTCTATTTTAATTATTTTTTCACACACACACGTGTGCAAATAATTTTTTTTTTTTTAAATAGTTGTGGTGGATTATTTTATTATTATTTGAAAAAAGAAAAAAGGTGTAGGGTGAAAAAAAAGTTTAATTAAGAATGCTTGTAAAAAAAAAAATTCAAAGAGATTGAAGAAAACAATTTTTTTTAAATCATTTTTTAATTATATGATATCTTTTTGTATTTTTTTTTAAAAAAGAGTATTTATATTAAAGAAAGAAACACACGTGTATGATAGATATTAAAGAAGGGGGGGGGGGGGTCAGTGGAAGGATGGTCTAAACCGTGGGTTTTAGACCGCTACGACCTGGGTTCGATTCCCGCATTGGACACTTTCTGATTTTTAAAAAATGCTCCAAAGGCCTCGATTCTAGCAAAAGTCCAACCCCACCAGTGAGTACAAGTAACCAAACGGGGCTATGGCACATTTGTAAGTGCAAAGTTGAACTGCTTTTCACATGTGTAGACATGCGGTGCGCTTACAGTAAAAGCAGTTGCTTTCTTCTACCCACCATGATTATCATGGCCTGTACCACGTGTACTAGGGATAAGCAAAAAAAAAAAGATATTAAAGAAACTTTGGATGGATCTTAGATTTCTACCACATAACTGAGTGATGTCCCACAGATCAAGAGCAAGAACATGCTACGGGTGGTGGTGGCAACGGGTGCTGGAGTCACAGCCCTGTACTACTACCAGAAACACCAGTGGCACTCAGTGGGCAAGGAGCAGACTCTGAGGTCCCAGCTGGTGGGACACTCCACACATAATGCTGACTACGTGCTCAACTTCATCGTAGACCAGACTGCCACTCGTGCTACTGAGTATGTTTCCCTTTGTTGTTGTTGATAAGGCACAATTTGGATTATAAACACAAGGTAATAAGACCAAATCCAAATAAATAAATAGTGTGTGACATTTCGGTAATAACACTGTTACCGAAACGTCACACACTGAATGACTCATTCAGTACTTTTGTCTGAAGATGGTAACAACGCTGTTAACAAAATGTCACACACTATTTATTTATTTGGATTTGGTCTTATTACCTTGTGATCCCCTTGTATAAATATTACACATTTAATGAGTCCATGTTCCTCAAGCTGTTTAATGAGCTCCCGTTGATGTGTACAGTCCATAACCAGATTATGTGGGGTCAGATATCAATATACAGTCTATCAATTTCTGTGATTCATCACCCCAAGAGAGCAAGATTTTTGTGGTTTAATAATATTTTGGCTAAATTAAATAGGCTGTGATTGGGATTCAAAAATGGCAGAGTTAAAGTAAGTGTTGATTTTAAAGTTTGAGTGTGGACAAGTAACCAAACAGGATTCTTGAACACTTTATAAGTGCAAAAGTCAAACTGCTTTCCACATGTGGTACATTTACAGTAAAAGCAGTCTGCAACTACTACCCACCATGATTATCATGGACTGTACCATGTGTACTAGGGATAAATTAACAAGGTGTTTATTGAGTGAGTTCCTCAGATCTTTAACCAAAAATATAACATTGATTTATCAAATACAAAACAAAAATGTTATAAGGCATATTGGAACAGCTGTAATTAAGGGAAATTCTCTCACAGCTTTAGATAAAACTGCCATCATGCTGGCTGATGTCATTCTCTCCCCCATTGCAAGAATCAGATCATCAACTAGGCCCCAGACATGGGTCAATAAAAGTTCCCTTCTGGGATCATTACCTATTTAAAAATCCCATAATTCCATTTATTCGAGGCAGTATGGGGTTCTCCATTATATAGAAATATAATTGATGATATTTTTAGGATCTGTTTCTCACATAAACTATGTAAACGGTGCAGTCCACTATAGTCTCACAGCACATTGGTTGTGAACCACTGGTCTAGGCCAGAATTTAGCAACGATGGTGGTGGAAGAGTGGTATATAGACCAGTTGCTTTCTTTTACAAACCATTTGCTCTCATTATGTAATCTTTTTTTTTTTTTGCTTATCCCGTACACGTAACAGAAAAAAGTCCCAATGCGGGAATCGAACCTGAGTCCTAGTGGTCGAAAACCAAATGGTTTAACCAGCCTTCCACCGACCCCCCATTGTAATATTGTATTTTGCTTATATGGCTGGTACTTTAGAAGCATTCTCGTTGCTAAGGTATTCATGGAAACTATTGCAAGATAAGCTTTGAGGACAGTAGACATTTAGAATTGATTAGAATTGAGCTTTCCTCCTTTGAAAACAATGCCTGATTATGTAAAAAAAAAAATATTATTGAAGAACAAGGACCCGGACTTGCTAGTTCCTGTTCTAGAACTCCTTGAGTGCCTCAGCTTCCTTTAACATCCCACAACTGTTCCATCAAATTGTCCCCATGTATGTAAACAGAGATATATAACCAACGTGGTGCTGCAGGTACCTGATGGAATGCTCCACCAAGCTGAAGCAAGAGGTGGACTCCAGGATTGCCGCCATCCAGGCTGAGATGGAGACCTTCGAGTCCAAGCTCATCCACTTTGAGAGTGTAGTCAATCGCGCCCAGGGCCTTAGGTACTGTTGTGTTCACCTCTCTAATTGTGGCTCTCTCCACTGGAAAAATCAAATTTACCACTCTACTAAAGCTTATTTGTTTCTTTATTGGTAGGACACTAAAATAGGTATATTCACTCGTTAATTAATACCTCCGCCTTGAAGTTGGTGGCTGGCAGTATTCCTGTCTGCTCTGAGCTTCCATTCTATGTCTTTTGATGGCTGGTACTTTATAGGCATTCTTGTTGCAAAGGTATTCAAGGAAACAAACTATGGGGAGATAAGCTTCGAGGACAGTAGAAATTCAGAGAGATACATGTATTGACCTTTGCTCCTCTGCAAACAATACCTGATTACTTTGAAAAAAAAAAAAAAAAACTATTAAATCAAGGAACAAATAGATTTTATGATTGAAAGCACAATTTTTTGTGTTTTGTCTGATGATGGTACCAATGCTGTTACCGAAACCTCATACACAATTTATTTATTTGGAGATTTTTGGTCTTATTATATCTTAGATTTCTGCTTTTCACATGTGTATACATATGTGGTGCACTTACAGTAAAAGCAGTCGCCTACTTCTTCTACCCACCATGATTATCATGGCCTGTACTACGTGTACTAGGGATAAGCAGAAAAAATACCTTAGATTTAATGCTTGTTGCCAGTAGTGGTTTTCCCACTATGTGCTAAGTGCAATTCTCAACCTGCAATCCCAAAACACATTATTGACTGTATTTGACTGATCCATTGATGAGTTCTACTCATCCCCAGCAGACACCATCAACAAGCTCTACAAGCTTGATACCCTAATATGATGGTTGAGTGGAGATAAGAAGGAAGATGCTTGTTGCCTCCATGTATAACTTTGAATGTTGTTGTGTGGGGCAGGGACGAGGCGGAGAGTATCAAGACAGGGGTGGACACCTTCGTGCAACTCTATCTCAAGTCCTCCGCGCAGGATTGAAAGCCCAACAACAAGCATGCAAGTCTTCTTCCAATCGTGGCGATGTACCATGCTCAATATCCCCCTCCCCCAATTTGTACATACATTTTTTACATGTTTTACACTTGTAATTTATTACAAACAGAATATTTTTATTGTTAAATCATTTTCTTTCTGTTTTCATTATCAACCTTTTTATACATATCAAATAATATTATATACACTCTCATATTATTGGGTACAAAAAAAAAGTCTAAAGAGACTAAGGTCGCCTCTCCCGTCAAAACTAGACGCCATCTATCAATAGATGCCGTCTAGTTTTGATGTCTATTTTGACAGGAGAGGCAACCTTTATCTCTTTTGATCAAAATCCTCCTGGCAAAATTTCCATCTAAAAAAAAAATCACCCCTTTTTTATCCATATGATATATTTTTTTATACTCTTAATACAGGCATGTCAAACTCGCTGCCCGCGGGCCTCATACGGCCCACAACGAATAAATTTGCGGCCCACCAGACAATATATTTTAATAAAAATTTGTAGCCTAATTTTTATAAATTGTAATTATACATTATTTATTAATGACGAACCACTGGTCGCCATACATAAGTCGTAAGTTTTGATAATATTATACCTACATACATAATGTATGTACATCGCCATAAGTATTGTGTGCCTTAAAGTTTAAAGAAAATATTCTTTCGGAGTACTAGAAAAATTTTTTTTTTAAGTTATGTTCAATAATTTGTGCAGTTATTCTGTGTCTGGTAAGTTAAAAAATATTAATTTTTAAAATTTTTTTAAAATATTAATTAAAACGTTTTATTATTTTGTGTTAACGATTACTAATTTTTTTTCAGACCTTTGTATTCAATATGTCTTCATCAAAACCAAGTGGCAGTAAAACTAAACGAAAAATTGCTGACGAACATAGGAATTTTCAAGAAAAGTGGGAATTAGAGTATTTTTGCTCTGAAGTAAAAGATAAAATCATCTGCTTGATATGTAATAATGCTATTAGTGTACCAAAATTATATAACATTAAACGTCATTATGAACAACATAAATAAAAAAATGATACCTACGAAGGTTTAATGAGACAAGAAAAGTTAAAAGAGTTCAAGTTGGGAATGAAAAAACAACAGTTTATGTTTACTAAAGTATCACAAGAGAGTGAAGCGGCGGTGCATGCAAGCTACGTTTTATCGGAGATGATAGCTGAACACTCAAAACCTTTTACTGAAGGTGATTTCATCAAGGAATGTTTAATTAAAGCTGCAGAAATTGTTTGTCCTGGAAGTGTGAAGACGTTTCAAGCAATATTTTTGTCTCGAAATACCGTTGTGGAAAGAGTTACTGATATGGCCAGAAATTTAAATGATCAGATAAAAGAAAAATCATCTTGTTTCGAAGCATTTTCCATTGCCTGTGATGAGAGTACGGACATTGGGGGGGCGTAGCTCAGTTAGCTGTTTTTTTTCAAGCTTGCGACACGAATTTCAACATTTTTGAGAAATTATTGGAACTAGTACCGATGCATGGCACTACTACAGGAGAAGATATATTTAATTGCGTTTATGCTCTTCTGCAAAAATACAATTTACCTCAATCAAAATTGACTTCTGTAGCAACAGATGGAGCTCCTTCAATGACTGGAAAAACCAACGGTTTCGTAGCATTACTGCGAAAAAAACTAAGTGAAATTTCTGATGGTTCCAATATTCATCATATGCATTGCATTATACATCAGGAAGTATTATGTACGAAGGTAATAAAAATGGAAAATGTGTTGACACCTATTGAGATAAGAAGATGCCAGCGGGCGACGCTGGCATGGGACGCCGGGAATTCTGCGAGCTGGCCAGCCGGCCTGCGCGCGCACCGGGGGCTGCGCGCGCACTTTTCGAACACCGCCTGAGGTCGCTGGCTGTTTACCGCGCGTCGCTACAACCTGCAGCGGTTCCTTCTATTATATAATACTCTAGGCGCTGGTGGAGTAAAAACTGTACTCCACCTGCCTCTTATAATTGTATGTAATTTTTGGACACTTATTAAAATATAAATTATTAATTTATAGTTCTCACTGCAGCTCGAACCTTTACCCTAACGCGGTAGAACATGGCGCAGTCGACATTCGGTTAATTATAGCCGTTTTTTAAGTGACAGCTCAGTGACAATTAGTAATCAAGATGCCCTCAAGAAGGAATCGCCGACCATCCCAAACCCCTCCAGAGAACCCTGCCTCGCCGACCAGCACCGACATCCTCAGGTCCATAGCCGCACTGTTGCAGCAGATGGCTACTCGGAATCTGACACCGACAGTCCCATTAGGAGCTCCTCCTCACCACGCCACAAAAATCATCCAGCTTCCTAAACTGGCTTCCCCGGAGGAGTTAACGATGTCTTGTTTCCGCGATTGGAAACAACGTTGGAACGACTACGTGGACGCCCAACAAGTAGCCACCTTCCCGCTATCCACACAGCAAGTGACTTTGCGTGCCGCCCTCCATTCCGAATGGACCATCCTTTGGCAATTAGGCCGCCTTCATATTTCTACCACCACCACCCTCGATGAAGCCGTGAATGCTCTCGAGGCCTACCTACGCAAGAAGCGAAACCCCCTCCTTGATCGGCAAGATTTTCATCGTAGGGACCAACAAACCGGAGAATCGGTGGATCGCTACTTCGCAGCCCTTAAAGCTCTTGATGACTCGTGTGCACATGAGCTGGATTTTAAGTGCAGCACATGCGGCGACCCGTGTATTACAAGATGCACAAAAAGAGCTTGTGGGAAAACGTTTGCCCTTGCTGGTTATCAACAGCAACTCCATATCCGTGACAGGTTAATATGTGGCCTGTTTGATAAAGACCTCCAACGAAAAGTACTGGCGGAGCAGTACAACTCCGACCTCTCCCTGGACCGAGTCCTCTCAATTTGCATCGCACATGAGAGTGCTACCGCCGTGGGCGCGACTCTTTCACCCTCCCCAACCACCTCCCCCGAAGCCTTCATTGCAACCAGACGTGCACCATCAACCTACAAGCATCAACAAGCCAGCTCGTCTGAAACCTCACCTAAGGCCAACCGTTTCTTTCAGAAACCCTATGATCCTAACGACCCCTGCTCCGGATGTGGGGCTAACCCAAGACACCGCCGTGACCAGTGCCCAGCAAAAGACATAGAGTGTAACAAATGCGGCATCACCGGGCATTACGGAAGGGTTTGCCGACAACTGAAACGGAAACCCACAACCAAACCTAATATCCCGCCACCCGCAACCAGAAACAATCAGTCCCAACCAGGACCCTCAAACACAGTTGTTGCAGCTGGAGTACGCAACGAACTCATAACCATTCCGACCGATATCAACCATAAGTTACACCAAATCCGTTGGTTGGCGGACCCGGGGTCAGATCTGGATCTAATCCCAGAATCAGAATTCCTGTTACTGGATGAGCAGACCCGATCAGCACTCAACCCGAAGAACGTCCCTTGCGTAGGAGCCAACGGCATCAGCTTAAGTCCTTGTGGATCGTTCGTCGCGGCACTGCATCTCAACGGGAAAACATACAGTACTACCGTTGGAGTCTGCAAGCACCTGAACGCCCCTCTCTTGAGCAAGAGCGGATGCAAAGCCTTAGGACTTCTGCCGGATAACTGGCCCCATTCAATGATCGTCAATGCCATAACCAACGGACAAGTTCTAACGCTCCCGCCGACCCCGGTGAGAGCCAATGAGATCGATAAGCAGTCTATCCTTACCCATTATGCTAAAGCGTGTTAAAACCCATGCAAGGACCCCCCATGTCTATCGAACTAGTTAAAGATGCCGTTCCTTGCAAACGCTACCGGGCATACAACGTTCCCTTTCACTGGAGAGACCCCGTCAAAACTCAACTCGATACCATGTTGGCGAAAGGGATAATCGAACAGGTACCCGTCGGCGAAGCCATCGATTGGTGCCATCCTATGGTAGTCGTCCCGAAAAAAGGCTCATCACAAGTCACTATACCAAATGATCTCGCCGGTGCCATCATTGGGAAAGGTGGTCAACGCATCAGGAAGATCCGGCGCGAGTCTGGTGCGGGGATCACCATAGATGAGTCTCAACCTGGTAGCAACGAACGGGTCATCACCACCTCTGGCACGCCCCAGCAGATCCAGATGGCCCAGTACCTCTTGCAGCAAAATGTAAGAGAACATTCCTTCCGGAAGCGATACAATCGCAACGCCAAGCCACTCTCACATTTGGAAGTGGGAGCAATAGTCCTTGTCCAGGATCACCGCACAAAACATTGGACCCTCCTTGCTGAGGTTCTCGAACAACTTCCACGCGGTCGCAGCTACCTCATCCGGACCGACGCCGGACGCCTTCTTCGCCGTAATCACAGATTCTTACGACCTTTCGTGCCTCCACCGTACACCACCCCACCCAACTCAGCTCAACATCAGCAGACCTTCTCCCCTCGAACCCGAGAACCGAACCCGCGTTATAGCAACTACGTTGGATCGGTCCCAAGTCCCAATCTCCAGGGGGGGCATGAGATAAGAGGATGCCAGCGGGCGACGCTGGCATGGGACGCCGGGAATTCTGCGAGCTGGCCAGCCGGGCTGCGCGCGCACTTTTCGAACACCGCCTGAGGTCGCTGGCTGTTTACCGCGCGTCGCTACAACCTGCAGCGGTTCCTTCTATTATATAATACTCTAGGCGCTGGTGGTGTAAAAACTGTACTCCACCTGCCTCTTATAATTGTATGTAATTTTTGGACACTTATTAAAATATAAATTATTAATTTATAGTTCTCACTGCAGCTCGAACCTTTACCCTAACGCGGTAGAACACCTATCAAAAAATTCATCAATTTCATAAGATCTCGAGGTTTAAATCAGCGACAGTTCTCTCTGTTCTTAACTGAATTAGAAAGCGAATATTCAGGTTTATCATACTATACCAAGGTACTTTGGCTATCATGCTCCAAGGTTCTCAAACAATTTTGGGACTTGAAAGAAGAAATATGTCAGTTTTTAATAACCAAGAATCAAGACATCACTTTGTTTTCTGATCAAGTATGGTTCCAAGATTTTTCCTTCATGGTTGGCATAACAAAACACTTGTCGGATTTAAATTTGAAACTGCAAGGAAAGGATCAGATCATTACCAACATGTGTGACCAAGTTAATGCATTCAAATGTAAGCTAGTTCTTTGGGAAAAGCAGTTGAAAAACGAAGATTTAATGCACTTTCCGACATGCAACATGTACAAATCAAGTTTAGGTGAAACTGCATCGTATCAAAAATATGCGGAAAAAATTTTAAGTCTTAGAAATGAATTTGAAACAAGGTTTTCTGATTTCAAATCTTTGGAAGGCAAGTTTACTATGTTTTCTTCGATTTTCTCGATAAATATAGAATTAGTACCTAATCATATGCAAATGGAGGTAATAGATATCCAGTGCGATTCAGATTTAAAGGCAAAATTCATTGAAGTTGGCGTTTCTGAATTTTACAAATATTTGCCAGCCACAGATTTGAAAACACTCGAAAATTAGCATATGAAATTATGTCCATGTTTGGAAGTACTTATCGGTGCGAGCAGTTATTTTCACTTATGAAAGGAAATAAGTCTCCAATCAGATCGAGAATTACTGACGTTCACCTTGGGTCAGTTTTAAAATTAATCACTGCGAACAAGATTTCCCCCGAAGTAGGAAAGATGGTAGCAGAAAAGAGATGCCAAATATCAGGGAGAAAATATTAACTTGACTTTCTTTTTTCTTATTAGTATTTTTTAAAATAAACCTACATAAATGTTACTATAAAAATTTAATTGTTTTCTTTTTTTGCGGCCCACATAATCTTATTACTTTTTTATTTGGCCCATGTTAGGATTTGAGTTTGACATGCTTGTCTTAATATATATGGACCAATTTATTATTGTAAATTTTCCAGACTATAATATATTTAATATTCCACATAATCTAGTAAAAAAAGTGAATTGAAGGGAGGAGGTGTTAACAAAATTTGTGCTCTATAGTAATTAAGTGTTGCAAATTTGTAATACAGTACAACTACCTCTTTAAAGGACAACACCTAGTTACAGAGCCAAAGACGCGTTTAATGAAAGATGCCCTCTTACTGGAAAACAGCTAATTGGTAAAAAATGGTAATTTTGGTGATGAAAACTCTCCTTTGTAGAGAGGTGTCCTCTAGCAGGAGTGTCCTCCCATGGAGTATGTTCTACTGTATTGTATTTTTCTATGAGTTTTAAGTTGTTTATCTTCCAATTAAGACAAAAACATCTCTTTGATTGAACAACAGAAAGTTGGTGATGGCTTGTATCATCTGTTGTAATAAATATCAACAAATGCTGAAAACATCCTGAAACACAATAGGTTTTGTTGTTTAATGGGGGAAAAGAGTTTTTTTTTTTTTTGCTTATCCCTGGTACACGTGGTACAGGCCATGATAATCATGGTGGGTAGTTAGCGACTGCTTTTTTACTGTAAGCGCACCACATGTCTACACATGTGAAAGCAGTTCGACTTTGCACTTACAAATGTGCCAGAGCCCCGTTTGGTTACTTGCACTCGCTGGTGGGGTTGGACTTTTGCAAGAATCGGGGGTCCATTGGAGCATTTTTTTTTTTTTTTTTAAACAGAAAAAAGTGTCCAATGCGGGGATCGAACCCGGGTCGTAGTGGTCGTAAACCAAAGGTTTAACCAGCCTTCCACCGACCCCCCAGGGAAAAGAGTATTTGTGGCCAATATTCAGGAATAATTATTTATTCTGACAGATGATGTTGTGAGCCATCAGTAACTTTCAGTTGCATAATCTGGAGATATGCTTTTTCTCTTAATTTATTAATTTGGTCTCAGTACAAGTTCATTTTTTGTGATAATTCTTCCAAATATCTTTGAATGTTGTTAATTGGTATTGCTGTTCTACATAGGGCTAATGTATGAGGCCACCCAGTATATGAACCTATGTTAATGGAAACCCCATGGTATTCCATCATTTTGGATTCTTCTGAGTGGCTGGTTAACCTTACACTGTTGATCCTCCCATCATCTTGAGTCTATACTCTGGTGTGATCTTATAGAATGGGGTGCAGCTTTCGTTGATCATGGCACCATGATCCAGGCACACTTTAGTGAAAGTCTGACTTTGCCTGTAATTTGAGGCCGTTCCTAACATGGAAGTCTTTGCTGCCGACTCTAACATGAGTAGAGACGCAGCTCCTCCGTATCCCTGGAGTGGGACCATTGCTGAGGTCCATCAACTGGGTCAGTTGAAGTCAGGATTTTTAAAGAGGTCTTTCTCCTCTTCTAACAATACTGCAAGGGGATAAGAAACAACAACACTTGGGTGTAGACCACATTCTGGAGTAGTGACATCTAAGTCTGGATATTTACTCTCCTGATTCAATCATTATTGTATTTTGAAATATTGTCATAAGCATCCGTCAAGTTATCCTTGGTAATTCTATGGACAAATATTCTCTAACTTCATCTGCTAGTAATCATCACTTGCAGATCATCTAGTGACTTTACAGTAGTTTTCTTGACTCTGTCGGTGGAAGGCTAGTTAAACCGTTTGGTTTACGACCACTACGACCCGGGTTCGATCCCCGCATTGGACACTTTTTCTGTTTAAAAAAAAAAAATGCTCCAATGGCCCCCCAATTCTTGCAAAAGTCCAACCCCACCAGCGAGTGCAAGTAACCAAACGGGGCTCTGGCATTTGTAAGTGCAAAGTCGAACTGCTTTTCACATGTGTAGACATGTGGTGCGCTTACAGTAAAAGCAGTCGCTAACTACCCACCATGATTATCATGGCCTGTACCACGTGTACTAGGGATAAGCAAAAAAAAAAAAAACATGATTATCATGAATTTCATTTAAGATTCAAATATTTGATCATTTGCAATAATGTCTTTCTCCATGTCCACATTTCAAAGGTTTCAATTGTTTTTTTAAAGATTTTTTATTTAACTTATGCTAATCTCTCTATGTCGTCAAGCATTTTCAAGCTTAAAGGTTGTATTTCTTGATAAGGCACAATTTGGATTATAAACACAAGGTAATAAGATCAAATCCAAATAAATATTGTGTGACATTTCAGTAACAGCGTTGTTACCATCTTCAGACAAAAGTACTGAATGGTAAAAAATAGTAAAACTATCATTAAGTACTTTTGTCTGAAGATGGTAACAACGCTGTTACCAAAACATCACACACTATTTATTTATTTGGATTTATTACCTTGTGGTTGTATTTCTTGTGTATAGATGACATGTCATATATTTAAGATAACAACAAATGGTAAACTAAGTAAGTAGGATGTTTCTGGCAATAGACAACATTTTATAAAAAAAGGCTTCTCCTTATCTTGCAACTGAAAGTTGCTGATCAAGCCATCAGCAACTTTCAGTTGCACGATAAGGAGATGCCTTTTTTATAATTTACACACCTTAATCCAGTACAATATCATATTTGTACAATTTTTTTCACAAATAGGCAAGATTGTTTGTTCATCTAATTACTGTGTCTAACTGTTTTTTTACACCAAATGTCAGGATTCTCCAGTGAGCCCAGAACACATCATGTAATACATCGGGCATTGCCAAACAGACATCTACACCAGCTGTGGTCATCAAGGTGATAAAAGAGGCCTTCAGGATCTGGTCTAAACTTGGAAGTCCAGACCTGGGATAAGAGAAAAAAAAAAACTTTTTTTTAATTCAACACCCAGGCATCAGAGTTTGTAGTTGAATTAAAGTCTGTGTTGAATTATAGCCGGTTAAAGTATAAAGGCTGATTGCTAACAACAAATTGATTGAAGGTGTTGAATTAAAGAGGTTAAAAAGTTTTCAGGATTTATGGGCCACCCTGTATATATAAGATGATTTTTATCTTTTTTTTTTTTTTTTTGCACATTTCCTTTTTTTTTTTTTTGTTAGGTAACTACTTTTTTTATTTTATTATTATCATTTTTAAGATTAATTTCTCTCCCTTTCTTTCTTATTTGGACAGTGTGTTCTTACACTCATAGACAAAACTTAAGGAAGTTTTACCTTTTACCATGTATATCAAGATTCAGACAATAACTCAGAAAGATATTGCAGTGATCTTTATTGAAAACACATGAGATAACCAAAGTGTGAACAAAATTGCCTCTGTCTCCTTCAAAAAAAAAAAAAAAATACTCGACCTGAGGCATCAAAGACTTTCAACTTCCTTAAGTTTTGTCCATGAGTGCAATTTTAAATACAGTAAAACCTTCCTGTAAAGGACACTTAGTTGCAAAGGAAAAGTGTCCTCATACTGGAGAGGTGTCCTTATACAGGAAAGTTACAAAATTATTAAAAAATGGTCATTTTGGGAATGAGAACTGTTCTTTGTAGGTAGGTGTCCTCTCATGGAGATTCTACTGTATATTGTTTTAAAAACATTAATAAATTGGTCCATTTAGGGGTGGGTTACTAACTACCCACCATGATTATCATGGCCTGTACCACGTGTACTAGGGATAATTTTTTAAAAAAGAGGGTGAATTTGTCTACATGTGTAAAGAGAAAAAGATCAAATCAGCTTATGCTCTGCTGTTGATGGGAGAAGACCATGTGGGGAAACTAGAGGAGGGTAGTCAACATCAAACTCTATCTATGCTGTTGGGATATAGATGGGAAACCTTTCTGGAAATATGATCATATTTTGTATTCTGCTTTAATTCATAAACAATAAGACCAAATAAATAGTGTGTGACGTTACAATAATAGTGTAGGGGTCGGTGGAAGGCTGGTTAAACCGTTTGGTTTTCGACCACTAGGACCCGGGTTCAATTCCCGCATTGGACACTTTTTTCTGTTAAAAAAAAAATGCTCCAATGACCCCCGATTCTTGCAAAAGTCCAACCTCACCAGCGAGTGCAAGTAACCAAACGGGGCTCTGGCACATTTATAAGTGCAAATTCGAACTGCTTTTCACAAGTGTAGACATGTGGTGCGCTTACAGTAAAAGCAGTTGCTAACTACCCAGAGATAAGAAAGAAGAATAATAGTGTAGTTACCGAAACGTCAAACACTATTTATTTAGAATTGGTCTTATTACCTTGAGTTTCTAATATATAATCCCAAATTGTGGCTTGTCATGGTTAAATTCATATTATCCAGATCATGTTATTCCATACTAAGGTGGTACATATCTTTCTGCTACTGAGTACCCAGTCCTAATGACAAAGGCATTCTACTTCACCCAGTCATGATGGTTGTGTGTGAAGGGGGTCGGTGGAAGGGTGGTCTAAAACCGTTGGTTTTCGACTGTTACAACCTGGGATTAAATCCCACATTAGGCACTTTTTTCTGATTTAAAAAAAAAAATGCTCCAATGGCCTCCGATTCTTGCAAAAGTCCAACCCCACCTGTGCTGTGCGGTCTGGTGGATTAAAGTGGCAAAGCTGCTGAGAGGGTTCACCACTGATGAGCCAAGCCCTCCTAATGATTGCATATGTAGTAAGAGTGCATATTATGTCTATATGAAACCCAGAGTTCATGGTTACTTTGGCGTAGTTGTTGAAGAACTTGTGCAGGTTCATCATATCAATGTGGGAATAATACCTGGGGTATGTAAATTATGCTGGGTGTATTAGGAGAATATTGTCAAAACCATGCTTCACTCTACTGATGGATCAACAGGTAAGTGTCAATTTATTATTTCAATCAAAGTGAAAACATGAGGGGCTTCCAGAGAGATTCTTTAAAATAAACTTATCCCTTGAAAAACTTCATGTTTTCACTTTAATACAAGGGATTATTCTGATAAAGCACAACCTGATTTATAGATTATAATACAAGAAAATAAGACCTAATCCAAATAATTTATTAGTGTGTGAGGTTTTGGCAACAACATTGTCACCATCATCAGACAAAAAGAATTTAAAAAATGGTCTATTTATGTTATATTTTAATGTAAAAAAAGATTTTTTATTCTTTTGTCTGATGATGATAACAATGTTGTTGCTGAAACGTCGTACACTAATAAATTATTTGGATTAGGTCTTATTTTCTTGTATAATAAGGAATTATTCTATTGAATATTTCAAAATCGGTGTAAAACTAAAGTGAAATCCCTCAATAAGTGACCATCTCTCAGAGTGAATACATTGTATTGATGTACATGAACAATGTACATGTACATGAAAAAAAAAAGTATTGTTCCGATTTAAACCAACCCTTGAGAAACGACTACTACATACATATGTTTTGGATAATTTCTCAAGGATTTGACACATTGTAGTGTGTGTGAAAATAGAGCAATCCATAAATAAATCTTTAATTATAAACACAAGGTAATAAGACCAAATCCAAATAAATAAATAGTGTGTGACGTTTTGGTAACAACGCTGTTACCGAAATGTCACACACTATTTATTTATTTGGATTTGGTCTTATTACCTTGTGTTTATAATCTATAATCCAAATTGTGCCCTATCAAATCTTTAATTAAAAAGACATAGATTGTTTTGATCCAATGTATGTCTTTTTAATCATTTATTTTACCAATATTTCAGTTGGCTGAACGCCAACCTTTATCAGGGTGTTATAACATATTTAATGTAATAAAACATATTATAACATATATATATATATTAAAAACATTGTAGTGTGTGTGAAATCAAGAGTAAAACAAGGGATTAAGAGAGCTGACTTGCCAGAGAGGTATAGGTCACAAGGAATCCCATAGTCTTCAAGAAACTTCCAAACTTCAGTTCGAGGAAGCTGCCCAGAACCAGCGTCGTTCTAACGTCGAAGGAATTCAAGACTAAGGCAACAAACCTTTCTTCCGATTTCCTTCCCCATTGGCTCCTCCTCTTGACAAAATGGCGAAGGAAAATTGAAGATTCAGCTCGCAGGAACTCCCCCAGGAGACACATCTTCAGGAAGATTAAGAGATACTGCGTGAACGTCAGTGAATACAAGATGATCAGAAGAATGTACAATTCATCGTCTGCCTTTCGAATACGGTTAAGTAGATAGAAGTAGATTCTTGAGAAATTCCCGAAGAGGAGAATTAACGGGAGAGAAATAAGATGATTCACCTTATTTGTTAATTGGCTTAAATGGAAATGTTTCATTAAGACATTCTCTAGTGAGAGATTCATTGAGGAGACATCGTTCTGTAAAATATTGTTCAAATTACCAAATCCATTGATTAAACAGATAGTAAGATACTGGCAGATAAAGTTATAGGTAAGAATGAAGTACTGTTCGAAGTAGAATGTGAGAAGTTGGGATAAAGAGAAGATGGGATCATATTGGATCACCAGGTTCAAATCGGTAATCAAAATAATCAGTTCGGTTAGGGAAAAACAAAAGAAAATAACGTCGTATTTAGTGACATTATTGTCAATATGGGATAGGTGCATTTCACCCAGGAAGTCGATAATTTGATTGTTCCTGACATAAAGGATAAGAAGGACAGTCAATTTAATACCAGAATCCATCAGAATTTCGGTGAAGTTGAGGAAATTGTTTTCATCCCGAAGATATTGAAATGGTTTGAAGAAAATCACCGAGATAATGATGAGAGAAAATTTGATTTTGAAGAAATTCGTTTTTTCCTTAACGGTAGAAAATATTCCAGAACACTGAATTAAACTTTCGAGCCACAAAGGTAAATTTCGGTAGGGATTTAGAATGGTCAAAAAACACATTTTCATATCATAGAATATATCCGCAAATATATTTTTGATGGGGTAAAGGGAAAGTTGGAATTTT